>CM051455.1:26858604-27205456 GCA_028274465.1 Plantago ovata | reverse complement strand
ATAATTTTAAAAGATATACTGTTATATTATTAATTTGATGTCAAACCAGGCATCGAAAAATTAACAAAAATAAAGTGGGAAACTATAAAGTTTCCAGATGAAGTACAAGAATGATACGTTGGAGCTTCCTGCAACATATTTGACTTATTTAAAGTATATTAATTGAAGGAAAGTTGGTAAACTTGAATTATGAGAGAATTTGGTGGACATTTGCAAAAACTACTTAAAAGTTAACGAAGTTGTAAAAATAGTGTTTGCAAACCCACTTTTTTTTTAATGAGAAAAAAAAAAACAACAACTTCATTTAATAGATGTTGCTGCCACATCATCATTCCAATATAATACCATAAGACCCAAATTTCTTTCCTCCAACCATAAGTCTCAAACACACATTATTTATTTATTTATTCATTTCATTTTTAACTAACATTATTCATTTTTCATTTTTTTTTAAAACTTACTATATTATATTCTTTTAAATGTTGATAGTTAATCAAAATAATTAATATTTTAAAAGATCTAAAAAAAATACAATATTACGTGCTTTACTACTTTATATATTATAATGAAAATTATAATACTTGAAATCTAGCATATACGGTAAAGTCGCATGTACGGTAAAGTCATGGGAGTGAAAAATGAACTTTTTCATATGTAAGTTGCGCTTGTGCGTTTATCATTTTTATAATTTGTAGTGTGTTTTGTATTATTGGATTAAACGTTTTTATTATATTATCAAAGTGGTAGTTTATATATATTTTTTACAATATATTAAAATAAATAAATCAATTTAAAGAAAAGATGATAATAAAGACACAAATATGAAAAATAAACAAAATATAAATTAAATGGAACAAAACTGAAATTAAAATAAAACAAAATTCTAAAAGGAAATAAATGAATAAAAGAAACGAAGAAAGTAGAAAGAAAAAGAAAAAAATAATAATAAAAAATTACATAATATCTCATAAGATAGGTTTTTACATGGAAATACTCATATCCTATACTTCCATAAGATGATAAACTCTACCTTTTGACTCCTCCATCTTATATGGTTGGAGATGGTAAAAAGGTCCAACTCAATTTCTTCAGTTTCAACTTGTCTAGTTTAATTTAATAAAATCTACTAGCTTATAAGTTATTGTAAAAGCTAAAAAAAAAGAAATTATAAGTTAGATAAGTGAAATTGTTGCAAACACTCACTAATTGCACATACAAAAACATAGAAATCATATAAAGTGAGACATAAATTACAAAAAGGAAAATATATTAATTCATTCTTAAAATGAAAGTAGTAAATTATTAATTTATGTATAAGACGGGAGACTTATACAAGTTTCAAAACTTTATACTTATATTACATTTTTAATTTAGTACGGTGGTCCTAGTTTAGAACCAAGAAAATAATTTATTTAATATTTCTAAATATAAGCAAGTTGAGTGTAACTTTTAAATTGGTGGAGAAAGAAAGAAATAAAGGAGCAAAAGTTGTTAGCTAAAATGCATGAATCTTTGATAGACTAGTGCCTTTTTATGTAGCACAAAATTACTTTTAAAGAATCCCCACCTAATTGATTGGTGTGTCTCATGAAAAAAGGAGATGATTATGAAACAATTGAAATTATTTGGCATGAAAAAAAAGGTTAAAAAATAGGGGTCATAGTTCTATAGTGGTGGGATATGTATACCTGATTATAGGAGGAAAAACTGCAATAATACTTTTGCTAGTTTTGACTGGTTGATCTAGTAACAGTATATATTCATGTGACATTAGGCCTTTAACTTTAAGGATCAAATACATATCTATGGGTCACCATTATTGTAAACATGATTAGCCATATGTGCCTCAAATTCTAGGTTATGGCAAATTTGTGAGCTTTTATATGAGTAGTACAAGTTTCTTCATCTCTACCACATAATTGATGTGATTTGAATCCCCCCATGAATTTTAATATAGTCCCGTATAATTCCACCCTCTAATGTTTTTTTTATTAAATTAGTGTTGAGAAAGTATTTTATCTGCAGGGTTATGCTAAAGCATTGAAGTGATTCTTCCATGGATAAGCCAGCTGGTTTTTTAATTATGGTTTAATTGTGACTTAACCTAACACTAAGTGCACTTAGGTGCTAGATAATCCATATATCAGTTTATCACGATGGAATCAATCATCTACTAGCTACTTACACCTTAGTCGATAAGTATATATGAGATGGAAAGAATTATCATTAGTGATTAACTATCAATCAAGCATGTCTACGAATGTTCCACTATCTGTCTATCTCCTCTATTTTATTTGAGTGCTTAAAATGGAGTTTATAAAAATTAAAAAATAAACGAGAACGTTATTGCATTGCAGGATGGAGAAATGATTAAAGTAGAATGTAACACGAGATCTCCCAAAGGAATGAAGAAAAGTTAAGGAAACAAGATATGATGATGATCATATATATTCTCATATATATTCTAAGGAATAAATTAGGCGCCAAAATTGATTCTTGCAACGTGTCTCGCGCTCAGCTATGTTGCCGATTGACACGGTGGACTTGAGTATTTGATGAAATTAATCATTTATTAGCGTAAAATGAAGTGTGGGATGGCAGTTTGGGATACCCGGCCCGGGCCCGATCATTACTGGCCCATGGGCCGGGTTTGGACTTATAGCTAGGCCCATGGGCCCGGGCCTAACATTTTGGCCCATAGGCCCGGGCCGAGGTTGGGCCGGCCCGTGAATATATATATGTTTTATATTTTTATATATGTCAATATGTATATATATCTATTGAATTTATAATATTTATACATTTTTATTACTAAATGATGTTGTACTTTATTTGTAATACTTTTCTATACTTATAAGATTTCAAGTGATATGCAATCATTTTATATACTATATTTTTTGTATATTTATATAATTTATAAAGTAATTTAATATTAACTAATTCAATATGTCAAATAAGGATGTTCATTTTTTTAATAATCGAACCATTACAATTTCATTTTTAATAATCAAATAAGGATGTTCATGATAAATTTTAAATGATATATGATAAATTTTAAATGATATAAAGTGATATCAAAATATTTTATCTCAAGCAAAAAGATATAAATTAAATAGATTCATCATTCTACAAATACTACAATAGTACATAACTACAAAAAAGAAAAAACATTTTGAATACTACATAAATAAAAAAAAATCAAATATTAAGGCCCGGCCCGAGCCTGACCCGGCCCATGACGGGCCCGGATGTGGGCCTATTGTTCAGGCCCGGGCGGGGCCATGGGCCTGGTGCTACTGTTCCCGGGCCCGACCGGGCCTCTGAAAGCCCAGCCCGGCCCATTGCCATCCCTTGGACACGGGTAAGTAAGGGAAACGGAAGACGTACTCCTGGTATCATAGTTTGATTTGATCATGCACAAAGTTCAGGAACTGTTTAGACAATGCTGTAGTTTATAGTTTATGCATGTAAGCTGCAACTTAATGACTTAATGGTGCTCCTCTCATAGACTTGCAGCTTATTCGGGTTAATCTGAGCTCTCATCCTGACATCTTCTACCTTGGAGATCTGTCAGCCGAGGCCACGTACCAAGGTTCAGCGAGCAAGGGGAATTCACCTTCAATTTCCTAAGTTCGCTGGAGATGATGATCTAGGTTGACTAAGTTGAACAGTACTTTGAGATTAACTATGTACCAAGAAGTGACAAGCTTTGGATAGCATTCTACTGTTTGAATAGAGAGGTTTCACAATGATGGGTTTGGTTTGTTCACGTCAATAACATTCGTGAAGGAACTCTGGCTGACATTGGAGTGTCGCTCCGTTTTGAGATGTCCAGGTTTGAGGTTGCAATTAAGCATTTGGCAAGTTGAAGCAGACCGAAACAATGGTGGGGGAATCGAATAGTTGGTTTGATTTGACACGTCTCGCACTGGCCCAGGAGTGCTTTTGGGTGCTCCATACCAGGGTTGAAACTGCACCTTGCTTTCAAGCTCAAGATGTGGGATTCACAAGATTTACAGCCTACTCATAGGAATGTTCAACTACTAAGTTGGCGTCAAGGATGGACGAACACAACTGGGGATGTTCAAGGTAGAGAGTATCGTCAGTCAATCCTGGATTTCAGAAATTTTACAGTTTTGAGGATTCTAGCCATCTTGTTATTTCACGGTAAATTGGTCAGGATAAAAAAAAAAAGAGCTCATCATGACATCTTTGTTAAAATTTAAGAATCATAACCTAACCTTTTTTCTTAAATATATTTTCAGAGAGGGGACCGAAAGTCTCAAACAGAAAACTGAATATAAAGGGTTCCGTTCAGGCTACCAGCCCATGTGGCCATGTGAACCTCAACTGATACTGTAGTATTTTACAGTTCTCAAATTATATAGGGTTTCGTTCATGCTGCACCCTCTTGTTTACCTACAACTCACCACCATGTGGGTCCACATGGGTATGCGAGTGGTAGGTGCAATGTGTGCAGGTCCAGCAACAATGAAACCCTCCTCCAGACCGTATTTTACACGGCCAACAACACAAATCATCATCCACCTTCAAACCCTGATCAAGATTCCAATTAAATAAACTACTTGAATGATAAATTACAATTGAAATCGGACCTAATGTACTCTACCAAAATAGACACAACAAAATAAGTGGAAGAAGTTGAATATGCCTGCTGTATTCCACAGCTGCAAACAGAAAACTAATACGCTGAATTCTCATCCTCTTCTAGAGCATTGTAAAGCAACCTACAAAAACAGAATGAATTTATGATGTGTGATGTTAAAGGAAATAAAAGACACGTTGATAGGATGTTTTACACTCACCAGAATAAGCTTATGCAAAGAAGCAACACCACATAACCAAGCTTGATCATCCTTCGCTTCTTTTCCCAATTCAGCAGATTAAATATCTCTGTAACATCTAACAGATGCTCGTTTCTAGTGTACCTGATTCCACAGAGTAACTATTCAAACAATGTCCAGTGTACGAATAAACATTGTAGAACAATATGCTTGTCCACCATACCAAGTCTTGGTACATCGAGGTTTTAAATTTTTTAGAATCCCTTAGATGACCTTAAACATTCTTACTCATTGAAGACTCAAACAATATAATACCTTCTTGCTAGTTATTTACGATGAACCAAACTCATGGCAACAAAATCATTTGTTAGATAATCAATATATGCATAATGTTTAGTTGCCCCTGTTGAATTCAACTCTGAAGAAGATCAGGTACGTGTAACTTATTAACCTAAAAATTGAAAGACAAGATTCAGTGACTTACAATCTAATGTTGTAGTAGAGGTACGGAGCACAGAAAAGTGACATCACCCAGTGACCTGTTACAAGGAAGACAATGCATAGGGCTCCTTGTATGATGAACTCCGGTAAGATCACTCTGTTTACCCGAGAAGCAGTTTCATAAGGATTAAGATAATCAAACTCTAAATCTGCCAAGCACACAAGCTGCATAGGATTGAAACGGTGTTAAGCCTAAGTCACATAGAGAAGAAGCATAGACAAAAGTCTGAGGGAAAAAGCGTAAAATTTGAAAACCAGTACCATACACGCTCATGAATATACATATACCCACATCATTGATATTTGATACACATTACATATGCTCAAGAATAAGGCTAAAAGGCAACTAAAATTGTTTCCAATAAATATACCACTGTATCTCATAAATGACAATTATAAATTCCTAATTTCTAGTACAAGTAATATATCTGACCTTGGGCCATAGTTTCAAAATATAGCCAGCACTCCGAGGAATTAGAAGATAAAAAAACTTTACAATAACTGAAAATGAAAATGCAATTTAATCTCTGAAAGCTGAAGTTCTTCAAAATAAAACAAAGAAAAGAACAGCGTAGCATATCATGAACGTGGAAAGTTTGAATGCTTTAGTGAGAATGGAAGAGGTTCAGCCTGGATTTTGAGACGATTGCTAACTTTCCTGTCATCCAGTATATAACAGTGAGAATCTTATAGATAGTTATTAATATGTGGGTTACGTCTAATGTGCCACATGCGGCACAGCCACACGGTCCCAGTTTGTAGTTTTTTATTCACTTTTTTTCCTTTCTTTATGTGAATTGTGTTCATCACAAATGAGAAAACAAACACAATTACAATAAATGAAGGACAAAAATTAATAAAAAACTACAAAATGGGACCATGCAGCACATTAGACGTAACTTATTATTTGTGGTGGATGTGTTTGTAAAATATCAAGAAATACTCAATAATATATTACCTTGAATAGTTCTACCTGTATGTGTTGGTAAGTGGTAACCCTTACCTTAATATAATATCTAAGGAATCTCTAAATAGAAGGATTGGGATTTTCATAACCAAGCCAAATGAGTTGTTGAAGTATGGGATTCCTATCAAGTCCTTGACAGAGTTTCCAGAATTCCAGTATAATAAAAGATTACGCTTCCTTAGTAAATCATCTTTTTATTGTCCTCCGAATATTCTACTTGATCCTGAATCCAGATTTACCTACACATAGTAGGTACAACCAAGAAGGAGGTATTCAAGATATATGGTATTACAGACACAGTAAGTAAAGCCACTAAGGACGTATTCAGAATCAAGTAGAGTATCCGTAGGATAAGGAGATGATTTACTAATGAAGAGAGAAGATTGTATTATACTGTAAACTCTTACAAGGACTCGACAGTTGATAGGACTATCAGACTTGACTCACTCACTTGGCTTGGTTATGACAACTCCCGAGCCTTCTATTTATACTACTAAATCTAAGTAATATTACAAGGTCTATTCCTTATATTATCATGAGGTAATAGTTACTAGAACATCATCGTAAAACTATTCCAAGAAATATCTTAGAGAATATTCCTTCATATTTTACAAACACATTGCACTTATTCTTCTCTTCACGGATGTGCTAAATGGGTTACAGAACAGGATCAAAATATTTCTGATCAGGTTTCTTTTTGTCATTACATAGTAGTAGTACTACTTTTCACTAGAAAGGAAAATTAAGAAGAATTAATATTGGCGACGAATTATGCTTTCTAAAGTCACACTTGAATAATTCTTATTGTACAGTTTGTGCTCTGGAAACGTGAAAGTGCAAACTGCGCACGGAATACAAGGAACATTGCGCAACTAAGGTCAAGACACAGCATCCTAATACTTACATGACACAAAGGGAATGAACAAACTTGTATCTGGAACAGACCAAAACCACTGATATAACATGAGAGGCAAATAAAACACAATATCTGAAACTGCTGCTGGTGTCTACTTAATAGATGCATCAACATAAGATACAACTTACAAGCCCTACTCTCATCATCCTTTTACGATCAGAAGGCTAGTGCAGTTAGTACATGATTAGTAGAGCACAAACTGATGTATCTAAATGGATGGCAAGTGGACAGTTCATCCTAACTCCTAAGATTTTAAGCATTCTCTCTTAGAAAGGCGATAGAGAGATTATTTTGCTGAAAAACCACTGGAAAGAAATGGGCCACAACTCAAGTCTGTAAGAACCTCAACAGTCAACACTAATTATCAATTTGAGACCTAAAACTAACGTGAACTTGTTTGCAAAAAGTGTTTGTTACATTCCCCTTAAATTTACAGTAACAATGTTAGCGGTTATCATTAAAAACAAACATCCTTAAAATTGAGAAGCCATATTTCATTGATGGTGGAACTTGTGAAACTAAAATAAATAGTATTCCCATCAATCATTCCGCAATTGAATCGAAACAAAAAGGTAGAGATCTAGTCCAAGACACAAACTTTGTAGAGCAATTTTATTTATTTATGCAGTTAATATAATAGAATAGATTTGCTGTTGAAGTATAAAGAATAAACACAGTTGATTCCTCAATTGAATCCAAACAAACACCATAGCAAAAAGGTCCAGATTTTTGTCCAAGCACAAACTTACTTTATAGAGCAATTCTAGCGACGCAACAGTCATAGAATTACTAATATACTATACTAATCGAATTGAAGAGAAGAGAGACGCAAGAAAAAAGAAAGTCAAACAAAGAATAAAAGGGGTACCTGGTAGATAATGGTAACGAGAAGGCCAATGAGTGTGAGGAAGAAAAGAACCCATGCCCACAAATCTGACATGTTCCGATAGGTGGTGGTGGTGGTCGCGTCGGTTCAGTATAGAATGAGCTGTGCTGGTGGATTTGATTGGAACAAGAAGAATAAGAGTGAGAGAGTAGAGATGGAAAGAAAGATCGATCGTCGGAGAAAAACAAGAGTATATGCCTGCCTGAAATTGAAAACTCCAAGGGACGGAGATGACGGTGGTGGAATAGTGGATTGGATGCCAACCCAATATAAATACAAGTCTAATCTAATCGTTATTCTTTCCTTTTCGTTTGTGATTTTGATGTGGAATTTCACTTTACTTTTGGTTCGGTTGCACCTCGTATTCCTTTTCTTTTTCTATTCTAATCCTGGAGGTAGTAATTGAATTAGGTACCAAGTAATTTTGTTCAATCACACAAAAAAATTAATTTATCGTTTATAAGAAAGGGTTTGTGACTAACCTAGTCGTTTCCACTTCATCAAAAAAAAAAAAAAAAAAAAAAAAAAAAAAAAACTCAATAAGGTGAATACATATTTATTTATGCTGTCAAAATAAACAGTTGGAAATAGAAGTAAGGATATGTTATCTTCGTCTAAAAATTAATTATTTTAAGTTCAGTTCAGTTCAGATACATTAAGTTTAGTTTAGTTCAGTTCAAATGCATTAAATTTAGTTCACTTAAGTTCAGATTTATTTAATAGTATTTCATACTACAAATAAGTTCTGTTCAGTTCAACTTCATTCAGTTCAACTCAACTTCATTCAATTCAGTTAAATTATGTTCAAACAAAAAGAACAAAGCCCAAGTAAAAAAGTTTAATCCAGTTTCTTGGTAACCGGAGTAGGATGCTAAAAGTCATTGACGAGAGATGTACGAGTACTGCAGTACAACCTAAATAGTGAACAGAGTGTTAACCATGAATTTTCACAACCTTCAAATAAACTTTAAAAAGAGGCAAAGAAAAATACTTCTATGAAATATGAATTTATTCATAACTTTTGGGTTACAACTTTCGTGGATCTCTTGATTTCACTCTCTAATAGATATGAACTGGATTATCGGAGTCGATGACTTGTTTCGGGTTTGGATCTATTTAGTGTAGGATAATTGGTTTTAGGTTTAACCTACAAATTTGTAGTAGAAAGTTTGATGAAATTGTTTTAGACTCCATCTATAACTATTTAACTCTAATCACCATCTCATATTTATAGGTGAGTGATGACTTGAACAAGCTAAAATCATATTTTTAAGGGGTGTGATAATAATATTATCCTAATCCTATAATTATCATTATATATATTGTGATAATTATCTTTAATTACAAAGATATTTTATCATAAATAAAACACCACATAATAATTTACGCAATTTAGATATGTATACCAAGAATAAATAATATATAGGAGATTAAAATACAACACCGGCCATATCCACAATTCTTGCCGACCATTATACCCTACAACGATTCTACAACTTGCGACAAACCGGCAAACCCTCAAATTACATTTTCTCATCCTTGCCAAATTTATTATACAAACTTCCAACTTTGTACTTCCTCAATTGAAGCTTGTTCTTTTTACATGCTTTGTACTTTTTTTTATCATTTTTATGCTCACTAAAATTTTGACCGTTTCAAAAAAAATAATACTTCCTCAAATTAATTTCAAACTCATATAAAAAGTATATAAAAAAATAAGTAAAAACTTTTAATTATATTTTTGTTGCAATTTAAAATTAATTTAAAATCAAACGATTCTAAACAAATATAAACAAAATAAAGTATTAACTTTTAAGCCATTTGAAAGGAAGTAGCAAGTGGGCTATTAATAAATGATAATTATATTTATGGTACGTTGCATAGTAAGTTCTATTGCATGAAAACCTAGTAATTTTGTAACTCACTCTACATGTATCTATGACATTACAATTTTTTTTTTCTGGCAAATTTTTCATCCAACGAATCAAAATTAGACTTCAGAAATTAAGAATATGTTTAATAAAAACCTTTAAATTAAACTAAATTTAATTAATTTGAATTTATCAAAGTATATAAATTTAAACTCATAATTAAATTTAAACAAAACTGAAACTCAACTTATAAGTTAATACTACGGTAAAAACATACACTAATGCCACCAAACTGGGAGTGCACGCATATGCCTATGAAGAAGAGTCTATGGGTTCAATTTGGTTTGCATCCTATCTATGTGTATGGATCGAACTTATAGCCAATTCATTACTTATAATTTATCTACTGGTTGGTTCGAATGCGATAGGTTCAAGTCCGATAAAATAAAATGGTGCCGGATCCAGTCCAAATGATGGATCCAAATAAATTTCGATACCTAAAATGTGTTTGAATTGGATTAGATCTCATTCAAATCGAATCGGATCCAAATTCATGGATTGAACGTAAATTGTCAGACGTAGTTAACAAGTGGAGGAGTTCTTAATAAGTAATCTGGGACCCGTAATTCAGAGGCAACAACACCATATTTGTATTTTAATAACAATCCATAATAATGCATCATCTCCCTCTATACCTTATACTCGAATATTTGGGATCAGTTTTACATAATTAAAAAGAGAGGTATTTCAAATAATTTCAGTATTTTCTGGAGCATTTTTAGAATGAAGTGAGAAACTTATAAATGACTAAGTCATTTCGTTTTGTGCTGTATTTCGGACTTTGGAGTAACTTGGACAATCCTTGACAAAATCAATTGTGATATATTTCCGATACTGTTACAAGCTTACAGCATACCTACCTCTGTTTTGTTGACAAGTTAACAGCTACAGTCTACAATACACAGTGACAGAGCAACAGGATAATATTATGCTACTCCGCAAAAGAATATGGCTGCAGGAACACACTACACAGTACACGTAATGCAGCCGAAAAATCTCCATATTTTTCGTGTTTTTCTGATGATCTTCTTAATATGCTGTTGAATGAAAATCTGGAAGAATGGAGTTGGCACAGCAGTTAGCTGATTGCTTGAAGTAACACGAGTAATGTCCTTATTTGAGGAGCACAGTGTCATATCTGATATGCTGCTACCGTTGCTGCAGACACTGTGGTTCTTCCTCCGGAGATAAAAGCTTCTCGTTCCTACATCCCCAATCAAATCCGACTTGCTCAAACCTATGCAAAGGGCAAGAAATATTCTGTATGAATTAAGAGTTACAAGACCAGTTACATGCATCCAAAATTAGGTGAAGTGTCAAAAGGGCTATACTAATCTGGATTAGGCATACATATTTAGGCCTATTACTTGACAATGAAGTATATGGAGTTGTTACTGAGAAAAAAAGTCAAACTGTACATATTAAGGCCTATTCAGGAATCAGAATTGAATTGAACAATACCAATATAACATATTAACATGTCTCCAAAAATCAAATCATCATCAATCCAAAACAAATGACCAACATAACCAAATTCAGGATTCAGTTAACAGGATCAATATATAATAAGACTTGGAACAACATAGTGCAGCATATGCAAAAACTTACTGTCAAGACTGAAAGAAGAGTAATGCAACTGGCATGACGAAAGCGCATCCTTGTCAATACGAGGGGTTCTTCCTTCCTCATTGTACTTGTTAACGACCACTTTAATCGTCTCCTCGATGTTGGTTCCTAATTTGATCAGTGCTCGAATTGGTCCAGGACTTCCCTCTACGGTCACATTTACAACAACCTTGGCATCTTTATTATAGCCCTGCTGCAAGCAATCACAACACCATCTCAAAACTGAGAACAAAAATGGAAAACACCCATTTTGACACATTATGTGGACTTACTCGCTCACCCCCATATTAGAATCGATGCATTTTGCCATTTTAAACGTGCCATGTAAACGAGTCACATGTTACACAATGGTAAGATTAATTTTACAAAACAGTTTGCAATATCTAAAGATAGATTAGGGCCTAAAATTGAATTTTACATTCAAAATTGATCTTCTAAAATCTAAACTCTAAACACAAATTGCCAAAGATATAATGACAAAACAGATAAAGAAAGAATTAATAAAAAAAAACTTAAACGAATCAAATGAAAGGAAAAAAATATTAGTATTCCGCAAAAATCCAAATCGAGTAACCTACCTCAGGACATTTACCCGGAAACTCGGACAGCAAGTTGTCGGAAGAAGCGAAGATGTCCGTACATGTTCTGGGCCGATAAAGCACACCTTCATCTTGGTCCTCGTGGTCCACCGGTGGTTCCGCCTCTCCGCCGCCGCTGGGTGTCCATAGAGATGGCTCTGATTTGCTCCTTTTGAGAGAGGTAGATGATGGCCTGGGGGAATTGTGTTGAGCAAGCGGTCTGATTCTTCTGCGAGGGCCAGGAGATGGCCGTGGAGCCCTTGTGGTGCTTGTTGCTCTAGACCGGTTAGCCGGAATATTTCTTTTCCATAAATCTCTGCTTGATGACATACAGTATAATACGAGTAATAAGTCAAGTATAGAATGTTGTTGGATTTTGAAATTGGTAGAGAGAGAGAGAGGTCTGTATTTAACACTTCTCAAGCAGTTCGTTCGTTATGTGATCTACTCTAATACTTATATACGAGTATATTACAAATAAACAAAAAATAATGGGTTTTTAATGGGAGCGATCGAGTAACTAATGGAGTAAGACTAAGATGAAGAAGAAGACGTGAAGTGAAAGCGACATACGAAGTTGCTTGCTTCCTTACTTCATGGGTCAGGAACTATGTTGGCAAACCCATTGAGTTGGCCCGGTTGATTATTCACCTCATAATTTCACGGTTAATTTACAACTACTCCTACTATATTACTACTATTGCTATATAATATTTTATACCACCTCATATCTCCACAACTAAACCGTCTTATGTCTCCGTTAGAGATCGAACTTTACACCTATCCTTTACCAACTCAACCTTTTCCACTAGACACCTTATAACTCCCCAAAACGGTGTGTTAGATAACTTTTTTTAATTGAAAAATTATAATTTTTTATATACAAACTAAATATATACAATAATATAATGTAAAATTAAATTAGTATAATTACTTGTATAAGTCGAGTCAGTTTCGAATTGATTCAGTTGAACTTCAACTTAAAGAGGTGACCCGATAAACATTCAAGTTCGAATATGAAAACACGTGCCACGACTCTCATAAGGTATGTTTCCCAAAACTACCTATCTACCTTGGGACCCATCTAACTATAGGCCCCAAGGCCAATGATGCTAGGGTAAGAGCAATGTTTATACAATTATACTATAACCTATTGTGGGAACCGGTGTTAGTATGGTGGGGGAGATTAAACAATAATTGAAAACCGATATTTTTTTCTGAGTAACAAAATTTTTATAATTATTTTTTATAATATAATTTTTTATTATTATTATTTTGTTTTCATAATTAATTTGAATTTTAATCGGATATCGACAAAAGTTAACAAAATCTGAAAATCAAACTGGTCTTTTAAAAGTTTCGAGAGGAAGTACTTGCCCGTTTCTACAAAATTATGTAAACAAATTATGTACAGTAAGTATGAAATATAATTTTTTTTATTTTAAAAGAAAAAAAAAGCGCCCTATCAAATTGGGGCTGTCTGTAACTAAAGGACAAATGTTGAATATCCACATGGGTAGCTCCTTCATGGGCCAGTAAGGAAAATGGACGGGTTAAGTGCAATATTGGGCTGGACTTGGACTATATGATGGACCTACTTCAATTGGGGTGCCCTTGAATTGTGATAATTTGCTTTGGGAATTTATTAAGAAACTGTTATTTTTATCTGAATATAACAGAACTGAACTGAATTGAATTGAATGAAACTTAATTGAACTGAACGAAATTTATTTGCGGTATAAAATATAAGAAACTGTTCTTTTTGTCTGAACATAACTGAACTGAATTGAACAGAATTGAACCGAACTTAACAGAACTGAATGAAACTGAACAGAACTGAACATAATTTATTTGTAGTATAAAATATAACTAAGCAAGTCTGAACAAAACTGGATGAAATTGAACTGAACTGAAAATAATGAGATTTCATACGAAGAGAAAAAGCCTAACTAAGCAAGTCCGAACCGAATGAACCTCAACAAGATCGAATTGAACTGAAAATAATGAGTTTTCAGACAAAAGAGAATAGAACCTAAATCATTTTAATCTGATTGTTAATAAACATGTACAGTTTTATATTTTTTATAACATAACTCGAAGTTTAAGGTTTGAGAAAATTGATAATGTTACTCATATTAACAACTTACACCTTCTTGTGTACTTCTTCAACTCCACGTTGGATAAGAATGTATGGCACGAGATCTTTTGGATGATTTCAAACTTAAATTCGTAAGGATCCTACAATAACAATAAGACATGTATTTATAATCATTAATAATTGAGCGACACAAAAGTGAATGTTTTCGGCCACTAGAGGCCGAACACTATCATATGAATAAGACTAATATATGCATTGCGAATCAAAATGGATATGGTTCTACACAGACACATACCAAGCCAAACAAAAATCGTAACTTTTAATGGGTGCTCATTGCTCAGGCGATTCAAACATGGAACCCTTAAGGACCCGGCTCTTCATATATATACTCATACTACGTACTATACGACCTACTCCTTGAGACAACTTGTGTGTATTCTAGTCATATACGTGATTGTATCGTTAAATTATTTTGGAGTACGGTCTAATAGAAAGATAAAAAAAATGGATAAACATTAAAATTATTACTGAGAACCTAGTGTGTTTTTATTCAATAATGTTAAAATAATATATTGTATTAATGAAAAAATGTCAATATTGTTTTCAACAACAATATTCAGCGTTAATGTTGGGAGAGTTGTGGGGTATGAAACATGTACATGGAAGTTTGGATTCTCCATGAAGGCACGTGGAGTTACTATTAATGTTGCAAAGCTTTTGGCACTGCGACAGGGTTGAACCTTGATTTAGGACTGCATGTATAAGAAGTTAATTTGTGAATTGATTATAAGGTTGCTTACACCCTGATGTTGGCTACTTCAACTATAGATCATCATCTGCATTCTGCATAACAACTTGGAGGACTCTAGAAGATTTAGACATCTCCCTTTACAACTAACGATACATCATACACAAAGGGATGGTAATGCTCTGTGCAGATGGAATGGACTAGGCTTGTACGGATGGAATGGATTAAACCTATGGGAGGATATTCCATCTATATTCCCACTTCTACAAAAAGATGTAGAGGATGCGATGTTCATTTTATTTTTCTTTGGAAAGAAGAATAATGAAAGGAATTTAAAAAGAAATGATGTTTGAAATTTATTAAAATAAATCCATAATTTTAATCATTGTTGGGCCATACGTCTAATTCGCGAACTATGAATTTGAACGTTTTAAAAGGTGCTTCTAGGCTGATGGGGCGGACCAAGTGACAAAGTCCAACACCTCTCACTATGGGCCGACCCCAATCATTATCAGCTTAAGAAGTCTTACAAATTACCCTAAGGAGACTTAATTGTAAGTCACGTTCCCGGACTTAGATAATTTACTTGGAACTCTAAATTGATATGAGATCTTCTTCTACATTTTCTCAAACAAGTCTTTCAATAATTGACACGTTTTTTTTTTTTTTTTTTTTTTTTTTTTGAATCAGCCAAAAAATTTCAATAAGCCCAAAAGTACGTACACGAATAAAAGGGTCATACCACAATCATGGTACAAGGTGTATCACCAAGTCTCGAGTACAAAAGAGGGTCCAAATAGCCAAAGAAGCTAATGGAGCAACCGAAACGGCACGAAACCCAAAGAACTCTAGCTACGCTATGATCCTCGGGGAATCTAACACTGAAGCTCACCTGTAACAATAGCCCTTCGAACTCCAGGATAAGTCTGTGATCCGAAACCAAGAGAAAATGGGCACACACTCCCATAGCTCCCATGGCGATGATGCACAACCCCACTTCCAGCTCATAGGAATGACAGTCTAAAAAAGCCACAGTATCCGATCGATTACACCGTCGAGCTTAAATGAAAGGAAAAAGACAAAACAAAACCACGAAAGGTCACCACCAGCGATACGTTATGCTTCGAGCCAAAGAAACTTGTTCGTCCCTGTCAACACAAACAACTACCCAAATAATAATGACACGTATTAAATAAGTCTCAGGTCACGATAAGGTCGTTGGAAAGCTCGTGGAAAAGGATGCTTGGCCATTGGGATAAATGTTGAAGAACATAATCTAGTATAAATTATCCTACAACATTCATGATCCTAATATTCATTTTTCATCTTTAGAGAGTAATGTGTTGACGCCATGACGTATCATATCACTTTCGTGTTACTATAAATGTAAGCCGGGCACGGAATAAATATCCTCCACTATTTACGTGCAATCCTCATCTATTTTCTATTTTAATAAATAAATCGCTAATCAACCTTTTTATAACAACAATTACTTATAAGTATATTATTTGAGGCAGAGCATAGCATAGCATATGCTAATGACCCCAAACAAAACAAAAATCTGACACCAAAACACAACCACTACAACAGTAGTAGTATACTACTGCTTCTCCATCACATCCCACAGTAACGACAATTCACTCCGCTCCACAAACTTCCTTGATTTAGTCAAAAATCAATGTTGCCCTACACCACCGTCGACGCGGCGGAATCAGCCCTCGGCCGATCCCTCACGGCGGCTGAGACCCTCTGGCTAAACTACACTGCCACCAAGTCCGACTACTTTCTCTACTGCCACAACATCCTTTTCCTCTTCTTGATTTTCTCCATATTCCCTTTCTATTACATCTTTCTTGAACACTTTTTCAAGAATTCTGTTTCCCCTTTCAAAATCCAGCCTAAAGTCAATCTCTCCTTCTCTGACACTCTCCAATGCTACAAATCTGTCATGCGTTCTTTCTTCCTCATTGTTGGCCCTCTCCAGCTCGTCTCTTACCCTTCTGTCAAGGTATCTTCTTCTTCTTTTTTTTTTTGTTTCTTTTAACTTACTGATGTACATACATTGATTAACTGCAATGATTTAGAGATGGGTTTTAATTAAAGTTGCAATCTTTACATCCCATTCCATGGATTTGTCATATGTGATTAGCATGGTGATTAAAGATCAGGTTGTGTAGTACAGTAGTATAGTTTTACTTTGTGGGTTTTGATTAAAGTGTTCAATCTTTAAATTAGATTACATAGATTTATTCTACCTTTTTGGATTTTATAATGTAATGATTTTTTGGATCTTTTTTCTGCTGAAATGTTGTAGATGATAGGGATTAGGACAAGTTTGCCATTGCCTTCCTTGCTGGAGATAGTGTTACAGTTAGGGGTGTATTTCCTTGTGGAGGACTATACAAACTATTGGATCCATAGGTTCCTGCATTGCAAGTGGGGTTATGAGAAAATCCACATTGTGCATCATGAGTACACCGCTCCCATCGGTTTTGCTGCGCCTTACGCGCACTGGGCTGAGATTTTAATCCTCGGGATCCCATCTGCCCTTGGTCCCGCCATTGTCCCGGGGCATATGATTACCTTTTGGTTGTGGATTGCCTTGAGGCAGATTGAAGCTATTGAGACTCACAGTGGGTAATGCACTTTTCCGCATGCTTAATACTCTCGTGCTTTGATTTGATTTGATTTAGTGATAATCTCTATAGCTTTATATGATTAAGCCTTGTTTTTATCTCCCCTTGCTTTTGCTAATTTGACCCAATGATGGCTGCTTTCATTTTACTCTCATTCCACTTTGTGCTTTTGGATTTTTTCATTCATACACTGGAAAGTGAATGGATTAGCTTTTGTACACAAGGGAAGTCTTAGATGTTATTATTTCTCTTTTAAGTATCTTTAGACTTTAGTGTATTAATTTAAACAGTGAACTTTTATCTTTAAACATTTCTTATATTTGTTACCTAAGCATCATCTCCAATGTTGCGGATATCACTTGCAAATGTAAATAATAAGTGGTCCTTCATGAACGACATTATTGTTGAAATGTTATGCCAAACAGTTGTCGTAGTCTACTTACTTTATGAAACCATGTCTAGGTCTCTGCCTCTTTGGTCTTTGACAATGGATATAGATTCTTTTATCCTGTGAGTTTGTTAATTCAAGGAGTTTAGAGTATGAACTGCTGTTCTTAGGAGTTGGGTATGTGTGTTTTATTACTTCTCAAAGGGGTTCTTAGATTGTTCATGAACTCATATGGTATCAGTCTATCAAAAATTATGGATGTGTCCAGTAATTGATGGATTTTGGCATTCATGCTATTCTTCTTTGATGGATTTTGGCATTCATCTATTTTGCATGAGATTATGAAGATAATTGCAAAAACTAAGGCCGGGAGCCAGTAAAAACTTGATATATAAGAAATGTCATTTAGTGTGCAAAGTGTCATTTCCATCACAGATGACCATCCAAGATATAGGACAAGCATACTTGTTTCCATATCATGAAATCACATGGTAACAACAAAGATGCTTCAGAAATAGATTAGAACATAGCAGAAAGGAAGGGTTCTGCTGCTTGTTGTAATATTCCAAAATGATGAATGTTGATGAATTTACTTTGTCCTCACTAGAGTCTGATAACAAGGGAACTCTTTCTAAACAATGACATTTAGAGCTCAAAGTTTTATATTTCATGATTTAGAGTAATTTTGTGATAGTGTGGCCACTGCTTACCTCTCACCTCTGGCTTTGAGCATATGTACCCTGAGAAACTACTTGAAGTGTTACCGTGCGGTGGTTATGACCTCCTGTGCTATCATTGTGTCTATATATAGTTTGAGGTTTTAAAGTTCAACCCAATCTTAGCATGTTACAGACCATTCTCTTGTCAATGTTATCTTCTAGTTAATAGAATTAATGTCTACGAAATGACTTGCTTGAGTTATCATTGATCTAGGACTCTACTGTGTCTCTGTATCTAGCGAAATATTTGGTTCTCTACGTCTAACTGATATATGCTTGTTAGACATGGTTTGCTTAACTTGTGCTGGTTAATGAATTCTACTCTTAATTTTATATTTGAGGTTTGAAATGAATTATTAGATGCTTCATGCTTGTGTTCCAAATTGCAATAAGCAAAATATGGTTCTTAGGTAGTATTCGTCAAATTGATCTTGATTGATGTGTCTCATTTTCCCTAATTAACAGATACGACCTTCCATGGACCCTAACGAAGTTCATTCCATTCTATGGTGGTCCTGATTACCATGATTACCATCACTACGTTGGTGGGCAAAGCCAGAGCAATTTCGCCTCAGTCTTCACCTACTGCGATTATATATATGGCACTGACAAGGTTATACTTGAAACAAATTTCCTGTGACATGTCAGCATGTGTAATTTTAGGTTCCAAAATAGTTGTTTGCTAATGCAAGAATTCTTATGTTGTCTTCGCAGGGATACCGTTACCAAAAGAAAGTCCTCCAGCAGGTACACTACTGACCTCTCATTTCAAAGGGTGGCTGCAATTAAACATTTACTGAGATTATAAAGTAGAGAAAACAAAGCGGATAAAAAGTATAAAATTTGATTAAGGCTTGCAAAAGGTGCTGAAAAAGCTATGAATCACAGAAAGTAATTATCAGCCCATAGTTCTGATCAGCATTTGCACGTTAATTTGAGCAAAACCAATACCTAATGTGGCAGTTGCTCAATGTACACATCATGTTTTAACTCACAATTTTCAAAATCTGGATAAATCTGCAAAAAAATTGCTTGCTCAAAGTTATACTTGATCAAATATTTATGACACATATGTAGGTCTATACTATGAATAAATAAGTTTTGAATATGCACATTCAATGGCAAAAAAATGCAATAATAAAGTAGAAATATGGTGGACTCAACTGCTCACATCAAGTTTAATACTATATTTTAATAGTATCCATTATTCTTATTCCCTGTTCTTTTGGTGTTTACTCAGTTGCGAGATGGGGAGAAAAAGCAAGCGTGAGCAGAACGGAACTTCTCATGACACATCTGGACAAGGTTTTAAACTTGACCAAGTCTGAAGTGTGAAGAATCATCTCTACATTAAGGTGTTTGTTCGATGTGTTTCTTAGTAGCCCAACTAGCTGAAGTTTTAGGTTTCTAGTCAACTACCGGCGTATTTTATTAGTATATGTAGGTAGAAAGCTTTTTTTGGTGATGTTGGGGGTGTATCTGGAATCTGTGAAAGCGTGTAATCCTGGGGAAACTTAGTGTTATGCTATGGTTTGGGCTTGTATTTGTGTTGTTGCCTTGTTGGTTTCCAGGCAAGTTCTTATGATCAATCGTAATGCTTGTGGCTGATTAGTTTTGCAATTTAGTAGTGTTCTAGCTTGTAGACAGTACTGCATGAAGCATGATTCACAGATTTACTGTATGGCAGAAGATATAATTGAAAACTAGTTACTGTTGAAATCCCAATGTACAGTTTATGTGAGTCTCCTAAAAATCTACTAAATCCACACATTTTAGGGCTTTCTTCAATCATTATGTGGAGACTGAGTTTACTACCATTACCACCTGGTGTAAGTTGTAATGTCTACAAACACTCCTGCACTGTTGTACCCTGTGATCACTTTACCACCCAAAGCATCAGGCCTGGCAATTTGAGTTTGATCAACGTACTTTTAACTCGACAGTGATAAAATGGATCTCTGATGGATCTGATTCGTCATTAACTGGTCCGGTCCGGACAAAACTGGCCCAATTGCTAAGCCTATGACTACTATGCAGATTCTAAATATAACTTGTGAATTTTAAAAAGTAGGATTTCCTAGCTAAACTATTTCCAATTTTGATATTCCCTTCATTTTGGTGTTCTAGTTTAACCGTTTTTGATAAATAGTTTTCAACTTTAACTTCCGATTAATATTAAACCATAATGATAAAGTATTTATCGAAATTATATTATGAAAATTTAGGTTATATTATTTTAGTTATTATTTAAAGAAAAAAAACTTTTAAATGGATTTAAAGAAAAAAACTTTTAAATGGATTTGAAATATGAAAATAATTATTATTCCAACAGTTATTGATTACACGTTCCTACTTAGAATATTAACACTCTGTTCATTTCACATTAAATTCAGTTTCATCAAATTCAGTTCACATTTATTAAGTTCGACTTAATTAAGTTCATATCAGATTTGATTAGTTGAAATTTATACATCAAATAAATCTATTTAGTTTATTTCAAATTTATTAAGTGGGGTGAATCGTGCCTAATACCAGTACACGTGATTCTACATTTCAAAGATATAAGATATGTATTATTATATAAACATTATAGAATACAGTAAACAAATAGCCCGTCTAGCTCAGTTGGTAGAGCGCAAGGCTCTTAACCTTGTGGTCGTGGGTTCGAGCCCCACGGTGGGCGACAATAATTTTTTATTTTCCATTACCGTATTGTTTTTAATTTATTTTCATTTGTTTTGGTTCAAATAAGATTACTTCTAATGCAAATTGTAACACCTTATTTTGTTATCAACGAGCTCTACGAAATATCCAGTTTGTGCTAAAACATGAACCCAATATTGGTAAGTTTGGTCTATTAGTCAATTGGACCTAATGAACTAAACCACCCAGCTGGCTTAGTCGGATTATTGTCCACCTAGCATCTAGTTGGCCCAGTCGGATTATTGACACCTAACAATCAGCAGGCTTGGATGGTTGACCAAGCCAACCATCTAGATAAGAGGCTATTAAACCTAAGTCACCTGGCTGAGATGACCCGTCCAACTACTTTAAGTCACCCGACTAGCAAAACTAGACCAATCACCCCAACCCATCCGGCTAGTCATATGATTTACCAAATCACCCCAACCGTCTGAGACATGGTCTTACGTACCGACTAACGGGAAAAAAACCTAGTGACCTGAAGTCTCGAAAGGGAAGTTGGAAGTAACTCTAACATTCGGAGAAAGGGTTCAATATAAGTCGGAAAGTGGTAGAGGAGAAGATCATCCCATTCTCACTAGGAAAATCCTAATACTTCATTCAACCCGACTTCTTACTCTACCACAACTACAAGGTTTTTTTCATAGCTACCAGCCATCCGCCATACCTACCAGCTCTTTGTCGTCACACGCCAAGCAAGCCCGCTACTGTCCCTTTCCCCACTTCTTTTCCCCCTTTGCTCGAAATTGGACTATTACCTGCCCTATATTTCTCTCTTCTTTTCCACGCGATCTTCTAACTATTGAAAATGCTAATATTTCTAATTAAAAGACTTAACCATCACCATGGAATCGATAATAAGAGCTTTGGTTGCCATTTATTTTGAAGATCGGATCGGAACATCGAAGATGGCTCCAACTTGTCGCTTCCTACACTTCCTTCCTTTTTGACCTCTGAATAGAATCCATCTCGGTCATCCTTCCACGACGAGTTGAGACCGTCTCCTCTAATCTCTGACTAAAAGTCATCTCTGCCATCTTTCCACGACGAGCTGAGACCATCTCCTCTAATCTCTAACTGGAAGCCATCTCTGCCATCCTTCCATGACGAGTTGAGACCATCTTTTCTGATCATTGGTTGGAAGCCATCTCCGCATTCCTTCCATGACGAGTACTTGAGACCATCTCTTATGATCACTGATTGGAAGCCATCTCTACCATCCTTCCATGACCAGTTGATTCCTTCTCCGAGAAGACATGCTTGTAGCTGGAACGTGGTAGCATCACACCTTGTCGATCCGATAACCAAGATAAGTCGACCTCCTTTTTATCTATTCTTATTCCCTCACTGTCGCTTAGACTAACTGACTTAAACGCCGTAGTTCCTTCAGTTGGCACCACACTACCATGGTAGCTCAACGCTCTAAATTTGTTGCTTGTTGCCTTGAAGGTCACTGGTGCCCCTCCCCCCATCCCCCAATTATTTTGAGCGTCTACACAACATTTATAAAAGGTTAGTACCATTTTTGCAAAACATCAAACTTTGGTATTGTTTTTGCAATTTTCCAATCTTAATCCTAAATTCAATCGGATAATTTTCAATCGGAAAATCAAACTGGGATCGGTCATACAATTGTCAACCATTCAATATTAAGTGGGATTTTGATCCGATTTCAACCTAATAAAGTTGACTCGAAAACATCCGATTCAAAATTATCCGAATCAAATGCAATCTGAATGAATTTAATCCAAGATTATCCAAATTAAATTTGTAATAAATATATATATTTAATTTCATATGGGATAAAATTTCATCTATCACTAATTTAAAATAAGATTTGCAGTTAGAATGTCATTATAATAACAATTTTGCATGTCATGTACTAAACTACCACACGAATTAGATTCGAATAGACCCGTCACAAAATGATCCAAATTTTATAATGCGAATATTACTCAAATTCAAACATCTTCGGAATCTAATCCGAAGTCAAATGGAAATAAATCAATCTTTCATACTTTCTCTATCCGAAATCGATCATTACTACTCTGAGAAACATGTTGTAGGTCAATAAATTTGTACCTTAAAATCAATAATCTAACTGGTTTATATGGGATGATTGTTACTAGTATGGGTAACAAAACTCCATAAATATTTTGTAGCTTTCAAAGATATATAAAATGGTATAAATCTGTTTTGTAGAAATAAAATAACATGAAGCCCGTCTAGCTCAGTTGGTAGAGCGCAAGGCTCTTAACCTTGTGGTCGTGGGTTGGGTTCGAGCCCCACGGTGGGCGACATTTTACTGTGTTTTTATTTTTTCCCTTTTCAAATCCTCATTTTTATTTCGTTCTTTTTGTTTGTCATTTATTCTTTCCTATCCTTCTCGTAATTCTCATTTTGTTCCATTTCACTCCGTTTACTTTTTGTTTTTAACGTTTCTTTTCAAATTTTCTGATTTTTTTTTTCCTTTTTTAATTTCTGTTCATTTGTTTTCGTTCAAAAAGATTATTGTTTAATGCAGACAACTGTTTAATTTGAGCAGTCGATTTAGGGTAACCTGATTTACAATACGCGATTCTATCATCGTGGAAAATTGATTCTCCAAAAAGTTACATAGCGTCAATTCTTTAATTTTTTAAATACAATATGCTACTATTTGAAAGCAATTCGCATGTATAATATAGATGATGGGAATGTGACTTTTTGGATGAGCAGCACTGGAATAGCATTCAACTTATTTGTATTTGCATTCACTTTCATTTACGAGTATTTGATTAATTGAACATGGCAAATCATAGCGCCAGCGAACACCATTCAAATAGAACACATAAGGATCATGATTCTCTTGGGGTGGACGAAGTAGGTAACCCGGGCCAATTGTTCAAACATACTAGTTCACTAAAAACATTAATACATAACCATGAAATTTTTCGAACAAACCCAATTTTATCTTAAGATTACGAAAAACTATAGTATACTTGTCTAGGAAAAAACTTACATAAAACAAATTTGTCTAAAAAATTGTTCTTTCTAAATATTAGGAAAAAGTATTTTCTACTATTAGTGTAAATTGGATGAGTATACACGAAAGTTATCATAATCTTGTACCAAAAACAATGCCACCCTATCATTTGAACCGAAAATTGTCATCATCTGTGCTTCAATTAACTTGAAGACATGTTAATAATATATGTTGCAGATGTAGGATGAATCTGTATGAACATTTTAAGTAAAAGATTGTACGCAGACAAAATTTACACGCAAGCAAAATATGATGATGGGCCCAAAATTTACCATTATCTTTTGAATCCGAAATTTCAACTTGACTTTATGCCCAATACATTAAAGGCCCTGGTCATGTTACTAGAAAAAGCCCAACAAGAAGATATGGAATTTCAATTTTGTGTATATTTCTGTTGTATCGTACAGTATGGGCAGCATGTATAATTGAACAATTCTTGGCAACAAACACTCAGTTGATTGAGTCCTTTGCAAAACATTTATTCATTCTCTTATTATTATGAGATTTATGATGACATACTATTAATTATTGCACACTCTACACTCTATTATTACTGCATTATGTAACAAAATTGGCTGTCATCATTTTACTTTTACTCAACTGAATATATATATATCAAAGAAAAATGAGTACGTATATTATGAAGATTCGTTTAGTGAAACTGTAGAATAGAAGGTATCACTCTTACAGATATTTAGAAACTTAAATAGACAAAGACAGGCTTTGCCATATACGCCTAATTAGATCAAATAATTTAATTTGTTTAGAAATGTGAATGTGTAGAGGTGGATCGAGAAAATCTATGTCAAGTATAATTTATTTATGTTTTCGAAAATTATCCAGAAGTACAAAGCTCGCAAGCCAAGGCTCAAGCTAGTGCAGGTGGTGATTTAATTCATTTTAATATTTTATGACAAATTGTAATTTAATCCATTTTATAATTGTATAACCGTTTATTATTATTAATATGTGAATTATATCCCGGTTAAAGTATTTTGGTCTATATCTAATGTAATAATTCAAACTCTAGAACAAATCTTTAGTTAAAAGCTAGTAGTAAAATTTACAGAAGTATATATAATATTTAGTTCTTTACGAATTTACCGAATGAAATAAATATCTAGCTCTGTCATTGTCTACTTTTTTCCACTTCCTCCAGTGTTCTGTTTTTATGTTTCTTATTTTCGCTACTTCATCTTTATTATTTTTAGCCAAATAGCATTTTGTCCCATACAGTTTGTTTGTTTACGCTATTTGACTCTTAAATTTTGTGTTGTTACAATTTGTCTCCCGAAGTTTTATACGGGTTGTGATGTCCACTTGGAAGTATATTTTCTGTTCGTTTTGCCTTTCCAGTGACAAGTATACTACACACGGATGCAATTCTAGAGGCATACCGCTACATATTCAAAAGTTTAGGGTGAAAATCGAACAAACAAACAAACTTTATGGGACATAATGCTATTTTACCACTCGAGGCATTCAACATTTTTTTGAACATGTATGCACTCACTATATACATGATAACTATAACATTCTTATTACCAAATACCATAAAACATTAATTTGAAGAATTTTGACATAAATAAGTATTAATAACATTAAAAAAGTCTAGTCATCATAAGTTTCAACAAAGTGGTGTTATTAGTTGATAGTCTTAACTTAAAAATCCATGGACAAGTGTTAACACAAATTCATAATAGGCCTTTACAAAGTGCAATGCGGTTAGTTTGATAGTGTGGAGATGTGAGGAACTCATGCTTAATAAAATTATTACATTAATATTCCTATTTTATTTCAAAACTGTAAAAGAAAGCACTACAAACAATGAGAACAACAACAATAATATTAATATGGGGAAAACTATGTATTACATAAGTTAGTGGTAAGTTGGAATATCACTATTTTCAAAAGAGAAAACGAATAAGAGTTTATACTTTGCATCTATTATCTATAATGATCTCTTGTGATTGCCCCGTACACAACGGAGTTCATCATTTTCAATTATGTTAAGTTTCCTAAACTTGTATCGAAAAATATTCCACCCCGTTGGACTTGACTAGGATTGTTTTTCAATTCGTTACCCTCTAACTCTTGATTTCTTGCTAGTAAGATATACATACTAGACGAAGGGGTGGTCAAGTGTTGGTACGGCCATAACGGGAGTTTGATTAGACATGCTTTTATGCTCGGTATGGTTTGGGATTAAACTATTTTTTGTGCATCGCTTATGCACCTCTCTTTGTATCTTTCAACTTTGTTTATTTAATAAAATTTTGTTGTTAAAAAAAAAATGATCTTATCATTGTGGATTAAATTCTAACTTTTTTAGATTGTTTACGTATTCCATTTTAGTCAGTTTCTTTAGATTGTTTACGTTTCCTTTTTTGGCAAACTTTTATCTCACAACTTTATTGTGGATCCTGCCACTAACTCAAACACCACACACATTATACCAACCTCCTTAAAAATCGTTCCATAATTAAATGTAAACAATCTAAAAAAACGGATGAGTATGTAATTATCAATAATTAAACCACAAGGGACTCACGGATCCTATTTTGCAATCTCACAAAAGAGGTTATATGAGGCAATGCAGTATCTATCTACTTACACATCCTTTCATATCTATATATTTTATTTTATTTTTTTAATCTCATTTTAGAATTTAGGGTATCGCATTAGGGTGTGAAACTTTAAATTTTAGTATTTAAAGACCTAAAATGATATAAATAATTAAAACATCAAAGGTTATAAATGCGTGACAAGTAGCATATTCTACGGAATACATAGTATTGATTGTTGTACAAAATAGTTACCTATAATAATTGATACCGCCATGACGTAGTGATGTAATTGGACGAAGCAATACAAAAAAGAGAAGGGCATTTTCATAGAGGGCCATAAATTTCACTTTTAAAAAGGTAGCAACAATAGCTAGAAAGAAGTATTATTATATATCAAAACCTTTCTTCTTATGACCATCTAGACTTTATAGGTTTCTTTATCAAAGCATCTTGCTAATTTCAATTTAATTATCGTTATCTAAATCTTCACCAGACACTTAACCTAGACCCCTTATTATAATCTTTTAAGCTCAAAAGGACACAAATACACAGTCTCAAATCATAATCTTTTATTTGTGCAAAAATCGACTCTTATAAAATTTAAAAGATGCCATAAATTCCAAAATGATAAAAAAAATAAAAAAATATCATACGCCAGGTAGACGCACAATAAGTATACGCTCTAATATGTCAAAGGTCTCATATTTACACATTAATGTGTTAAGATGGGTGGTCTATTTCATGCCAAACCAGTCTAGTACACCACAAAAACACATAATTTACTTCTTAAAAATATTATTTAAAGAAAGACTTACCACACACATTAAAAATATTATTTAAAAAAAGAATTATTCTGATAATAACAACAATGGTAAAATTTGACACCAATATTAACTTTAACAACTCCCATTCCAAGTTCTAATTGGAAAAGTAAACCCACACCACTAACTTTTCTATTTTCTTATATTAATTCAATTTTCCTCATAAAACTATACAACTATACGATAAAGTTTTTTGTACCATTACAATCCCTTTATAAATAAATATTCACAAACGACATTATGTGCGAATTCCATTCCGCACAGTCCGTGGGTAAGGCGCATTTCATAGGTTAGCTCATGATTTGGGAATATGATATAAATTATTCTCTACTTATTTAGTTTATTCAGTTATTTAGTTGGTTTATGAGTATGTATGGATAAGTTAAGAGGTGGATTAAGATCTTTAATCTTTATATAACTAGATCTTAATTCCTTAATTATAGGCATAACATACCACCATGTATCTTTTCTCTGGTCAATTATGTGTTTAGAATTTCGGTTTTGTCAGGTCTGAGCTAGTATATAAGATCCACCAGTTTAGTTGAATATGTACGAGTTAATGAATACTATTTATGTTTAGTCGAATTCCTCCGTTGTCTTCCTACCAATATCTATTTTCTAAGTGTTCTTCTATTTTTCCGTCCCCATACTCTGTTTCTTTGTTGTGCCGACGTATCTGTTGGGGGTAATTCATGATCCACCATGTTCATGGGTTAGTATTTTCTTAATTCGTTATTTTTTATTCTTAGTTCGTGAATCAGTGAACATAATCCCTACACCTGGCCTTAGAGTCTGGTTGTGTAAAATTCTTTCTACGGTTCCACACGACAACAACCGATCTGTTTGAGAATATCAACCATGACTGATCAAGAACAAATTGAGAAAGCATAGGAATCAATTCGAGAGTCAATGGAAGATTTGTAGCCATGTTGGGATTGAAGTCGAGCAATCCGAGGACTGCTATAGCCGACGATGCATCATTAAAAAATGTCCGACGAGCCACCGAACGCGCCACCGTTCTGCACCCGCCGCACCGTGCTCAATTGCTGCCGGTTTTATCGATAGTGCACCAATAGGTTTGCATTTTGATTCACGTGTTTCAGGGTTTGAATCAATTATCCAGGGTTTTCCATAGTGCTTCCTATATGAATGAGATCCAAACCTAACACCACCATCACGACATCCAGGAAAGGAAAAAGGTTGAAGAATTTTTGGCGACGAACGAATCTAGTATACTAGGATATTTCCTGGGTATATCTCATAAGAACCCGAGTCAACAATTTCACAAGGGTGAAGGAAGCCATGTTTTCTGAGAGACTGATGAGAGGTATGAAGTTGAAGAACATCGTGAGAAGTATGCATAGGGCCCAGGGTTATCAGAGTCATACCGGCAATAAAACTCTCGATCTGGACGACGCTCGGGGTAGATCTGCACCGACAAGGAGACAAGCAATGCGAGTGGGGATCGAATCAAGAGATGAGTTGGAGACTAATTGAGTCGGTAGACAAGTGGCAACCAAAGTGGTCTGATCAAGACATGACACCCAAGTTTTGCGTCAGGAAATATACGTGATCCATCGAACGACCGGATCGACAGTTGACTAGGCTAACCTGTCTGATGACGAAGGGTATGTTGGCTATCATATATATTCAACCACCGTCGAAGTCCAAGAGACGGAAGGGAGAGATCGTTGCATTAGGCGCGACATGGAATTCGCTTGGAATTTCCTAAGTTCGCCGTAGAGGACGTGCTCGACTGGGTAGACAAGGTCGAGTAGTAATTTGAACTAAGCGGAATCAAATGGGAAGAACGAGTGCAACTAGCATCGTACTGCCTGGAAGGTGAACCACGTGGTTGGTGGCGTTGGGTTACAAAGGTTAACCAACAACCGTATGATTCCTGGAGTCAATTCAAGAAAGGAGTCAAGCTGCGTTTCAGGTCGTCAGGGCTTGGACATGGGAACAAGGCGACGAGCAGGAGGCTGCATCAGACCGATAACTTCAAGGAATATCTGAAGGAATTCAAATGTCGGATGAGTCAGGTGCCGGAGTGGCTACCGAAGGTATTGCTAGGAGCTTTCAGGGCCGGATTGAAGAACGAGCTGTCATGTGAGCTAAGGATCTAGAGCCCAAGGGACTTGCAGAGTTGCAGGATGCTATTGAACTGGCATCTCATAAGGATGCGCAGCTCAGGATGACCAAGGGAGGAGTGATTGTTTCAACCAAGTCACGGACGAAAAAGACTTTGCCAGCTGGATCAGGAAGATGGGATCCATCGTTTGAGAGTTGCCAGATTGTGCTTTACTTGTAGTGAGAATTATAGCTTCAATCACGTCTGCAAGAACGATAAGGCACGGATCTTAACAACAACTGAAGAACTAGATTGAGAAGTTAATTTATAATTGACTAAACTGAAAGATGAAAAAGATTAAAAAAAGGGAAAATGACTAGATTGAAAGTCAGATTATAATAATTTCTTTTTTCTTTTTAAGAATATCAAAGTAAAGATTATATTTTTAAAAATCCATGACAATGAACTAGTTGGTGCTGAAATGGAAAGGAAAAAAAAAAGAAAGGGAATAGAGAAAAGAATCCAAATGAAAACAGTGACCTGCTGCAACATCAACTAAAAGTCTCCAATATTTTCCTTTCCTAATTAAATGAGAGGAAGCACTTGGAGTTTAGACTAGCTTTCCTTCTTTTTCCTAGTAAAAGTGAAACAAAACAAAGCCATGGATATTGAATCAAGTTTAGACTAACTAAACCATGTCTGTCTCCCCAACACATAAATATCATGTCACTAACTAGGTATGCAATTGCAAGTTGCAACCAACTTAGTTGTCCAAATTGATGGATAATTACTAAGAGTCACCACCACTAGCTAGTACTAATTTTTCCCTATATCGAAAGTAACTAATTCTTCCATCCCATTTGTTTTTCTTACATATTTATTATTCTTATGATTAACTTATTTGCACGGTGTAATATACTAAATCAATAGATCATGATACGCATAAAACAAATCATAAGAAAATCAGATTTAGAGAATTTATTGGGACAAAGAGAGTAAAGCCTATTTGTTTCGTGTGAAAAAATTGATATTGGACTGAATTTAATGAATAAAATCGAGTTGAATTGAACTTATTTGTAATATATAAAATAATTAAATAATAAAGTTAGACTCAAATAAAATTTAATGAAAATATGAATTAATCTGAAATGAAAAGAATAGAATTCATTGAAAAAACAAAACAGCACACACTAACAAATTCTAAATGTAATGACTCCAAATTCCAAAGAATTTAAAATGGTTAAAAACACTTCTCACACTAATAGTAATAAGATGTATCTTTCCTTTTTAAAATTTATCCACAATAACTCTAAGGTTAAACTTGATTTCTCTAACACAATATTATGATGAATGACCAATTGGAAAATTTTCTATTTTGTATATGAATGGACACTTAAAAAAACTACACGCATTGATTTATGAGATGAACATATCATTCATTTGAGCGAGTAGCCTAAAAATTATTATTCGAATGTGGAAACTTATTAGTACTCAGATTGAGGCAGTATATCTAAATAAAAGGAAAGAGGGAAAAGTAGTTTAAAATTGAAATAAGGTATTAGAAGGTTCGAAATGATGAAAGGGAAGAAAGAGTCCAACTGTAGTGTACAACAATTGAATTGAATTGAATTAGTGTACAACAGACAGACTAGTGTTTGGTTGTTTGAGTCTCACTTAAACAAACCACAACAACAGAAGAACCACAGGCGCGTGTTTGTTTGCAAAATATCAAACACTTTTCTTTAATTACTAACTCACCCCTCTCTCAGTCTCTCTCTTCTGCTCTGCTCTGTCACCACAACACAACACAACAATCCAAACTCAACTACTCTCTCTCTCTCTCTTCCAAAATTCCTCCTCCACCACCACCATCTATCTCCACCCAAGATTCTCCGCCGCCGTACGTCCACCACCACACCATGGTTGACTGAAATCAGAAACAAACCAAATCAAATCAAATTGGAATTTGTATTTTATTTTATTTTATTTTATTATTATTCACCAATCAATTAACTAATCAAACAGCATTATCATCATCACTATACACTCCTCTACTACTAGTGCAGTACAGTACAGTGCACAACCAAAAATGTCGTCCTCGGCGGCACCACCACCACCGAACAACGAATCTCCGGCGACCGACGAAGCCGCTGCCAAAGCAGTTCACAAGAGGTACGAAGGCCTAGTCATGGTCCGTACCAAAGCAATCAGAGGCAAAGGCGCCTGGTACTGGCATCACCTCGAGCCAATTCTCGTCCACAACTCCGACACAGGTCTCCCCAAAGCTGTCAAGCTCCGTTGTTCTCTCTGCGACGCCGTTTTCTCCGCCTCAAACCCTTCCCGCACCGCATCCGAGCATCTTAAGCGTGGCACCTGCCCCAATTTCACCTCCCTACCCCCCAAATCCGACCAATCCCCTTCCAATTTCGCTTCTCATCCCCTAACTACCACCACCATTTCACCTCAGAATCATCGGAAGAGGAACAGCTCCGGCGGCCGCGCCGTCGCGCCGCCGCCGAATGTTCAGCCGCTTGCTATTGTTGATCCCTATCACTCACCGGTGGTTGCGAGTAGTAGTAATATTGCCATTGCTGGTGCTACGCCTTCACCACATCCAGTGGTTGGTTTGTATAGTCTGCAGCAGAATCAGAATCAGAATCAGCTGGTGTTGTCAGGGGGAAAGGAGGATTTAGGAGCTCTAGCAATGCTGGAAGACAGTGTGAAAAGACTTAAAAGCCCCAAAGCGTCTCCAACCCCAACCTTGACGATGACTAAGGTCCAGATAGATACTGCCCTGGACTGTCTAGCTGAGTGGGCTTATGAGTGTTGTGGCTCTGTGTCCATTTCGAGCTTAGAGCATCCGAAATTCAAACATTTTCTTAATCAGGTAGGGTTGCCAGGGGTAAACCGGAGGGATTTCGTGGGTTCTAGGCTGGATGTTAAGTACGAGGAGTCCAAAGCGGAATCTGAGTCCAAAATTCGGGAGGCTATGTTCTTTCAGATTGCTTCTGATGGGTGGAAGGTCAAAGAGTCTGGTGGTGGTGGAGAAGATACTTTTGTGCATTTGGCTGTTAATTTGCCAAATGGGACTTGTGTTTTCAGAAAAGCTGTGTTTACTAGTGGTGGTTATGTGCCTTCCAAATATGCAGAGGATGTTTTGTGGGATACCATTACCGAGATTTGTGGGAATGCCGTGCAGCAATGCGTAGGGGTGGTTTCGGATAAGTTTAAGGGGTCTGCATTGAGGAATTTGGAGAACCAGCATCACTGGATGGTTAACCTTAGCTGTCAGTATCAGGGTTTCGTTAGTCTTGTTAAGGATTTCGGTAAAGAGGTTCCGTTGTTTAGTAATGTCACTCAAAACTGCTTTAAGTTGGCGAATTTTGTTAACAATAAGTCCCAGATTCGCCATTGTTTACATAAGTACCAGTTGCAGGAGTACGGGCATGCAAATTTGTTGCGTGTTCCGTTTTGGCATGGTTCGGATTTCGGTCCTGTGTACACATTGGTGGAGGACATACTTAGCTCAGCGAGAGCACTTCAGTTGGTCTTGTTAGACGAATCGTACAAAGCAGTTGCAATGGAGGAGCCAATTGCGAGAGAAATTGAGGAAATGATGAGGAATCCGCATTTTTGGAATGAGCTAGAGGCAGTGCATTCTCTTGTTAAGTTGGTTAAGTTAATGTCTCAAGAGATTGAGGCAGAGAAACCACGAGTCGGACAATGCCTCCCATTGTGGGAAGAGCTCAGAGTTAAGGTCAGGGACTGGTGTTCAAAGTTCCACATTGTTGAAGGGAATGTGGAGAAGGTGATTGAGAAACGGTTCAAGAAAAATTACCATCCTGCCTGGGCTGCAGCGTTTGTTCTCGACCCACTTTATCTTAGTAGGGACACTAGTGGGAAGTACTTGCCGCCTTTCAAGTGCTTGACCCAGGAACAAGAGAAGGATGTGGATAAGCTGATAACTCGACTTGTGTCAAGGGAAGAGGCTCACATTGCACTTATGGAGCTCATGAAGTGGAGAACGGAAGGTTTAGATTCAGTATATGCACAAGCTGTGCAATTGAAGCGGAGGGATCCTGTTACAGGGAAAATGAAGATTGCAAATCCTTTAGGGAGCAGGCTCGTGTGGGAAACATACTTAACCGAGTTTAAGTTATTGGGAAAAGTAGCGGTTAGGTTGATCTTCCTTCAGGCGACTTCGTGTGGTTTCAAGTGTAATTCGTCTCTGTTGAAAGGCATTGGTGCGCAGTCACATTCGAGGGTGGCAATGGAAAGGGCTCAGAAGATGATATTTATATCTGCCAATTCAAAAATGGAGAAGCGGGAAGTTTCTGGTGATGATGAAAAAGATGCGGAGCTTTTCACCCTGGAAAATGGTGAGGACGATGTGCTCAATGAAGTTTTTGTTGATACATCCTCTGTGTAAGATTTCCTTTTAATTCCCTGCCAATTTGTTAGGTAATTCTTTGCAAAATTCCATTACATGATATGTTATTGATTTTGTTGGTCTTGGAGGAATACTTAGCAGTTACAACTTGCAGCTAACTATGTCTCTATAGAATCAATGTTGCTGTAGATAGTGTGTAACATCATATGCTGAAAGGAGGCTGGAATATGAGAATATATTATTACTAATAGAATTCTTGATATGATATGATATTCTCAGAATTTCTGTCCGTTTTACATTATTAAGTGGTCTTACTAATTTTATGGCATATGGGATCTTCATCAGAACATTTCTTTTTAACTCGTAACTGTGTCCTACTGGTGTGCATGACGTTCTATTTTTGTTCAATGTTAATAATATATTTTTGTTGTTAATTCAACTTGATCTTGAAACTTCCATCTGCCAGTAAATTAATGTAGCTATTTTGCAAAAGATGTTATTGCTGAATAATATCACTACCAGTTACTTTAATGATGCTTTGAAACAAACGGCTATGGAAGACTGTTTAAACATCTGTTAAGATAATTCTTAGCTCTTGATAATTTACTTCAGATTTTAGTTTCTCCTATTTTGGTGATGCATGGCAAGATATCCTTGGATCCCTTGCTCATGCAAGCGGAATACACCATGTTCTGTGTCATCATGATAGAACAACGGACCAGTACTTTTGGCCATAAAAACTCCTGGTACCCTTGCTGTTCTACATCACTTTTGCTATGATTAGAATTGTGCATGTAGGCTGTAGCTACTACCTTAGTGATTGATTATGTCTCAGTCTGAGATGCCCATCAATATCTTGGTGGTGCTCCAATGGACGTGAATACTGTACGTATAAGCCAAAGAAAGCAACTAAGTAGCAAACTATATGTCCTAATTGCAACTTGCAACTAAGAACCATTTACATATTGTTTACAAAATATGAATAATAGTCCGAATTTTGTTATGTTTATGCTGATTTTTAATTATATTTACGTATTGAGACTGAAATGTGATGGCAGTTTGTATGTCCCTTTGGCAGAAGCATTTAATTCAGAGGTTGTTCGGTTGGCAAGACCACCCTGATGAGATGATATGATCCAATTTTGCAGTTGAAGAAGAAGTGAGTCTGATTAGAATCGAGAAGGGGGGAACGAGAAGCCAGGTTGTTTCCTTATTTCTCAGAAGACAGGGATTGCTAGTTAGTACCGGGATTATGTGTTTCTAAAAGAAGGAAGACCAGACCCACCACAAAGAAAATGGAAGTCTTTAGGGAAGATTTATTGTTGGTTGTTAAGATGGGGTGCTTAACTGAAATGATATTTGGGGTTTACTTGACATTTAAACATTGGAAAGAAGCGTTTTCGGGGGGAAGAAGGTGGCCTTTATGATTATAGGAAAAGGTGGGGAGGACCCAAAGGTGAAAGAAGGGCATTATTGATTGAAGCAAAGAGATGCATGATTGTGATTTGATAACTGAGAAAAAAAAAAGAAAGAACCGAACTAGTTTTGCTCTCGATTTCTCATAATTAGGTTAGAATTTGGTAGATAATTATTACTAGTATTATTCTTCTTCTTCTTCTTATTCAACGTGTTTATATAGTGATGTGCTGCTGCTGCTCTGCAAGTGCTGTAAAGTTTCTTTTCCTCCTAATAATCTGTATCCATCTTCTGGTTTTTTATCAGTATAACTACTAGTTATTGTACTGTACTGAGGGTATTAATATTATTGACTATGATTGTCGGTAATTGATTGTACCAGTACAGTATTAGGACTGGGGTTAATTTTACATATATATTAAAATAATACTTTTCAACTATTGCTAGGAATTGATTATCATTATACACTGTGTTTAGCATTGGGTTCGTGTAAATTTTGGTGAAAATTAAGTTTTTTCTAATTTGGGATTAGGTTTCCCTCGTAAAAACTATGTTTTGGTTGGTTTAATACTTTAGGTTGCACGGATACGGGAATACAAATTTTCATAAAAAGGAATATAAATTTTCATAAAAAGTAAAGGTACTCTAGTAAACGACCATTGAGCTCTCGATACAATAGTGTCAACTAATAAAAACTTGGGTAACTATAAATATTCGATCACCATGCGAAAGTAGAGCTAGCTAGCTAGCAGGTTTCAATAAAAACTTTCTATAAAGATATCAAGCATTTTTGGTTATTTAAGTATTTCCTTTCCGTCCGTTTCTTAAATTGTTCAATTTTTTTTTTTCAACTTTTTATTTCACAACTTTACTGTGGGTCATATTATTAAACTAAACACTACACTCATCTTATCAACTTCCTAAAAAACCGTTTCAAAATTAAATGTAAACTATTTAAAAGATGAATGAGTATTAAATTAATAAAGTAGCAAATAGTACTATATATAGGCATTATAGGTAAATTAAAGGCAATTCGGATTAGAAATGTGAATGATGGATTATGATCACAATGAAGCCACCACCACCCGCCATAGGAAAAACAGTGGAAGGTAAAACCAAAACAAAACAAAAATGGTTAACTTTTTGGTGAGCCAAGAAAGTGAGAGTAGAGGAAAAGTAGAATATCAAAAAATTATTGTTGTTATTATTATTATTACTATCAATTTAATTATTTTTATGGACTAGTAGTAGTAGTAGTATTATTAGGGGCCGGGTAGTACTTGCTTTATGGTGGTGTCATCTAATCTAATTATACATGTAATTAGTGGAAAGACACAAATCCCTGTCGGCAAGGGCTTTAGTTAGTTACACTGCTATGTCAAATCTCATTTTTCTGATTGCTCACCAACTACTACTACTTCCAGTCTAGTACCAATTACTACTGGTGAAGGACGGACCGAAAAATCAAATTTCATGTGGAGGGAGAAGGAATTACATGAGCTGGAGCGTAAACACTCGATTCTACCGGATTAAAAACTCATTAATTTTAGTTTAATTTAAATTTATTTAATCCGGTTCAGTTCTATTTCTATGAAGATATTAAGATATGTCTAATCCGTCCAAGTGTACCAAAGTCCAAACTATGACGACCTTTGTCCCTTATTACTTAGGTTCGAAAAAGTAGCGCCTCTAGATTAGATACATCACCAAACAGGTCGTGCCCTTGGAAATGATTATGTCTACGGTAGGCAGCACCAACAAGCTATCGAATATTATGGGAGGAAAAGAGGAGAAGTTACAAGCTCCGACAGCATTGACATAAGAATGTATAGGCTCCGGAGTCCGTGAATACCAAAGACCACGAAAGGTGTTCAACACATAAAGTCCACGAGAAGTGTGCACTGCATTTACTTCGACAGTAACCATGTACACATAATGATTTTTATTTCGATTTATACTAGTATCCGCTTTGGCGACTAATCCAGTCGAGCACTATCGGGCCCTTTTTTAGGGGGTGGCTATCCCAGCGACGTTTTTTTTTTTACATTCACAAGGCACGAACCCGAGACCCTATTTAAGTGAACTCAAGTCCATTACTACTTGAGCCAACAACCGTTGGTCATACACGTAATGATTGGATAAGAAGAAAGACACATATTTTTTTACAAGTGTTGGGCCAAGCCCATTTATGTCAACATCAAGCTTACCAACCACCACCTTCTGTGGGAACACATGACATCGTCCCATCAGAGCGACTCAAGATACTCTAGCGTCTATATAAATAAGTAATCCCAAGAAGAAAGGAGACGAGATTTTCAGGGGGTGAAACCCTACTCCCAACTTGGAGAATACTCCAACGTTATCCTTTTTTATATAAGACACACTTGTCATATTTGTCACAAATAAGACACTTTAACATCCTTCAAGTAAAGTATTTGAACCTCGATTTGACCTGAAGGCAGATCGGATATACATCACTAACACACACACCCCCTCCCCCCTCCCAAAAAAGAAAAAATTGTGGTAGGAACAAATACAGAAGGTGGTCCGGAGCATATGCAAAAGCTTCCAGAATCAACCTAGGTGTTCCATGGACGGTAAAACAATCATTCCCTTTCATCCTGATACAAGCTAAATCTCTAAGGGGAAATCACACCCATCATTCACCTAACCATATAAGGGAGTGTCATATATTGAGAGTTTTAGGGCGGATGTCAGACGCCTGCCTGTCTGATTCCACCAAGGTACTCGTACAAAATATCACCATGCAATTTCAAGTCAGAGTTTATTAGGTTATGTGGTAGTATCATGTTGATTAAAAATTCAAATTTTTTTTTATCTCAATGAAAAAGCAGTTTATTTATTATTATTTTTATTAATATAAACATAAAATTTAAAAGTTATCCTCCAGAGTCTACCCAGACACCCGGATTATCTTTCTTTTTTTCATTTTTTTCAACTAAGTATTAATTAAAACTGGAAGATTTTTTTCACTCTTGAAAAGTTTAATTGTGATAGAGTTTGATAGTGGTTCTAGCCATCTAAGGTGTCATCATCAAAGTAAAAGTAACAAATTTGGCTTATAATCTTGCAGGTATAAACTGTTTACTCAATTGCACCGTAGGCTATGGAAAAACAATGATTGATATTCATCCCAATTTTCATTTTTAGATTTATTTACATTTAATTTTGAATCGAAGTTTTAGTAGATTTGTATAATAAATGTTTTGTTTGGTTTACTTGCACGACATGACAGTCACAATAAAGTTGTGACACAAAAATTTATTAAATTTTTTTTTAAAGAAACATACAAATATGAAATATGTAAAGATTTCTTTTTTTTTTTAAGAAAAAGAGTATTTATTTGTTAATTTGCTTCTGGTCAAAGTATGGTTTCGCAGCTCTTACATTTAATTTTATTATACTACGTACGGCACTGTTTTAAGCTAACTTCACCATGCATTCCATGACCTGAATATTATTATATAACATACACAATATAGTGTTTTTTATTTAATTAAGTAGGTATGTATGGATGTTTAGTGAAAGTTAAGTTACTCATTTCACAAATAAATAAAAGATGAGTGCCTCGTGTATCATATGAAAAATAAGTTAATCCTGACAAACAAATTAAATAATTACTTATGATTTACTTATTTAATTTCAAATTAGACACTTACAAGAAGTAATTATACTGTACTTTATAGTTGGTCTACACTTATTTTACAACGAACAAAAAGAAAACCTAAATATAATAAGTAAACCTTAATCTATATTTTTTTAATGAGATCGAGACCTTAACAATGACTGGTTATTTAAGGCTAGATATCAAACTTTCCAATACCCTAAATCACTAAATGAAGTTAAATTCCGTTTCTTTCAGAAAATCAAAATAGTTGGACATTTGAAATTTCAAATTGGGACATTTTCAATACAGACCAAATAAAGAAACTGGTCCCCAAGACATATACTTCATGGTCACGTACGGGGCTGCTGATTCGCTACACCCGAATCTAATTAATTAATATAATTTTATTTAATTATTAACTTTTGTATTCTTGTGACTATTTTTATTTTTTTCCAAACAGAAAGGGTCGGCCTCACCTTGCAGTCCGTACATAATACGTGTCATCGTCGTGGTCCCACTCATATGATGTCATTTTCTTACTGCATCGCTCTCCTCCGAGTGAACTTAACGTTACCGTATGCCCCTACTTATTGATGATGATGGTAAAATGTGTCACGTGCCGTTTTTCTAATCATCTCCAAGATCTACTCCCTTTAGAGTAGTTCTTGGGCTTATCTCTTAGCGGAAATTTAGGGACAGAGTGAGACGGTTAGTGGTTTATCGACCTGTCGATAGTCAAATCGGTTTTTCTTCTAAGTATGAATACCCGAAGGAATGGAAAATAAATAGAGAGTGGAAGTGTATTGACGAGTGTAGAAGTAGTGTACCTTGGGGCTATATATAGACAAATGTGAATGGGTCCTAGCTGATTGAAGATGGTTTCGAGGGTGTCTGTCCATTCGAGGGCGTAGATGTTTCGAGAGTGTGAATGCTTGGTGGTTTCATGCTTTCGAGGGTGTTTGTCCTTTCGACAGTAGCTTTGATTGTAGACGTTTTGAGGGCTTCTAATGTATTTTCGAGGCCCTGTCATAGTTGTGACATATATACCCATATCACTTATACTATGTGGTAATTAAGTTTTTTTACATCTTTAGTATCGAATGTTTTTAACGTGATGAGGAGTAAAATAATACTTCCTCAGAGGAAAGAGGATTACAAGTATGAAGCAACCCGGAGCAAGAGGATTTGGAGAAGCCTCTTGGACCATAAACTTCGGACGTGGACCTTCGGCTACTCAACCACTGCTACGAAGCCTGCTCTTACCACTCTGACATAAAGTGCAGTCGGGGGACAACATTAATCATGAGATTGAATTGAAGAACAAACCAAAAGAAGTTCTTACGCTCGAATTGACAAACCAAAAGACGGTCTTACAAGATCTACCGTGGAATACATTCTATACAATACATGTAAGAGCATAGTATGGACTCATCCAACATAGACTAGGGGTGTTAAACGAACCAAACGTTCGTGAAATTGTTCGACTAATGTTCGGTTTGGTCAAACTTGAACTGTTTGCGAACATGTTCGAGTTCTTAAAAAACCGAACACGAGCACAATTTTAAATGTTTGCTAGTTCGCAAACAACAATGATATTTTATTAATACTTTATAATAATTAATATGTATACTTATTATTATTAATAATAAATAAGAATAATACTCAACTAACACTACACGAAAAACAGCAAATAGTGACGCAAATTAGCGACGCATAACCATGCGTCGCTAATTTTTGCGACGCATAGCTCATGCGTCGCTAATTAGCGACGCATGAGTTTTGGTCGCTAAATTAGTGACGCATGGTTATGCGTCGCTAATTTTAGCGACCCATAGCCCATGCGTCGCTAATTTTAGCGACCAAAGCTCAAGGGTCGCTATATTAGCGACGCATGGTTATGCGTAGCGACCCATAGCCCATGCGTCGCTAATTTAGCGACCAAAAACTCATGCGTCGCAAAAATTAGCGACGCATGGGCTATGGGTCGCTAAAATTAGCAACGCATGGGCTATGGGTCGCAAAAACTGCATAATTTTCAGGTGGGTCTCCTCACATTCAACTGGAGCTATATGGCTCATCTGTTATCGGATTGGTGCGCATAACCTACCGTTGGATACCTCGTTGAGTTATCTACGCGTGGATGTTGATTTGAGGTTGATTCAATATCGTATGAAAGAGTTATGGATGAAATGGCTAGACTGCACTAATCTTGCACACTTGAACGACTCCAAAACCTTTATTCGAACTTATGAATATGTGCTTCTAAGGTAAGTCTAAGTTTTTCCCAAATGAACTTCTTGGATTAAATCGAACTACGGTCACTCACGAACATATCCATGGAGATCGAGAAACTTCAATAAGATCACTTTGCAGCGTTTTAAGCTCAAAATCACAATTTCGTACCTAAGTGCTTGAAACATGAAAAACATCAAAACGTGACACTATTCTACAAAACTAAAAGAAAAAAACATTTACGAAATAAGGAGTGCACAAAGAATATAAAATAACACCAAAACAGAAGTCCGTAACTAAGTAACCCCAACTGTTCAAAAATAAGCTATTAGTGTCTAAGTAACTCAACCGTTAAGAAATAAAAAAAATTAAAATTTAGTGACCTATTCCTTAGATAGTCCACTTAGTAATTGAGATATCTCAAACCGTATGAAGATATAAACGGTTTATAAATATAAACATATGGAAGTGACTATGAAGAGCAACAACTATATATTATCTAGAACTTATACAAGAATTATTACAAGTATTGGTAGCCGAGGAGTAAGGGTGTTGGGTTAGTAAGGTGTTGGGTAAGGATGTCCTAGGTTCGAAACCCAGGAAACACAAGGTGGACTAGAGAGGAGAATTTATTTTTAAAAAAATTTTCCAGATTAGCGACGCATGGGTCTATGCGTCGCTAAATTAGCGACCCATTTTTGGGTCGCTAATTTAGCGACGCATAGAATGGTGCTAAATTAGCGACGCTTGACCCCATGGGCCGCCTCGCCATTTAGCGACCAAGGGTTTAGCGACGCATTTTCTATGCGTCGCTAAATGGTTTAGCGACGCATGGGGGCAGTTTAGTGACGCATGGGAGCGTCACTAAACTGCGTTTTTCTTGTAGTGTAACCCTCTCTTTCTTCATCTCTCCACTCTCTCATAATACATCATGCACCATCGTTTTGTATTTAGTTTTATGATAAAGATGACTCTAATAGCTTGCCTTCGCTTCCTTCTTTTTCATCTGCCATCGAATCCTCTCAAAAACCTTTTGTTGGTCTAGCGGAAACACCTCTCACCACCGAATGCCTTCCACCCTAGCCTCCCTCCCACCACCATGCACCTCCTATCTTCTTAGTCCTCCCACCGTTCAACGGTTAAGATTCTTCCATTGGATTGTTGTTCGATTGTTCGTTCATGTTCGACTGTCTTAATGAACACGAGCAAGTTAATGTGTTGTTCGACAAACATGAACACGAACACGAATACACCATATCTTAACGAACAAACGTCTGAGCAAGACGCTTTTGTTCGACCAAGAAGTGTAGAGTGAGAGACACTTGACCATTTGTGAGAGGATGAATCTATTGGAAAAAGCCCACGTTGAGTGAACCGAACAATGTAACTTTTTTTTTTCCTTTGAAACGGGCAAATAATTTTATTACAAGGAGTAAAAGAAACATGGTTAAACAAGCGGTGATGAATGAATTAAACTATCACATGATGATTGCGATGGGTTATTTTGACATATTCACCTGAGTTTATTTTCCTAGTACTCGATCATAATTACCAATTATTATAAGTATGAAAGCGGGGTTCTTCCTAGTGATGTGAATGTATCTATCTTTCGAGACTTAGGCCGCCCATGCAATATTTTGGTTACAAATGCAAGAGGAAAAAGGTCACGAAAACTAATGTATTCTTATCGTCAGGGTAAAAATATTAAAAGGTAGTAACAGATTTCCGATTATTTGTATCCAAGACCAAGAGCATTTACATCAGTTTTTTTACGAATTTAGATATATAAGAAACTGCTTGAATCCTCCAAAACAACCAATACCAACCCTGGGAAATATAATAAGTGGAAGCAGATTTGAGGTGGCCTTTTGAGATAAAGAATTAGCGAATTCTAATATAAATATAATCTGTTAGAAAATTAATATAAATGACTAGATTCTGTTCTTCATCAACAATTTAAACTTTTATGAGAGTTTAAATTCTATCATAATCAAACAAAGATTCAAACCTTTTTGTTATTTTTAAAACACTAACCACAACAAGTATCACGTGAACTTAGTAAAAAACAATGCTACAGGCCTACAGTACTGATTGTTACTGGTAAAAAAATAGATCTAGTCTTGAGTGTTTTGACTTTGGAGATCACATTCAAGCTTCATTATCAGAACTTGCCTGGTAAATAACGGCATGTTATGTAATTAGTGCTTCACGACAGCACGAATCTTCATCGAGTAGGAGTACTATTTACCAATCAAAAAAAGAATTGAGTACTCTTCAGTCTTTCATTTTTAATATGAGTAGTACATGGTAAATATTCAATGGGATGCCATAATTCACAACTCTTAGTCCTTCTCACCAGAGTTCCAAATGGATCTTTAAAGCTCATAAGACTCTGTTGTTGGAGAGCATGATGAGGACCAAATATTTGATTCTCACCTAAAATGTTTGAGGTGAGAATCAAAGTCCCCATCACCTCCTTTTTTTCTTTTCTTTTTTTCTTTATTTTCTTGTTTTATGTTTCATTTTCATTGGCTTTTTTTTTTTTTTACTTCTTCTCTTTTATGTTTTCTTTGTTTTCTTTATTTCTTTCTTTTTATTCTTTTTAAATTTTATTTTATTCTTTTTTTTGTATTTTGTATACATTTATATTGTTTTTAAATAATAATATTTGTAAAAAGTAAAATACATTTATTCGATAAATTATTTAATAATTCATATTACAAATAAAAAATAATGCAAACCTTACATAATAATGATAAAATTATAAATTTTACGCAAATTAATACACCCTTGTATAATGTAATTGCAATTAATTAATAATAATGAAAATGAGATTAATAATGAAGTATTAAAAGAAATGATAGAATGAAAAATAAAAGAGAGGTTGAAGGGGAGTAACTGTTGGAGTGTTGATGTTTAAATTGAGTGGAATGTTGATGTGGCAGAATTAAGACTCAAAATGAGTATCAACTGCCGGAGAACTACTTACAAATTTGTAAGATGTCAAATCCGCTCTAATGTATAAAACACGAGACCAAAATTAAGCTCATAATTATAAAGATACACACACTTGGTATTTCAGTGCAAAACACTCGAGCAAACAAGATGGGGAATTGATATTTACTATACTGTATAGTTTGTTAGTTGCAGGGGAATAAAGTTGGTATGTGCGAGTAATATTTAAAAGAAAAGATGAAATAGTTGGTGGGCATATAGTGTATTAAAGTTGATATGATAATAATTGGGGTGGTTATGATGAAAAAGACATTTGTGCTACCAAGAGAGAGTATATATTGTCAAAATATTTTTCTTCTTTGACCTAATTTTGCTAGTGTCATTACATGTGACAAGATACCAATACATGATTACCAGAGACAAACAGATCAAAACACAATTATGATCAAACAAGTTCGCAGCTTTTACGTGACTGACGATAATTAAATTTAATTTGCTTGCTTACATTGCCAAGCCCAATAAGATATTCAAATTTCGATCACAGCTAAAATCCCAATACTTGCGGTTTTACCGTCTCATCACCATCATATTGTATGGCCTTATTGCCTTAATGTGTACTACCCGTCTAGCTTTTAAGATTGTATGACACATAGCTGTTTTCGAGTTCGCAAGCCAAATATAAAAGAATCAACATAATAATATAAAGTACTACTCACTCTCCCGTTCTCTCAAAAGCTTCCTGATTTGACTTTTTTCGGTCAACAACTTTCAAATTTGACCCCCGATTTCTCTTAAATTGTAATGATAAAGTATTTAACAAAAATATATTATGAAAATATAGAACCTAAATTTTCATCATATAATTTCATTACGTACTTTATCATTATACTTTAAGAGTAATTGGAAGTCAAATTTGAAAGTTGTTGACCGAAAAAAGTCAAATCAGAAAGTTTTTGAGAGAACGAAGGAAGTACTAAAATTTGATGCAAATTTTACACGAGCCCCGTGCTAATGCCATTGCAGAAGTTGGTACAAGAAGACCAAGTTATTTACTCCCTAGTTCCTCCATTTTAACAAACCAAGACCAAGGTTTCCATTTAGTTTCATTCAATATTTTAAGATTTTAAGGTTCGATTTCAACTCATATTATTTCCAATTCATACTAGAAAAATAACAAATGAAATTATATTGTACAACTTGAAATGTATGTTGACCACTGTAGGTTGCCTCAAACTTTGTGGCCCATGCCTTGTTTATGTAAACCGTAACTTCCTCAACCGGGCCCGAAAATGGTGAATGAAATTGTTTTTGAAGTTTAGTATTGTTTATGTAAAAAAATTAGTATATCACTTTAGCTGCAAAAATTTATATAGTTCATTATTATTTGTGTAATTTTCTCTAATAAATTTATTAATTATATTTTCAATATGAATTGAAAATAATATGAGGTCAAAACGAAAAAAAAAAAAAAATCAAATGAAAATCTTGTGGGGGATGGAGTAAATATTACAACTGGTTATTGGTCAATAGCTAAAATTAGTAAGTGTGCTCTGACATTATTACCGTACTTTAATAGAAAGTAAAAAGAAACTGAGTTTTAGTGATTTTATGTATGAGACATTGAGACCGGGTGCTTTTGAAATATATTTCTGCACTTGCTGCTATTGTAGGCATATCAGTGAATACATGGAGCTGACGGCACAAGTTAACAAGTCATTTCACATATTCTAGTGATAATAAGTCGTGTAGTATTTGTATCTCTCCAGGAACGCTCTTCCTTGACCCAAAAGGTAGAAAGCTGCAACTCACTCTGAATGTGTTATAGATAGTTAGACACCATATTGCAAAAACACATAGTACTGTGAAGAAAACCCAGAACTTGATGAGAAATAAACAGCACCAGAGACACGGTAAACATCAAGCCAGAGAGAGGAGGTTCGAAAAAATAAATGAGAAGCAACCAAATCGATTCTCTGAAATACAGGGATCTCAAGTCTCAACTACATGATTACATATACAGACAGACCGTGGATTCCTAGCAAACCCCCAAGAATATAGATTACAATCCACTGCCATCGAACACGTATTGGGCAGGGAGCAAACAATGTTGAACAAAGGTGAAACATGAAAAGTAAAAAAGCCGCATATAAACTAACTATATATGGATTTTATGAATACAAATTGAAACCAGACCTGCATAAAATCAGATCTCCAGCTTTGTGCACCTAAATTTGAAGATCGTCCAATGACAACTCATTTGCAGCAGTCATCAACTTTAGTTTCTGCATCAAAGACAGGTAAGTGAAGCATATAAGTAATTGCACCTCAATTACCAACAAGGCGGTTCATCAAAAAGTCAACTGGGACACGATCACGGAAAAGGATTAAGCACTGTACCGTGATAAACTGTGGAGGATCGTCAATACTGGATGATCCTAGAACAATCTCGCGATTCAACTTCGTTGATAGCTTGTGGCAAACTCGTAGCTGCAGGAAAACAGATAGCGAAGGGAATCATGATATGCCCAACCTGGAAAAGTGAGTTGAGTTTTTGACATTAGTACCTCAGATCGTGTCGCCCCACCAACGATGAATACAAAAATCCGCTGACCCATCTTCTTGAAGTCACTAGAAGCATGTCTCAAAATAGAATCACTTCAAGAAAAGCAAGACAAATTCAGAAAGTTAATGGTAAATCATCAAAATACATCAGATAGACCCAAAAGACAATCAGCTTCCTAAGTGAAACGAAAAGCCGGCACTTGTTCACTTTACTGAAAAAGGTTGGCCAAAATTTGCAGAACCATCCATGACAATGCAAATAAGCAAAATGTCACAAGTACCTTGAATATCCATCATCAGAGTTTCGCGGACGGGCCCAGGTAGGTGTTCGTCTAGATCTCATTGAATGTGGAGTTTGAACTGGAGTTATCCTTGAAGATGCTGCCTGAGAGGTTCCATGAAAGGTAGGACTAGGATCATTCATGCATGGATAATCACTCTTAGGTAGTTCACCTTTATTAAGTTTTTCAACAAGTTCCTGCAGGGAGGGAGGAAGTGGATCAAGAGGTTTATTAACCATGATACAAACATTATCTTGCGCTCATCGGACAAAATTATTTTATGAAAGGAATACGGGTGTGTCATTTGACTATCCCCAAACCCGCTGTCCCGCTCTTTGGTTAACAAGGGTATCCACGCAGGATATGCCCTCACTCTAAACAGATACTAAAGGTTTTTAAGCATAGAGAGCACACAAGTATTGCTTTTACTGCCATAGATTCCATCAGACACTCACACTTGCAGACATCTCATTTCTGTACAGAAAAATGACTAGATTTTCAGACTCCATGTCAAAATTAGATGTCTAATGTTAGGATGAAATGTAATGTTCAAGACACCTGCCTGAGTATCTTCTTCCTTAAAAGTCGCTTCTTTTAAACTAACTGCAATACTGACGTTCACAAGGTTGGTTGGAGTGTTGGACATGCTTATGCACATTCAACAGTCATCAGCATGTACTCTTGGTGATGCTTTGATTTCTTGGAAGAAAGAAACTTCCGAGTCATCTAAAACAGTCTGAGCATTACAGCGCGTCTCCAACATTAGATTTCTTTCCCCCATTTTTTAATTGCTTTTGTTTTCCAGTCCACATGGAGCTGGGCGTATCTCAGGCAGACCTTAATAAGGAGCATCTTGCATTTTGACTCAATCAATCTGCCACTAATCCCATCTCTTTTACTAAATGAACCGTAAAATTTACTACTCCTTTAATTCAGCAACAAAGGGCAATATAATTTTCATATTTGGAGTTTAAAGTTGGTATAGGCGTATTTGGAGTTATAAGGTGGTAAAGGAGTAATCTAGTAGTAGTAGGGTAGTTAGATTTTCCGGGGAAAAAAATGATCAACGATAAGCTCATCATAAGCTAATTGAAGAAATCCCAATTGTGAATATTCCCAAAAGGATTTGTTTATGTGCCTAAATGTTGTAATGGGGTCTTTGTCAAGCTGAATCTGGTGTAGCAGGGTACTTCTGGTGCTATTAAAAAAACGTCCAGCACACTTAGAGACAAATTTATTAAGCCAGATTCAAAACAGAAAATGACAAGAAAATTTCCAAATCTTTTCCTCTTCTTGATGATCAATCTAGTTTTCCAAATCGTAACAGCTAAATCTCCTCTCCTATTGAGCCATAGCGTAGCCAAAACTAAGAAAAAGTAGAAAGATTTGGAACGTACCTCGATTATAGGATAAAAACGAGATAATTGCCACGTCACCTCTTCACCAGGCCGGTCTTTTCGAGCAGCATGCTTCTTCTGTAAACAGATAATTGAAACTTGAAAACCTTTACCCAAATGAAAATTGAAATGCAAAAATAACTATGAAACTAGATTCAATGGTTACATGGGCACAATAAACATTTCTACAATGCATATGTTACCTTGCTAACATCGAATTTGAGTGAAAATGGTACAATTGAGCTCTTTTTGGTCTCTGATGATGCCTCCAGCAATCTCATGTTATAAACAGCCGTCATGTCATCTGGTGGAAGTCTAGCCAACTGAATTGTATGTGTATATCACTTAGTATGATTGGTTAGAGATTACAATTTGCTAGGTACAGCAATTAATAAACGGTGGTAAAAGCTAAGATCACAAATGCAAAGAATGAAGGATAAATTAGAGCTTGGAGGAATAAATATAACAGATTTGCGCTCCCACTTCTGTTTGACGATTTGTCCAGGATGCAAAACCAAATAATTCAAAGCACTATTTAAACTTGTACTTCAGTATCATTGTTTAGAATGCAAACTCAAATAAGCAATCTTACAGAAGTGTTCACCAAGGTATCAAAGATGATGCACCACAGATAAATAATTTTCCATGAAATATTAACTGAATGATCCTAAATTAGGAAGCTCTGGAATTCCATAGTTTAGAGAGGATTGAATTTCAGTCAACACCACAACCATGATTTTGGTGAAATCAACAGTTGGAGAAAGAAAGTTATGGTTCTTTTAGAAGGCCCCAACTGCTATTACATCTCAAGCTTTGGTGGGTATTGTTTTTTGTAGTGTGTACGGTGAGGAAACTGGTTTACAGACATTTTAAAGGCAGATAACGCTTCTGAAAATGAGTTACTGGGTAGTATGGACTGAACAATTGTCATAAGAAAGGTCTAACAGGTGTAGAAGACGAGATGTTGACGGGGCAATAATGCACAGAGAATCTCTAATGCCGAATACAGTACACATCAAGCCTATTACATCATCTCTGAGGTTATAGTTTAGCTTAAGATGCCATGAAAATTACGCAGTTAGAATTGCAACACATGGTGTGACACTGATATGGTAAGTTGAAATGATAATTCACAAAATTAAGTACTAAAAACACTGGATATATAGTAATGAAATATATCCAAATACAGGAAAGAAAACCTAACCTCCATAAGTTTTGCTATTTTATCATCCTCAAACTTCTCGGGATAAATAGCTGCATAAATCATCAATAATCGCAACTTATTTTCTCGGGGCACATCCTGAGAACAGAAGGTCCGCTATGTCATGATATTATATAGGAAAAAAAGTATGGTCATGATATGCGGGGTGGGGTGGGGGGGGTGGGGAGTTACCTCTTTAAGTCTAAGAAAATTTATAAGGTCTTTGGTTCCTGCATCTCCAAACACAAGGTCCTGCTCTAATTGTCCAACTTCTTTAAGCCCTGTTTCCCTGATTATTTTGTTAATTTTTCCAGCAATCTGCACAAAACAAACAAGCAGCAACAGATAGACAAATTAATCAAAAGAACACTTCTCAAGAATTTTTTTATGGAATTTCTTTTCCTTGGAAACCTAAGATCTGGAATTTTTTCATTTGACATGGAAAAACAAAGCCCTAAGATCTGCAGATATCTGAGAAAAGGGCAAAGTAAAAAAATAACATAAGTTCATGGAAGCATGAATAGCATGACACAAACAATGACATTATAAAAAAATTTATTATTTCTGCACCGGCGTGCATCAGCATGTTGCAACTCGAAGTCCGAAAGCACTTGATTTGGTAGAAGCATCGATTGAACTTGAAACAATGATAATCATAATTGCCTCTTCAATTAGTACTATTTTCGAATGAGATAGTTGTTGGCCAAAGTAGGAAAATAATACCACTGCGAAAATTCTAGGCCTCAATAAGTCGATATTAGCATATAGCAACTACAGTTTCTAGCTTCAAGATTCATTCTGGATGGCATGGCCCTTTGGCACTGAAATGTTAAAGTACTTCCCCATGAAATCTTGAAATTTAGCCTTTGAATATAAAAAGTGTTCACAGGGAATTCCACTAGGAAATAATCTTCGATCATAGATTGGTCTAAAAGATGAGCGTCAAAGAGTAATGTAATACTAGGTAGGCAAGTGCAAAATGACCAACATCTGCCATTGCAAAGAGCTTTCTTTAACTATAATTTACTATATTGGCAGAAACCCATAAGGTGCAAGTCTGATCAGAATATGCAGTACCAAATGTCACTGGCCCCACCCCCAAGCACAAACACACACAGAGTTCCTTTCAGGTGGCGAGAATGATGGATATTCTAGCTCTCAACTAGATTATGAACTAACCAAAAATACTAAAATATCCAGAATTCCATCAATTACACTTTGAACATCATTAATAATTGCATGCATAAAGATGAAAGATATTTACATGCCCCTCCCTAGGTGCCAACCAATTTCAAAAGAGTAAAATAATACACACATAATTTACCACTACAAAGACAAAATTCTAGCAAATATTCAGTATCACCCTTTGAGGAAAGAATTTATGTGCAATGATATGATATCAAAATTTCATGAAGCAAAACAAGTATCAACAGCTCAAAATATGATAACTCACATCAACATGAAGGGAGAGCTTTTCAATTTGTTCGCTATACTGAGGTAAAGCTTGCACCATCCTTTGCAAGTCTCGAGTGGACAACTCACCACCATCTCTGCACATTGTATTGTAGAATATATCAGAGAAACAAGCAGAAAAAAGATAATAGTCCTAATACAAAACTGAAGTATCCGTCTTAATTTACAATTCATGGTAGTTCAGACTTCTTAAACAAGACGTGAGAACTGAATTAAGAATAAATGCCACACAAGGACAGGACAGTTTGGAGTTTGTTAGAAGCCAAATATATGCCATTGGGTATTTTCAAACCTTCCGTGGATTTGCGCAGCTCTGTTTTTCGATACAAAGTTTGTCATCTTGTTATGCAATCGCTCACTAGCCTGAAATAGTAAAATTTACCAAGTAAATTTGATGTGATGATGGAATTCCAGAATAAATAAACAAATGGCAGAAAGGCAAATGTTACAAACATCAGCTATGTGTGCATGCCGAAGCTCTAGCCAAATAGGGTCATGATCCTCCAGAAGGACTTCTTTCTTCTCAGGAGGGCCGACTTTGCTTGGAACCTGAGAGGTTTGATGCCATGGAGCAAATAAGCCATTTATAAACAATCAATGACAAGAAAATGTGAGGTCTTACCTCATGGACATACTTATTCCCTTCCATGTTTAATAAGTCATGGCACATTGCATCATATGTCCATTCATGTATGATTGGAGCAATCTGAAAGAAAAAAAAAAGGCACACCCAAGCTCAGGTTATACAAAGGGATTTAAATTTTGGACTTTATTACATTATACATTCAGCAACCAAAACCTGGTCTATAGATCTGTCTAGGATAAGCAGCTCGCATGTCTCTGACTGAGGGTAGTTCTTGTTAGTCTTATTTTTCATAAGACAGTTCCAAACTGCAGCAGCAAGTTTTGTAGGGATTAAATCACGAAAAGTGGTCATTGTTGCAGTATCGAGGGATTTGGCAGCACGGTACCGCACGGTTGGAAACTCCTGTCACAAGATAGTTCAATATGAATTCCGATGCTGCATTCTCAGTCGTGTTGGGTAACATCAAACGACACTCGAATTACATACCTGCAAAGATGCAAACACCGTGGCTATGCGAGTAGCCATCAAATTCAAGCATGCATCACCTTTTCGGGAGCTTTCCTCATCCCCAAAGAGGTCCTCAAGAGCTCTCTCATTGTCAGTGATAAAACCCTACAGTTGTAACACATGGTTCAAGTCTCATTACAGAAAGTATGGTATCATAATTTCCTACTACAACACAAGCAATCAGCCAGAAATTGATTATATCTAACATCAAAACTGAAATGTAGAGCATGCATAGAAAGATGCTAAAATGGCACATTTATGTTGTGTCTCAGATTGTACATGTCGAATGAAACATTTCCTGTAAGCATTTTTCTTGTAAGTGATATGCTTATAACAATAGGTACATCACAATAGAAATCCTGCATGCGTCATTTTCATCTTTATATCCTTCATTCAGGAACATCTGAACATCACGAGAAACGCAGAAATAAACAAGAGCTTAAGTGGAAAATATACCTGGCTATCAATGGCAAAATATTCCAAGTTCATCTGCAGAATTGAGGTTCAGATTTAAATACAATCTAACAATATAACATTAAATTTGGACCCAAGGAAATTATTAGGTTTTCCTAACCTCTCTTAAAGCACCAATGCGGGATAAAACACTTCCTTCCTTTTTAATTTGACTGACCAACTCTCGAGCAACTGGAGAGCTAAAGAAGACAAACGCCCTAATAGAAAAATAAATCAAAGCAGAAAAAAGAGAGATTAGAAAAGAATATAAATAATAACTGGATGAAAGAGGTATTTAAATAATTTCTGAAATTCTAAAGCAACAACGCATAACTTCACATACTTTCTGTACAATGGTGATCTTCCAGCCATATCAGAAAGGAAGATGATAATGCTGCAATTCAAGATAAACAAATAGATGAGAGAACACGCACAGGGAGTGTATGTAGAAGTACAAAGGAGATCAGAAAGCTTTGCTAATATATAAATATACTCTATAAATAAGACACGCATTTCTCAAAATGAAAGTGAACCATATAAAATTCAAAATTAAAATTAAAAGAAAAGGAAAGACCGAAGTATACTCCAGAAAATGTCAATTACCCCATTTCTTATCGGAACTGGAAAACTTTCAGGTTCATTACTTTACAAGGCTCATTCAATCATATCTTGTAAAAATGGCAATTCATTTTCCAGTCAGTAGGAAGACATGTAATATGTGAAAGATGGCTAATTTTTTCAGACATGGTGGATACAGATTACAGGAAGTGTGGCATCTCGTTTTTGAAGGATCAATAATCTCATTTAACCATCAATGTGAAAGTTCTTTCCTTTTTTTTTTTGTTTTTTTTTTTAAATACTTGAAAGGGCCATCATCATGTAAGTTAGTGAGAAAAGATGTCAGTCTAGGGAATCTATATGCCCATAAATCTTTTCATATATATCTTCCAATGTTCAGTCTTAACTAAACACCTCATAAATAAATTGGCCGGCTATCACAATTTCACTTATCATACAAACATTACGGTAAGCTAATAAAGAGCAAATGCGCTGCTTTCCCCTCATCGAATTTAAACCTCGTTATCCATTCAATCTTACTCGAACTTTAATCTGTAGAGTGCACTTGTCCATTTTCAACTTAAATTATATTCTCTTTAGTCAGTATTATTAACTTGTTCCTGTTTTTCTTTTTATCTTTTAGTTTTCTTTTTCCAATTATGTGCTTTTATTATATAAGTAAGATGTATACACATAATGTGTTTAAGTTCTTTTTCCCTCCTTATTTTGTTTTTTCCTTTCTTGTCTTTCCTTTATGTAAATTCATTTTCACTTATGTGATTTTATTATACAATTACTCTCAACACATGTAGTGTGTTAGGCAATGTTAGTGATGGAATATAATAGGCAGAAAATTAGTATTCTTTCATCGAGTAACAATATGTGATTCCAATATGGCAATACATTTGCTTCCTTAAGAACTAACCATTTTGGAAGTTACATCCCCGAGAAATCACTGTGATAAATTAGTTCATTGAGAGCACATCACCAAGGGTAATCCAAGTAACACTAGTAGTAAGCCTCACTTTTCAGCAAACATTTAATAATTTAATCTTGGTAAAAAGAAACTGAGTCTGGTTTTCAGAAAATGGTAAATTTCACCCTTGTTTTCTGAAGGACTCTAATTTTACAAATTACTTGTCCATGCTAATGATTTTATTAATAATTCAAATTTGGTGTTTTGGTAATGAATAATTCTTATCAAGGAGAAGAAACTTCCTTTAGGAAATATGCATGAATAATCAATTTCATCTATTTTCCTTAACCTCATCATTTTGGAAACATTAAACAGTGGAATCGAAAGCTAAAAAAGAAGGGAAAAAAAAAAGCACTGTGGAGGACTAAACCATTTACTTTTCTTTAGTTGGCTGCATGAAATATATAGCATCCATAGTTGGTAGTGGCTGTCTTCGCTTGTGTATGTCTTCCACCACTGCAAAACACACATAAAATAGTTACTTCTAAACTTTGAAAACAAATGTGAGAAGGTGCACTGTGACAACTCAGTTTCATGATATGTATTTCTATATTGCAGGTTTGCTGAATAGTTATTTCCATTAATTATATTTATAGGGAGTCCACAGAGGTAGATCCCTTCAAGACAAATGCTGGAAGCATTTTTTCAGACTAAAAACAGAAGCAGATAAATAAGTGATGAACCTAAAAGAAGAATGCAGAAGTAAAATCCCAATCATGCAACATTCCATTTTAAATATGTATCAGAGCCAGTCCTCAATCAATTTTGGACATATGGTTTAAATTCTCAAAGCAAATATTTACAGATGACAAAATCATGTAAAATTGTAAACTAAGTAAAAATGCATCTAGAGCACCTTATGTTGAGCCAATAGCAACACAATACATGACATTTTATGGACACTAGAATTAGAATATATCACATACTCTGCTAGGCACAATGTCAAAAGTGACACCGAGGCTATTTACACAGAACATGGACTTGAAACCATCTAGGATCTATATACCACATTTCAGAAATTACAAGCTACTAGTACACAATGTTATAGAATTAATACATTTTGCAAGATGTGTTTAACGGGCTGAAGAACTCTACTTCCTCTGTGCAAATGTTGCTTGTTTCTCCTTACGGGTTTGTTTCCTGAAATTGATTTCTAGGTAATACCCTCCCAAGGGTAATATGAGACACCAGTACCTTACAATGGTTAAAACCTTTACTAATTCTAGTGCAAGTATGAAGAACTTTCAGTTTTAAACTCTGGTCTAAACCTCCATGCCAAATTATGTGAGATCATATCATTAAGCACACACAAAGAGTATCTAATTTAGGAATTAGGAGACAAAGAACATAATTATGACTTATGAGTGCAGGTGCACAATGCAAACTGATTGTGAGACGTCAAGGGTTGAATTCTACGAAATCAATCTGGGTCTTAGGGAAATGCTCAGCTAAAAAAACTATAAATGCACATTTAGAAATCTTAGAGTTTAGAAAACCAAGGGTCAAGCTAGTTTGAAAAGGGAAACTATGTTTATGGTAGAGACGAAGTTCTTAAAGAAAGACATGTCAGTTCTGGATTTGAAGAAACCAATCTCCTTGCTTTGCAAAACAACTTATTATCTAATGACAGAACTTCACTCTTTCGTACATTGACCAGCAGTTGAAATTATTAAAGGTCTCGAAGGGCCTTTAACTAAGAATTGTCAGCTTTTCAAGTATATGACAATTCAGGCAGTGCACATGCACTAATAAAATATAAAGACAGACTTGCAAGAGTGCATATAAATAAAACAGAGAGTGCCTTCAATATCTTACATGAGATTCCTTCGTCAGTGATATCTGCCATCTTGCACGAGTAGGACATAACTTTAACAGTCACCTTGTCCATGATGAGTACCTATAAGGTCATAGTTGAATGTGACTAAATCATTTCTATGATGCGTAAAAAATGGATGAGTCAAAGATATACTGTACGATAAAGACTTAAATACTGTCTTTAAACAAGTATACAAGCAACAGGAACTTAGATGGCAAGGAGAGTTAACATAGATGGAATTCTACCGGAAAACTATCTCCTAAATATGGGTAATACCTCTATACAGCCTACCTAATATATTGGATATGGACTTGTCTGATGTTGTACATATTTCCAGAGAGCAATAGATAACAGAAAAAAACAAAATGAAAGAAATCAAGCAAGAAGAGATCGCAAACCAAGGAATGATCTTGAAGAGTGCCTCAATTGAATAGTTTCAGATTTTCAGAATCTTATGCCAAAATAATACATTGACTGATATTAAAATACTCAAGATATGAAGACAAGTAAAGAATTTCTGAGCAGAACTAGGGGGTTTCAGTGCTAAGTATACCACTAACGTTCACACTGGCAGAACAAATGCAACTCTAAAGGAAAATTATCATGTATTTTGATTAAAGAATATACTCCCCTATCCATTTTCTTCCAACTCGTTGACACCCCAATTATCATTATTTTTTCCCTGTATGACCTCTTACACTGAATAAACTGTGATAGCTCACATACCATGTTTCACTTTACTAAACAGGAGATATTGATGAACATAACATGATCATTAGTCTGGAAATATTTCTAGATAAAGTAAGAAAGCAATAACTGCTACCCTTAGGTGCGCCCTACGTAAAATTCTTGAGTTTAAGCAATAACCTGCATGTCATATAAGGCATGTAAACCGCAATAAGGCAGTTATTTTTGTACATATAGATAATGAACTAATAGCTATGGATGGTATGACATCAATCTCAAGGAGATTGCAAAGTTGTACTTTATAATATCTATGTTTGTTAAAGACTTCAATCCTTTTCTGAGCCATGAATGGAGAAAATTCAAGTAAGCTCTTATGATGAATGCAAACTATACCAGACAGCATCAGTATGAAACCTTGCAACAATCACCCAATTATACAATGATAGATGTGCATAAGTAAGTTGGCACTCTGAAGCTCAAATAAAAGTAAGTATACCTTCCAACTCGACTTTGAATCCCCTGTTTTGGTTGACCGAAGCATTTCATATAATAGCCCTGCAAATGTACAGTATAATACTTAAATGGGAAGCAAATAATTCATCATCTGAATGAAAGCAGGCTAAATCAAAATGATTTAAATTGTAATTCCATTCAGCGTCTTAACAGTGCCATTTTTCTAGAACAAAATCAGAAGTCAAAGTAGGTTGTTTTTGGTTAAAAAGACATTCCAAACTGCAACACATCAATCATCCTTCCTCTTTGAAAAGGCGAGTAACATCTACTAATATACAAGTACATCTAAACTACACTAGGATCTAATTGACCTAATGTATCTATTTTATGCTCCACTACTTCCAGAGTTTCCAAAACCTATATGTTTCACTCAAGAAAATCATTCTGGCTGACCCTATATATCATCAGGGTAGCCGACTTACTAAAAAATAGAACCCCCACAAAAATCTAGGAACATTAGATTGTTACTGTAGCATCATGCTCACAAATAAAAATATGCTGATGTTTGACGCCATATGTTGAGCAAGCCAGATAGTAAAAACAACTAGGGTCCTTCCAAATGGAAGGAAAACCTCTAACACGGAATATGTTCAGTGTACTTGGATATCCATGTGCAAGTTCAGTTCCAAGTATAAAATGTAACACCTGAGCAAATGCCTTTTTAAAATAATTAATTTATCCATGAGACTCTTGGCTAAGAAACCAAAACAATGAAAGTGGTCATGCTAGCTCTGTTTTGGTACTTCACATACAGATACATGTGAGTTTAAGTAGGCATTCGAAACACAATCAAATTGTAAATTCCGATTCACAATAACAAAAACTCAATCAAACAATTGAAATACCCCTGAATGTCGACCCTACTTCTCACCTTAATACGTCAAAACAAAGCCACTGGTTAACACTCAAAGACAGAAAAAGGCAGCTGGTCTATGTCCACGCGGTGCTATCAGTTATCTTACTACTAGGCTCTATTTCACCCTATATACACACAGACAAGATTTTATTTGAGTTGATTAAGTAATTTATAGTTATTTAGAAGTGGTAACGGATCATATATTTGCAGGCGGCAGTCAACAGTAAGAGAATCCTTTATATGTTGTGCGTTGACATCCAACTCCAGCACAACTATCGACATTTATAAAATCCTAATAGACTAATAATCAACTTTGTACTCAGTAGGAGCTGCATTTGTCATCAAGCCCAAGTCTCCCAACAATAAGATGCTAATTATGATAAAGGTAAAACCTACAAGCAAATAGCTAAGTCTCCAGAGCTATAATGTTGTTGCACAAAACAAGTTCTCAACCGTGAACAAGAACATAAGACACATCCATGAGAATGATATCAAGTAACCGGTAACTACTTCTGCCCGTTGCAGTACATCGTACAGAGCCTAATACATATAACAAAAACCAACTGCAGGAGCATTATCTCTAGCATAGCATCTGCTCTATGTTAATCAGGCAATGATCTTCGAATAACACCCTCACAGTTGACCACAACATTCTTAAGATTTTCCTCAACAGAAGTACTAGATGAACCTAATTCAGACCACAAAAATACCACAAAATTGCATGTAACAGAACAAAATCCACCTATGACAAGTTACCTGTGATACTGACACCCAACAAATAGTAAAAACAGGCACACAAGGATCAAATTAGAAGTAAGAAACATCAAATTCTAAGCTCAGAAGATTATCAAAACCTTTCTAATTGAGCAATTCTTCAGCTAATACAATCACATCAAGTCAAAAAAATGAAAACAAAAAAGCTAAAAGTACTCAAAGCATACTCGAGTACTGATGCATATAGATAAAGAGGGGTAAGGGAAGTAAAAAATTGACTTACTGTCGCGGCTAATTTGACGGAAATTCTTATAGTCGTTGCCTTGCGACGATGTATCGGAATCCGACATCGACATAGCTACTGATTTCGTCTCCCTCCCTGTGTGTGAATTTGATTGGTAGGAAGCTTTGGAGTGTGTTGAACGAATCGATCGGTGAATGATAAGGAAGGAAATGAAATGGAATGATGGTGATCGGAATTTGGTATGTTGGTGATGATCGGAGAAGACAAATTGAAGAAACGGAAATTTATATGATTCGGGTTTTGCTTGGGTTTGACTGTAGGTAGCCCGATTGTTGAATTTTCTCGGACCGTGTTTAATTGATTAATTCTATGTTTTGAATGTTGACCCGGTTTAACCGGTAATCGGAGCCTATGACGGGACGGTTCCACCAAAACTCGGAAAAATCTCAGAACCCGGGATTTTTCCGAGATTTTAGGCGGTTAAACCGGGTCAGCCCGGATGGACCCGGGTCTTTGAAATAAAGAAAAAAAAAAAAAAGAGCTAAAAACCTAATACACCGTCGTTGATCGATCTATTGAGTCGTTGTGATGGGTCTTTCTTTTCCTTGGTCGATCGATCACAAATCACAATGAGCTGTGGTTGAGCATGATTGTTGCTTCCTTTCACACACCAGATCTAGGTAATTTCTTGTTCTTGTTCAATTTTGTGTTGTTTTCGGAGAAGAAGGTGAGACTGGATTTTTATTCGGAAAGGATAAGAATAGAAGATTGACAATTGGAGTGAAGACTTTTTTTTCAGGAGGATTGAGGAAGACGATGAACTATGGAGAGTAAGAAAAGGAAAAGTAAGAAAGAAAAGGGGAAGTAAGGAAGACGATTGAAATTGACAAATTCACTACTTCCAAGTTCCAACTTTGTATTTGTCATTTTGTCATCATATCTCATGTGTGTCCTTATTGCAATTTGCTACTACTACTTTATCTCTTGACTCTTGAAAGTATGTGTAATTGATTTTAAAATCTCTATAGTCAATAGACTATAATAAAATATTTATATTATCTTTATTTATTTTTTAAACTAAATTTTAATAATAATAAATTTTCATTATTATTATTACTACTATTATTATTTATTATATAATTTTTATATTATTTATATTGTCCGAGACAACCCTCCGAGATGACCCGGGTTGACCCGGGTTTTCCCGTCTCAGGAGGTCGTCCGAGATGGCCTCCGAGACGAGATTCAAAACATAGGTTTAATTTAATTTTCAGCGACTGACTAGTCCACCCAGGTCGGCCGGGCCAGTACAATGAGAATGAATTAATTACCTGTTAAGGAACCCTAAATGGAAAAGTTGGCAAATTCGGGATTTCTTAGCAATTTGGTATCTCCGCAGCAACTCGTTTTTCCCTTCTTTCACAAGGAAGCAAGTAGATGTAGCTAAACATAATTCTACCGGTTGTCAGGGTAACGCTTATTTGTCCGATATGTATCACATTGTATATTCGGCACATTTGACCAATATGTATCGCGTCGTGTATCCAACAGATGTATCTCATCGTGTATCCGGCATGTATTTCTGCAATGGATAAAAAAAATAATGTATCCGTGTATCCTAGGATGGAATAAAACACAAAAACATTTTTCTTTCTCTCATGCCTTTCTACTTGATCATTTCTCTATTAGTATAAGTTTCGAAGTATTTGATATAGAGCTCATTATTTTTTGGTTTTTTTTAGTTACACTAGATTTTAATATTTTCAGTATATAACCCAATAGTGAGAAAATTGAACCAATTATTAAATTGGTTGAATTTAATTTCAATTTGAATCTAATATGTTAATTTTATTTACTCAATTCAATCTGGTGCGTACATGTGTCAATCTTAAGTATAGGTGTGGTGTTCGAATCATGTTGGCGATATATTTTTTCTCTTTTTTCTTATTCATTATGTGGAAAGGTCATGGGTTCGAATTCAGTTGGCGTAACATTTCTATATTTTTTTTTCTTATTAATTATTTAGAAATAATTATTTTGAAAGAACTTGGGTCCCGATATTAACTTTCTATATCTTACCATCTGCTCAACAAATTTGAGAGATGAAATAATTATACTATTTTTTTTTATCTTGTTTCCAACTTGATGTTGATATAAGTTTTATTAGATTCTGAAAAAAATCAAATTTTGTGAATACTTCAGATCTTCTATTAATGGCGATGGGGCAAGGGCGGTGTTGTGGACTTGTGGGGAAAATAGATTCATCGGATTTATTCTTTCTTTCTCTTTACGTTTCTTTTCCTCTAAAAATGAGACTTCTCTTTTCCTCTTTCATATCAGATTTCTAAATTACCCAATCATTAAACTAAAATTGAGGATATAATATTTTCATCAATTTTTTTAATTGATTTTAACTTCATGAGGAGATCCATCCATCAACTATTTCTAACTGCACATTTTCATTATCTAATAATAGGAGTATACTGCATCGACACAACAAAATTAAGGCATCAACGGAGCAAAATGGCGAGAGATAATGACGCACATGATAGTATATTCAACCGATGAAAAACACAAATTAACATGTGAAAGTTGATATTTTAATAGCCTACAGTTGTATCGGATGGTTCTTAACTCATCAGATGAATACTTTTCGTCCGTCTAATATCGTTCAATTCAAAACTATTCATTGCATGACAACAAAACATATATACATTTATAGGGCATCGTATTAAGTTAAATTACTCGATTAGTTATTTTATAATTATCAGTTAGTATATATTTCTATTAAGTATACTTATTACTCGATACATTTCAATACATTATTTGTAATTTTTTCACTTTATTTATAGATTCTAGTACAATTATAATTCTAGACTCGGACAAATATGTTTCAAATAAATATCTATTTTAATTACCCATTTCAATAATTATCTGTACAAAGTATATAATCACCCATTTTGAGAGGTATCTCAACTTGGCACGACTACAAAGCTTTTTTTCAAATGCATACATTCACTAATCTTGACAATCTATGAGACACAAAGACAAAAATGAAAACAAAACGAACATGTGAAAACTGTAAAATTTTAAAAGAAGAAAACGAAACGTGTAGAAAATGTTTAATTTTTATATATGTAAATATATATATATGGTTAATGTGTAAAGTAATATCTGTAAACATTTAATGACCAAATCTATACTAAACAACAAATTAAATAGATATTATATTTGAATAGATAAATTAGAGCATTCACATCAACTTTCCTAATGTTTTTTTTTAATATTGGTAAAATATCAAAATATATGCCAAAAGCCTAATAAATCAACTTTCCTAAAACTTACTTGTATGGACCACAAAAAGAAAAAAGGAGAATATTAAATCACTAAAAGAGAATCTGATTTTAGTGAATTATTAAATAAGTACTTAAAACATTATATGTTATGAATTTAAAACGGTTTTAGAGAATTTTTTATATGGAAACCGATGTGAATGCTCTTAGTCCAATCAAATACAAACAATACAACAAATTGAAATGATGTAGGTATTAGTAAGGCCTTCTCCAGCAGTTGATACTCAATTTGAGTCTTATAGTCTGCCACATCAACATTCCACTCAATTTAAACCCCAACACTTCAACAGTTACTCCCCTTCAACCTCTCCTTTTCTTTCATTTTCTCATTTCTTTTAAAACTTCATTAATAATCTCATTTTCATTATTATTAATTAATTGCAATTACATTATATCACTTTAAAATGACGATACTTTGAAATACAGATACTATAATAAATCCTAAAAAAATAAAGATATTACAATACACCTAAGTAAAATAAAAACACACTTGCGGATTCGCGGTTGCTTTCAAAAAATTATCCGAACTTGCACTGTTATGCACAATATGATCGTGGAGGATGAAGGTCACAAAGTATGTTGCACATGTTACAATGAAATAATATGTTCAAATAGTTTAGTATTTCGTTGAACCTCTACACAATGTTCCATGGACATGGAAAAAATCATGTAGAAATTAGAATGAAGCTAACTAATAAATGTAAGCCATTGATGTTGTAAAGGGACATGATCAAACATACGTGGAATCATTTTAGAGGTTAAACAATGTCGTTGTGTAGTTATCTTCATTTTCATGAGTTTTTTTTTATTTTTTGGTAAGATTTGTAATTTTATTATTATGCAAGGGTGTATTATTTTTAGTTGTAATATAAATTAATAAATGATTGATTCAATAAGTGTATTTTATCTTTTGTAAATATTATAGAATAAATGAAAATTTACAAGAAAAGAAGTGGAATAGAAAACAAAAAAGAAAGAAATGAAGATGAAAGATCGAGAGACTAGCAAGGAAAGAAGTGAAAAAGAAAAAGGAAAAAGGAAAAAGAAAGAAATGAAAAAACAAAAGGATAGAAAACACAAAAAGAGAAAAAAAAAAAAAAACAACAATAAGCAATGTGAGTAGCAAGTTTTTTGCTAACCTCAAACATTTGAGGTTCCACGAGAGCCTTACGGTGCTCAAAGGTCCATTTAAGGCTTTGCTGGAGAATGCCTAAAATGAAGTAGGAGCTATGTTTTGAATTTTGTCTCGGACGACCTCCTAGGATGAGTTAATTTGGGTCATCTTGGACGATTGACTAAGATGACGTAATAAATACAAAAAAATGTATGTTATTATTTTTAAATACAAAATAAATACAAAGTATTATCGACAAAACTATAGGACACATTTATCGTCTAATAGCATGTAAAATTAAACCAGAAATGTCATAAATTCATAGTATAGAAATTAGAAAAAAAAGTATGTTACCCCCAAACCTTTTAAAAAGTTGCACTTTACCCGGATATCTTTTTACAATGTCACCGTACCACCAAACTTTTTTAAAAAGTTACAATTTATTCGATTTTCTTAACACCGTTAGTATTCCGTTAATTATTGGATAAACACTAACCAACCGTACTATGCGTTTACTATTCAACGTAATTTGTCCCATCGGGCCTTAATTCAATTCATAGAATTTGTGTTGCGCTACTATGAACTGGGAAGTAGTTTTTCTGGTGTAAATTCTTGTGTGAATATGTTTTCTTTGGATTATCTGGAGCCGGTTCCATGTAACCTGCCTATGTAATTGAGATAAAGTCTTGAGTTATTTCTTATTGTTTTATTGTTCTTGAGCTAATCTGTTTGGATATCCTGATACTAACGAAATAGTGTAATGTTGGACATAATCTTAACTCTTATCTATTGATATTCCTAGATGATGGTATTAATTTAGTACACTGCATACTACTTCTATTTTTTATTCATAACCATTGAAACACACAGTACAGAGTGTTTGTTCCTAAATGCGAAGCAAGCTATATTGATCACATGGAGCATCACTCATCTCTGTACAAGTGTATATTCATACTCTTGATGCTTCCTTTAGAAACTTATTGTGCTTCTTTCAAGGCAGGGTTGCTTCCAAAATGCAAGATATTAAAATTTCTAAGTGTGGTCGGTTGAAAATGGCTTTAGAAATAGTTTTTTCTTTTCTTCTTGTGTATTTAATTCTTTGTTATTTAACAGTGTTAGAAATCGGGTAAACTGCAATTTTTAAAAAAGGTTTGGTGGTATGGTGACATTTTAAAAAGGTATATGGGCAAAGTGCAACTTTTTAAAAAGGTTTGGGGATAACATACTTTTTTTCTAGAAATTATAATGTGAAATGTGTAGGGAAAACTGAAATTTATCCCCTTTTTATTATTTTTTGGAAAAAATTGGTCAAACCCCCCAACTTTTACGGTAACTGAGCCAATAGTCCCAACCTATTAAATTTGAGACTTAACCCCCTAACCTATTTAAATTGTTGCAACATACCCCCTATATAATATTTATCTTCAATTTAATATTTCCATTCAATTTAATATTTCCCTTGAATTAAATATTTTCGTTTGACTCCAAATTAATCCTTTCATACCGAAAAAATAATTTAAAAAATTATATTATAAAAATATAAGATTTCCACTTTTATAATATAAATTTAAATATTATTTTTTGATACAATTTATATTATAAAAGTGGAAAAATAATATAAATTGTACCGGAAAATGAATGACGAAATTTTCATACTTTGTTGGCACTTAGTTGCTTCAGAAAAGGAACAAAGCGTCTTACCGACTCCTGAAACAAGTCATCACTTCGTTTTTCCGTAATCTTTAGACATGTTTTGATGACATGAGATCCATATGCATCAGCAACAAGCACATTGATATTTGAAAACAAATCATCTGTTATCTTCTTGTTTACATGATCATCCTCTCCCAACTTAAGGATATACTGGATAACATGATTGCCATATAAATTTGTCGGCAATCAAGTCTAGTATATGAGTATATCCATATTTGTGGCTCCAACCATTTTTGCGAGACCATGTACTAGAGTTAGGCTACTGGTCTGCCGCCAACTCCACACAATTCTTGAGTAGACAACCTCCAATGCATCCTTCTTGCGCATCCCAAACACAGAAAAACATCAATCAATCACATTTCTGCCACTAGCACGAGTAGCCAACTTCATGAAATTCTGTTCTTGCTGAAGTAGTTGTAGCAAATCCATTACGTGGTCTGTGCGCTCAATTTTTTTAATAAAATCAAGAAGCAAACGGTGTCCATCCTGCATTGATGCCACCTCAACGAAAATTCATGCAGACTTGAATCTATCTATCTATCTATTAAAGGAGAAAGATTTCAAGCTTTCTCCATAATTCATGCTCTTATTTTTGACATGTGTCACAATATTCTATTCTTATTGGTCCATTATTTTATTCTTGCCACATGTCTTAAATATATTCATCTAATTTATAATTCTACATTTCACCATATATATTCATTATTTTTATTTTAATATCATCATTCTCAAATAAATATATACATATTAAAAAATAGATATTATTATGTTCAAAATGATTTTTAATATATATTATTAATTCATGCTCTTATTTTTTACATGTGCCACAATCTTCTATTCTTATTGGTCTATTATTTTATTTTTGCCACATGTCTTAAATCTATTAATCTAATTTACAATTCTACATTTCACCATATATATTCATTATTTTTATTTTAATATCATTATTCTCAAATAAATATTATTAAAAAATAGATATTATTATGTTCAAAACAATTTTTAGTATATATTATGAATTAAAATTATTTGACATTATTATGAAACACGGATACTAAAAGTAATTTAGTTTTGCTATTTGTAAAAAAAATTAATATAAAAAAATATAGAAAGATTGAATTAAAGAAATTGTGCAAGTAAACAATTTTTCGATGTAAAAAATAAAGATCTCGTAGATTGTGGATTGTTTTTTTAAGTCTACTATAACCTCAGAGTGCGGGGTCACAAACTCGGCTATTTGGCATTATTATGAAATATGTATACTAAAAGTAATTTAGTTTTGATATTTGTAAAAAAAATTATATACAAATCTAGAAAGATTGAATTAAAGAAATTATGCAAGTAAATAATTTTTCTATGTTAAAAATAGAGGTCACGTAGATTGTGGAATTTGTTTTATAAGTCTATTATATCCTGAGATCGAGTGCTGAGTCACAAACTCGGCAAAATATTCACCCGTCGCGGTTAATTATTCAACTTACCCGCCATAGACAGGTCGGCTATAATATTGTATCTTCACATTTATTTATTGTACCTATGCACTTAACATATAATTTTATATATTACAAAGTTCAGTTATTTTTCTTCACACATTTTTTTCTCCAAAATATTTTATTTGTATAATTATTTTTCAATAATTTTAGTTTTTTGTATGAATCATTTTAATATTATTTAGTACGAAAAGTATTTAAAATTTATATTAATATTTTTGTATATCTATTAAAGGAGAATATTAAACTTCCTCCATAAAAAAATTATTCTAGAGTAATAGGGTTGGGCTCGGACGGGTAATACAGATTTTGGGTTTAGGATATGATGATTTATTAACATCCCAATCTCCCACAAGATAATTTTAACATTTTTTCTAACATTTTCTTCTATATTAAAATTTAAAACATTATTCGTCATTATGTAATCGTAACCCAAATATGTATATATTCTACAAAGGAGGAAGTTTTCATACTTCTTCCTTCAACCACATGGCATTTTCAACTTCACTTTATGTCCATTTTGATTGGTCGAATGTTTTTCACATAGTAAAGTGTCTATTTCACAATAATTCCGAATATTAATTAATTGTGTTCGACATGTCTCTTTTGCAATACTTTATAAGAACACTAAATGCGTTCGACAGTCTATTCCACAATACTTTAGAATACTATTTGCATTTGGTTGGTCTCTTTCTCAATACCTAAGAACACCAACTGTATCCGACGAGTCTATTCACAATATTGTAGAACACTATTATGTTCAGCGGGTCTATTCGATAATTCTTTGAATCACGAACTGTATTTGGGTTTATATCTCAAATTAAACTTCATACCACTAACCGTGATTGACGGGTATATTCCGCAATACATTATACCACTAATTGCGTTTGACGGGTCTATTTGGCACTACATTATAACACTAACTGCGGACGGCGGTCCTATTCACAATACTTTAGAACACTAATTGCATTTGACGGATCAATTCCGCAGTACTTTAGAACATTAATTGTGTTCGGTGGGTCTTTTCGATAATGCATTAAACACAAACTTTACAACACTAAATTCAGTTGGTGGATCTGTCCGCAATACTTAGAACACTATTTAAATATGTTCGACGGGTCTACTTCACAATACTTTGGAACACTAACCGTGGCCGACGGATTTATGACACAATACTTTAGTACACTAATTGTGTTCGATAGGTCTATTGCACAGTACATTAGAACACTAAATTTATTCGCAATACTTTAAAACATTAATTGCGTTTGACGGGTCTATTCTACAATGCTTGAACTACATCTGATGGGTATTCCGCAATACTTTAGATCACTAATTGCGGTTGACGGGGATATTCCACAATAGTTTAAAACACTACTTGCGTTTGACAGGCCTACAATACTTTAAAACATTAATTGTGTTCAACAGATCTATTCACTAATACTTTAAAATACGAACTTTAGAACATTAGATGCGGCCAACAGCTCTATCTCGCAATACTCGAGATACGTTTGACGGGTTTATTTGCCAATACTTTAGAACACTAACTGTGGCCGACAGGTCTATTTCATAATATTTTAGAACACTAACTATTTTCTAATGGTCTGTTGCACAATATTAATTGCATTCGACGGGCCTATTCACATTACTGTAGAATATTAACCGCATTTGACATGTCTATTTGGCAATACTTGAACTATATTTGACGGGTATTCCGCAATACTTTAAAATACTAACATCGGTTTACGACGCTATTCCATAATACTATAAAACACTAATTGCGTTGGAAACTCGACGGGTTATTATTATTTGTAAATTTACTATTTCCCGTCGAAACTCGACGGGTTATTTACTAGTATTTTCTGAACGGAAATGTTGAGTGTGTCTGCATCTTGCATCTGACATGCTTCTCTTATTGAATTCTTCACCAAGTCAAAATGCTCGTCAGACACCCATCGTACCCGAGATACTATGTCCTCATCCATTTTATAAATCAAACGTTGAGTGTTTAATTAGCAACAAAACTTGAGTAAATTCCAGATTTCTAGTTGATTATGAAGGCAAATGATGTTGTTAATTATCAGATGACCAGAGTTAGTATTTCTATGGATTAATATATTCATAATGTACAAGGTTCTCACACAGGCACAGAGTGGCATCAATCGTATTCATATATGTAACAGTTTTACTTATTAGCTCCGATCTGATTAGTAGTGCTGTAAAATTCCACTGTTAAAGAAGGAAGGATGAAGAAAAGAAGGAAAGAAGAAGAAGGAAAGAAAAAAAAAGTAAAAAAGAAAAAGAAAATAAAAATTAAACTAAGAGCATGTTTGGATTGAGCATAATAACATCAAGTTATAAGTTGGTCAACAAAATTTTAAAATTTTGAACCCATATGTAATAGATATATTGACTAACAAGGAGTTAAACATAATTGAAGTGTCTAGTAGGTGTAGTGGATGTAAAATTACCTTTACCAAAATACCAAACGTGTAAATATCTCACACCCGATATACACTTGAGTTCAAATGACTATTGCGAACTAATGAAATCCATAATATGGGAAAAAAGAATGTGGTAAAGATTGAAGTGAAAAGTGAAAAACCTTATTTAAGTGAAATAAAGTTACCCTCCTCAATTATACTGAATTACAGTATAAGAAAAAAAAGAGTATAGGAGGAAAATAAGAGTACAATAAAACCTTCGTAAATTAATACTCGATAAATTAATAACTTCAATAAAATTAATAATTATCTGGTCCTAACTTGGGACCGGTATAAATTTGGATCCCAATCAATAAAATTATAAGATAATAATTCTTTTGAAATCCTTCTTAGCTCCGACGAAATGATAAATTAATAATTACTAAATATTACCTGTGTGTGTGTTATACACTTGAAAATTCGAAGACTGTTTAGTAAAAAATGAATATATAGTCACTTGTTTTTTGTTGAACTTCAAATCTATATTGAATTCATCTCTAAATCTCTCCATTGCACTCAATAGTTGTGGTGTTATCTTCTCATACTGGTACAATTTTTTCTGAAGAGTTGGTTGCAAATTGCAATGCTTCCTTTCGAGTGATTGGTTTCAAAGCAATTGAAATCATTGGCTTCAGATTTTGAATTGTATCCGCCACTATTTTTCCAACGCTTTGAACTTGATAACATTCATTGTTTTCATGCACCAAGAAATTCTAGCAAGTGATTCACATCCAATTTTGTGTTGGTAATGCATACTAGTGATCAAGTTCTCAAGCTCACAAATGTCTTCTCCAAAATCTGTATCATTTAAACCACTTGAGCCACTTGATGTCCCGAAGTAATTTTGCAATGTTGAAATCAATTTGCTATGGTCTCTTGTTGCACTTTCATTGTCTAATATGAGACGACAAGACTGATATCATCTAAAATATTAATATTTTATGGGGAAGAAATGTCCAATTCATAGCCTACCAAAATCTTCCGGTAAAATCTTTTGCGCCAGTACATTTTAAAGGCTCTTATGATCTCAACATCACATGGTTGGACTTTTAAAGTCATGTTCGGTGGTAGAAATAACAACTATACGTTTTGTAACTTGGATACTGCTTGAATGGGCTGGACAATTATCCAAGAGAAATTTCGACCCCGTATTTGTTCATCCAACCAACGAACATACACGTTCAAACTTATTTAAATTAATAAATTATTAATTTATCAATTATATAATATCTCATTAAATTATTAAACTCATGGGGTTCTAACAATATTGTTAATATATATTACTTACTCCATTTCATTAATAACTTTCTAAGTTTCAATTCTTCTGTGCGTTCTCTTAGAAACTTCCTAACCCAAATATGAAAAGTTTTTCAACCCACTTATCAATTTTTTATTATTTATCTCTTTTTCTTTTTAATTAATTTTTCACTCTACTTTATCACCTTTTCACAATTAAATAATCATACAAATAAATTCTTTAATATTATTTATTAAAATTGATAAAAAAATATTAAAATTGGTAATTTTTACAATTAACTAAATAAGTAATATATAAGGTTTTACGTATAGTATATAGTGTATGGTTGTGAAATTTGGGAGAATGGTGTCCAGTGAAATAGGATCATACCTTATCTTTCTACTAGTACTATATTTTAACTCACAAGTGGATCAGGCCTCCTCCGTTCGCGGGCGATAATGCCAAAGGAAACAAACCATTCTGTCAGAACAAAACTTCCACTCTCCCCATTTTACCCTTTGGCGCTCCTTCAAACAATGGTGAAGTCACAGCTACGCAAGAGACTCCGTAAGGGTAAAATCGTTACTTCAGATACATGCACACGGAATTACCAAATTTTATGCCTGGCAATAGTCACTCCGATTTTTGACTTGTTGGCGATTTTCTCCGTAGACAGTCTTAGCAACAACACTGAAACTGAAACACCACGAGTGGCTGAGCAATGTTGGCTTCGCAAGGTGCTTCTGTTCAATCCAGGTAAGTTCGTTCAATCGATATTTTCCTTTGGTGAATTGAATTTCTCGTTGCTCGTGTTTTGAGCTATTTCCGGTTATTGATTGTTGCAGTTACTTGAGGCGTCCTTTCCATGGAGATTCCAGTACAATTCGTGTTCCTAAAGCTGCCGCCTCTCGCGCCGGTTTTGCGAGGACGAGTTTCGATTGGACGGAACGGAGATTCGGCAAGCAGTTGAGGACGGAGGCTTCGGTTGGAGATGCTTTGAATTGTCTACAGAATAATGTGAAGGTTGATAAAAGAGAGATTGGATTTGATGCTGGAAGATCTAGCCAGATGTTTGGTTTGTTTAGGTACATTTTCGTTTATCTGTGATTTTCTGTTCTGCTGTAGGGGTAATGATTTTCCGATTACTGGTTGTTAAATTAGTGAATGTTTCAGTGACATTTTGGTTGCACAGTTATATGCTAGTAAGAATGTTAGTTAATGACTTGATGTGATTCTGAATTAGGTTTTTGGAAGTTCAGTTATAGAGATAGGTAGAGGAAGATATGGCAATTAATTTGAGGCAAGTTGATTCGAAAATGTCATGAAATAATGTTGAATCTCTGCTAACTGGCATGTGGTATCTTGAAAATTTTCGAATATGGTCTTGAGGTGAATAATCCTTAAACAGTCATACTAAATCAGTCAGTACAAGAGTTTGCTTCTTTGATGTTTGTTTCATTAGGCCTTCCATGTATTTTCCTTATCGGAATTTTGCACGTTATAATTTCCCTTCCTATTTTATACGCTCTGCATGTTTAACAGTTATTTGCAACTGATAAGAGTTATATTTGACAGCAGAAAGGGAGTTGAGTGGAATTTGGCTATGCTTGTTTGGTAGAAAAAAGTGGTTTTAGGAGCATCTTTATAAATTTGGAATTCAATCTCCGAGTACACACTATATGTGTAGGCTGCAAGACGTGAAATATGGACAAATTATGCAATTCACCTTGCCATATTTCTTTTTCTTTCCTGCATAGTATCATTTTATCTGTATATGTTTATTGCATATATGGCTCGCTATTCAGAGTTAAACCTCTTCAAATTTCTTTATCTGTGAGTCGTGTTAATAATCATGTGAGACTACGGTGGCATAGCCGCTATAAATGCAAATTTGAACATTTTAGGCCGAGTTTCAGAAAGCTTTGATATCTAGGCACCCATATCCCGCCATAAGCAGTAGGTTGTCTTCATTCCCCCTACTTCTTGGAATTTTTGTTATAAGAATCATAAAACTTCGCCATACCGGTGGAGTTATGATAACTAGGATTTCATTTCTTCTGTAGTGGATTGATCCACAAGCTGCAGTGTCTTACTGGAAATCCCTTGGTTGAACTTCAAGTCAAATAAGCACTAAAATTTGGATGAATACAGACGCAACAATAAGACATCCTCAAAAAGCACCCTCAAGTATTACGCATGTGAGACTGTGACAATTGAATTTAATCTATTTTGACGATAAAAATGAGGTAGTAGCCTTGTATAATACAATATTACACATCTCTATGGTTAAACTGTTGAAACTTGAAAGGGGGTGATTATTCTAAATAGCATTGGAATAAAACATAAGAGAATATAAAAGCAGCCATAAGTTCATAATTTGCTCTTTCATATATTACTGACAGAAATGCATTCTCTCTCTCTCTCTCTCTGCTTTTTTCCCCACTGGCTTGATGCTATGAGCCCGCATCTCTCTCTCTCTGCTTCCCCCCCCCCCCCCCCCCCCCCCGGGCTTCATGCTATGAGCCTCATCTTCCTTTGGATGCACACTGGGTAATCCCCCGGGTCATGTGATTGCATACCTCAAAACTCATAGATCAGTAATTTGCTTCCTGTGGGTATGAATCTATCTCGAAGAGGATGTTAGTCCTCTCTTTTCTCTATGTTTATTACCTATGCTTATTTACTTGTGTTCTGGACAACCTCTTTAGGAGGTCTTTTGATTCTTTGGTAGTTGTGAAACAGTTGTAAGTTGTAACTGTGATACTAAAGAAGATGCATGTTTTGTATGTTAGCAGACCTTTGTAAAGCTTGCATAAAATTGTTGGCACCACTTGGTACTTGGAATTTGACCATTTAAATGTGGTAAAAACACACCATATGTATACAATAAGTTTGTAATCGTATGTACAGGAGTAACGTATATATTTAACAAACATGCATCTACTACTGAGAAAGCAATGGTTCTTCTTGTTTCCGTCTAGATGGTGACAAGCAGTTCTATGTTCTGAAACAAAGTGCCAAATTAAATATAAATGGCCCCTTCTTCTGCAGTTAATTAATACAATACATGAGCTAGAAGATTAAACCTACACCTATTCTTCTAATGACAATTCAAGTAATGCATGTTGATACCTTATTCAACCATTACTTCTCATGGTTTACTATGCTTTTATGGAAATCTTTTGGTACTTGTTCTATTTTCTGGTATCTTAAACTGCGCTGTTCTTTCAGTCACAAACTCTCGGTACTTAAAGCACTGATTTTTCGGGCAAGAATATCAATGTTCCTTTCTTCATGACTATAATTAGGAATTCCGGAGTTTTTTGTAAGGCATCCACCTCCGGAGAATTTTCCAGCAGTACTCCTGGTCAAATGAGCCAATATGAGAGAATAATTGAAACACTGACAACTCTTTTTCCATTATGGGTATGTCTAAATCATTTTGCTGTAAAGGTTTTGTTCAGATGACTCTTCTTTGCGAAAGTACCCATTAGTCAAATCTTTTCTAGCATTTGTATCTCTAAATCATTTTTTTAAATTTGTTTTAAAACATTGCAGGTCATTTTAGGTACTGTCATTGGCATTTACAAACCTGCCATGGTAAGATTTTTCAGTGTCATTGGCTACAAAAAGGAATACGAATTAATTGGATTAACGATAATTAACTTGATTACTCTAATGACCTGCAGGTAACTTGGTTACAAACAGATTTATTCACTGTTGGTCTGGGTTTCCTGATGCTTTCAATGGGATTGACGCTGACATTTGAGGATTTCAGAAGGTGCTTGCGAAATCCATGGACTGTACGTAGTTTCTCATCTATAAACCTCTTAATTACTTGGTTGTGTGGTGCTGGATCCTTTCCTAATATCAGTTTGACTGGATTTAATCCTTCCTTTTCCAGGTTGGTGTTGGATTTTTGGCCCAATATCTCATTAAACCTGCATTGGGGTTCTTGATTGCAATGGTAATTCCTCGTTCTTCCATCTCATAATGATCTTAGCATGAATCATAGGTGGAGCTCAGATAGCTCGGCAGTTATTCTTTAGCAAGTGGAAATAAGAGATGTTGGATATCAGTTTCTCTTGCTAAAGGTTTATTCTCTAGCTGTTGCTGAATGAACAGAATTAGTTTTTGTCGGACATCAAGTTGTCAGCATATGTTACTTGTCGAATTTCCTTTGGAGAGTTCTGGCATCATATATTGATGGAATACTGTTGTTAATGTTTTACAGGCACTGAAATTATCTGCTCCTTTGGCAACTGGACTTATTTTGGTATCATGCTGTCCTGGAGGTCAGGCATCAAATGTTGCTACATATATATCTAAGGGCAATGTAGCACTTTCAGTTCTCATGACAACGTAAGCTTACATTTTACCCTCCAGTCGACTTGCATTTAATTTGGATATGGATATTCTATGAAGACACTTGTAGCATTGAATGAATCATAATAATTGTTACTTAAATATGATTCTCTGGACACAAATTTCACAACAAAATATCATCTGGATTTCCTGTGTTGAATTGCAGTTTCTGTGTTCAGTTGCAGTCATTGTATTAAGAGTTTAAAATTCAATCATATCGTAGAATTTGAATATGCCCTGTGCTGTAAATATTCTAAATGTGAGACAGATGGTTAGGCCCATGGTTCGATGGAATATATCTATTACCTCACCAGAGACTTTGCAAGATATTAAATTTGATACTAGCAGCCAACATTTGCAGCATTAGGCAATTGCTTTTACACAAGCATTTGGTTCAAGAAGATTTCTAGGTCCAGTGACTTGTCGATCTAGCCTCCGCTTTTTGTTACTTCTATAGCATCTGAAGATAATGAATCAAAGTGTATTGTTACTTGAGCTCTTAGTTTGTCTAAATGAATTAGCCATGGAGGTTTTTGATTGGACAATATTCTAGATTTAGCACCATTTTTTTTGAATATTTTATTTAGTAGTATCTTGTAACAATCTTACCGATATTTTCTTCTGCACACTGTAGTCTCTTTCTGGTGGCCAGTTGTATTTTAGTCTCCAGTTGACTTCAGTCCACTAATTAAATGGACATTTGGTCTAATTTTAGGTCACTGCAGGGAAATAAAGCAGTACTAATTAATTCAGTTTGTTATAGTGAACATTACAGATTCAGTATTTTTGCATCCATACAGGTGGATTGACGTTTTTCTACTTTAACTGCAGCTGTTCGACCATTGGCGCTATTGTTATGACTCCACTTCTCACTAAACTTCTGGCTGGGCAGCTTGTGCCAGTTGATGCAGCTGTAAGTGCCATTGTTTTTCTTCATTTAAGCAGAGTAGCTCCCCATGAATGACCTTCTAATTCATATCCTATGTGAGATGTCAGATCTTGTTGACCTTATAGTATCTTATTGATTCAAAGCCTCCACGCCCATATCAGAATATAATAGTATGCATGCTCATGTGTATATTACCTTATCTCAATATGGATAAACTACCTTAATGCCCATGTATGAGCTCCCTATGCTGTTATTTTTGGTCTTCGGGTGTTTTCCTTCCATCTGAATCTTTTTTATAATCTGACAGGGATTAGCTATCAGCACCTTTCAGGTTGTGTTAGTGCCTACTATTATTGGAGGTAAGACTACATGCGTTTTCCACTTTTCCTACATGTTTGATTACTTTGCTGCAAGTCATTAGCTGTTCGCTTGTTCTGAACTAATTCTGTTGCTCATTTCCAAGTTGATTGATGACACTGTGCTTACCCAAGTGTTACGTTCTGTTTTACAGTTTTGGCAAACGAGTTTTTCCCCAAGTTCACCTCAAAAATCATCACAGTTACTCCTTTAATTGGAGTTATCCTGACCACCCTTCTTTGTGCAAGTCCGGTAAGTCCACCTGCCTCTAAAGATGAAAGCATACCATTTAACTTTGTGAATTATACCTCCCATCCCTTCCTACTGACCTGCCGTCTCGTTTATATTCTTCACAAAGTAATTACCGTTTCATCTGTCTGATTCCACAGATAGGGCAAGTAGCAGATGTCCTCAAGACACAGGGCACACAGTTGCTATTACCTGTTGCTGCCTTACATGCAGCCGCGTTTTTTATTGGTTATTTGCTTTCAAAGATATCATTTGGTGAATCGACTTCCAGGACCATATCTATAGAATGTGGAATGCAGGTATCCTCTTTACTAACTACCTATGAAGAAATCCCTTAATGATGTCTCCTTTCTTTTTTACTGGGTGGTTTGTTGTTCTGTACTCCAGAACTTGAACCCCTGTTCAGTTATCGTGAGTATTCGTTTTCTTGGAAAATTTGGGAAGTGATAATAAAGCTAGAGTTATTTACTTTTTTATCTTTGCACAGAGTTCTGCGCTTGGATTTCTATTAGCACAAAAGCATTTCACAAATCCTCTTGTGGCCGTACCTTCTGCTGTAAGCGTTGTCTGTATGGCGGTATGTATCTGATATCATGGAAACACCACTTAAATTCATGCATATATGAAACCGGCACAAAGAGCAGGAATTCTCTTGTAAATTTACATTCTCATTTGAGTTTTATTTTGGTATTTGCAGCTGGGTGGAAGTGCTCTCGCCGTGTACTGGAGGAACCAACCTATCCCAGTTGATGACAAGGATGACTTCAAGGAATAGGGTTTTAGTAGCTTTTGTGTCTTGAGATTACGTATCGATATCGATGAATGTGTGCTCTCTTCGGCTTGGTTCCAGCCAAATGAATTTTGGATTCGTTTGAAATGAGAAATGGAATTCATGAACTGAAACTTTCCATCGTTAATTAACATGTTCACCTTTTAACTTATTTAATTGAAATTTGTCGGAACTACAAGTTCCAAAATACGTACTCATTTCGTACGTTGTTAAAGTGAGTATGTATATGCCATAACAATGGGGCCTGGCAATTGACCTGGACCAGACAGATACACCAATGGATCGGATCAGTTGTGTATCTTTTCCATTTTTCTGGACCGGATTCGGATCTGATCAGGAATAAAATTTAAAACTAAAAAAAAAAAAAAAAAAAGGGGTGATGGATTCATTTGCATCTGGACAGTGGCCTCGGTCCGGATTGGACCCAATCATTTGAACGGAAAATTGAATAGGACTCAATCCGGATTGGTCCCAAATTGCCAAGCAAAAGTACTGTGGAATAAGAAAATAAGAAAGAAACATGCCACTTCTCATTTGTCTCCGTTTCTTTTTTATTAGTGTTTGTTTCTTTAACCCATGGTGTAGAATCTCATACCGTATAGTCTGAGACTTCCGATATATTTTACTTTTGAGCATTACCGATACAAAACATCAAAGAAGTGTTGAGTGTTGCCAGATAAACCTACATGGTATGGTATGTATATCTAAACCTAATACGTTTGGATTTTCCGTGCAACTTAATAACCTAATACGTTTGAATTCCCCACGTAACTTAATTTAACACATTTTCAAAATATTTCGACGTACTTTTCTAAGAACGCTCAATCTCAATTAATTGAGAATCTGAGGCAACTGCATTTGATCGAAATTTAATGGACGAGATGACAACCCTTGTAATTTTGCCACATGAACAAGCCAAATTCATTCTTTTTCTAGCCCCGTGGTAAAATGAATGAAGCATTACCAACATACATTACTCAGACTCTCATAGAGACGTCTAATCTCGATTAATTAAGCATCAGAGACAACTCTAAGTACGAGATTTAAATTTAATGCCATGACAATAATGGAGGCCAAATTACCACCCCGATAAGTTCACCACGTAAACAAGCCCGATTGATCATTTGATTTCTGGCCTCGTAATAAAATGAATGAAACATTCGGACCTTACATTTTCGATACATCCAATCTATATTACGACAACACGAAATCGAGGTTCTACCAATAATGGGCCAAATAACCCGAACCGGCTAAGTTCGCCATGTAAGCAAGCCCGGCGGATTCATCACAATTCACAATTCCGGCCCAGTACTAAATCGAAAGAAGCATTAAAGAGCTCCATTCTCATCTCAATTCTCATCATAATCCTAAAGATGCATTAAAGAACGCTTCATCTTCATAATCCTGAAAAGAGTACGCGCTTTACCATCATCATTAATGTCTATATATTGATATCACCATTCTTCCCCCTGTAAATTCAATTCAAGTCCCATCAAACACCATCGGCTCTTATTCCCTGAAGATCGATCAGGTTAGTTACTATCTTCTTTTACTCTTCAATACCATTTTTGCTTCATCTGTTTTCTACAGTTTGCAATACTTGTTGGATATCATATTTTCCTCTATGTGTGTTTGTGTGGTGTTAAATTGATATAATTCTGATAAATTACGAGAAATGATGATGGATTGTGAATTTTCCTGTTTCATTCTTTTTCTGTTATTATGTTATGGTCTAAATCAATTCATATGTTTGTGATCAATTGGTATTGCTTTACTTTATTCTAATTCGTGTCCATATAGCTTTCCTGATGGTGTGTATGAGCTTACTAAAATTGGCATGGTTTTAACTCCGAGAGGTACTTTACGCTAGAACTGATGTACTTCAATTGCTGCTTTAACATAGGGTACTTAGAAGCTATTGAGCGTGGAAATTAGACTAGCTGTTTGGTTTTCAAATTTCATTTTATGTAGTGGTTTGTTAGTTGTTACTTCACTTAATTGGGTCCTGTTTACATGTATTTTCCATAGATGGATTTTTGTTGAATGGCATAAGTTTGGTTTGGTTGTTTTTCATTTCACTGTCTAGGATCACAATTTTTTTCCCCGGAAATTATGGAAATTTTGATTGATGTTATGTGGCCTCATGAAAAAGGAAGACATTCATCTTATGATGGTAGGATTTAGGATTTTATGTCTTGAGAATTTATTCCTAGTAATAGCCTCAGTAAGTTTCGCAAAGTATGGATTGAATTGAAGATATTGTGTCTTGGCGTCTTGGTCTCTGGAGATTGTGCAGTACCTTGAATTGGTAGCTCCCTACCACGTTTGCTAAAGTCATACAGGGCAAAAATTCTTCTTAAACATATGTGAGGGAATGCAAACAGTTCATGAAGAAACAAGAAATTCATAATATGATCCTTTTTCATGTTATTTGGATTTGTGATGAACTTTTCCGAAACCTTCATAATATTTGGGGTCAGTGATGTATTTTTTTCAACTGGAATGTTATTCGGTGCTATCTATCTGTAAAATTTTGGGTTTGAGTACTATGTCATTTGTTTAGTTGTTAACTGGATACGGTGGTTTAGAGCGTGATTTGGAGCTTCAAGTGTTTAAGTTCTAGAAGTTTTTAGTCTTCTGATTAGTTTTTGTAATGTATACTTTACCAGGGAGCAAAAAAAAAAAAAAAAACAAAAAAAAACAAGCAACAAGTATGTCAGGAGGTAGAAATCCATTTCCGGGTTTTGGTGACCCTTTCGGAAACTTTGGTGGTCCTTTTGGTAACTCTGACGGTTTGAGAGGTTTTGGTGCTTTCGGAGGAGCTAGCCTTTTCGGGCAAATGGATCCATTTGATGATCCCTTCTTCACGAATCCCTTTAGATCTATGCTTGGGTCGAGTTTTTTTGGCCCTAGGGGAGGTACATTCATGAATGGTCCATTCATGAACCCAGCATCGTTCATGAATCCAGCTGCTTCTAGGTTTCACGCACATGGGCGTTCCCCAGCATCCTTTATGAACACAGCTGTTTCTGGGTTTCTTGATCATGGGCGTCCCCCAGCATCCTTTACAAATCCATCTGTTTCTGGGTTTCTTGAATATGAGCGCCCCCCGGAAAGTAGATCCAGGGGCCCTGTAATTGAGGAGCTGGGCTCTGATGAAGAGGAAGGTGAGAAGGAAAGTGGACAAAAAAACTTACCTAACCCAAAGAAGCATGCTAGATCTAGTAATGAGCCGTTTGAGCAATATTCAGATGATGAAATTGCTGTTACTGGTATGCTGGATTTTGGTCTTACACTTGCAAAATGTTTTTGCTTTCAAATATATCCATTAACCTGGTTTACTTTGATAGAGAAAAGGAGTAAGCTTATACCTCAGAGTAGCGAAATAAACCAGATGCAGCAGTCATGGTTACAGCCACAATCCCATAGCATTACTTTCCAAAGTTCAAGTGTTTCATATGGTGGTCCAGATGGCGCATATTATACTTCTTCTAGGACGAGGAGGGCAGGAAGTGATGGAGTAAGTCGTGTTTCTAGCCAATTGAGCTTTTCTATTATCTTTCTTCTATATGCATCCGATAACATTGTTCTCTACTACTATTGTAGTTGACATTTGAAGAATGTAAAGAAGCTAATTCAGCTACTGGTCAAGCAACCCATAGGGTATCAAGAGGCATCCATGAGAAGGTATATCTTGTCTTATTATGTCTTGAGAAATTTATCCCAATTTTTGCATATGATATTTATGAGATAATTTATTTATGTCTTAGGGTCACTCAGTCACCCGCAAACTGAAGTCAGATCGTCATGTTGATACAATGCAAACTCTGCATAATATTAATGAAGGTAATCCGTCGATTATTACCTGATCGAGTTTAACTTGTTTTCCTGGAGTTCGCGACCAATTTATTTGTTTTTGCTCAGATGAAATTGCGAACTTTGAGGAAGCGTGGAAAGGAAATGCTAGGAAAAATCTCCCAGGATTGGCTGAAGGATTTTCAGTTGGAGAAATCACAGGTAGGCTAGTTCATAATCTGCTTGTGCTGCTACCTTTTCTATTTTCTTTCAGGTTCATTGTCGTCTGACATTGTGATCTAACAAGGGATGGTTATGTCTTGAAAATGTTGCACTAGATTTTTATGTGATGGATTTTTTTTATGCCTATACAAGTTAGTTTTGCAACTGCTGAGATGTTAATATTGGCCTTGAGAATCAATTTGTCGTTATAGCCCATGGACTTCACCTTTTTTTGATGACATCTAATATGTTGAACAAGCCTTCCGCCTTACAGTAATTTCAGCATGCAGCTTATGGCTTTGGTAGGAATGTGCTGACAGATATGATCCACCTTAATATCGTGTTTTGGTTGGTTATCTAATTTAATTGTGTACCTTAATACCTGATGATTCTTTTGTGTAGTCTGGTCTCGTGACTCTCCCTATCTTCTGGGAAGCGGGAATATGAAATTTGAGTTTCCAATATTTATATGTTTTCGTTAAATTGAAACTACCTGACATTTGCTGGAATGTTGCAATGATCTTTCCATTTGGATAAGAATGTGAATATGCATGCACACACTTGCTGGCTTGCTCTCTCTCTCTATATATTTTAAACGAAGCAATATGATTACGAAATCATCCTAAGCCTATACCTGAACTTAGATGTTAAATGGAGAGCATACTCACTGAAGCACCTTTCTCACGTGACAAACAAGGGAGGTTGAACTGTGTTCTCGTTTAATGAAATAGTGTTGTTATTTGAATACAATGCTCTCTGGAACATTTGGGTGTGGTCTATATATGATGCTAAGCCGGTTATTATGTTCAATTGTGGACTAATAATACTGCGCTGCTTTTTTTTTCTATTAGGTTCTGGAAGCAGCAGCCAGCAGAGACCAAATAGGGGAGGATGGGCACTTCCTTCAACTGAAGGATCAAGCACTGAAGGTAACTTGAGAATTGGAGGTGGTGCAGGTCCTCTGCCAAGAAATATGAGAAGGTTCAATGGGTCCAATGGGACTGGCACTGGTAATTAAATGAGCACTGAAATATCACTTACTCTGGGGGGCTAATATTGAGAGAACATTGCCGGCTCTATTGAAGGTTTACTTTTGCTGTACATTTTATACTGGTCTGTGGTTACTAAAACGTTGATGTGTAATGTGTTGAATCTTCCATGTATATTTCTATATGTCACTGAGATTTGTTATCTGTATGATGAAGTGCTCAATCTGGGATGAGTTATATATTGTGTTCTAGTAGACTAAAGAACAAACCCCTACCCCCCACCCCCCCCCCAAAAAAAAAAAAAAAAAAAAAAAAAAACTCCCAAGAATTCATGCTTCGTTATGCAACAACGTGAACGATGCCTCTTAAGGGCCTTCTACGAAAGAGCTCCCTCCAGCTCCCAAGGCTTCATGCTTGGTTTCAGCTTGTTTGGATAACTGATTAACATGGAAAATAACTTGCATGTTGAAAAAAAAAATCATACATGTTGAAAAATCAAAGGGATTAATTAAGTGCTAAATCAGCCGTGTGAAAAGTATCTTAATAGTGTAATACTTGAGACTTTGGAGGATAACTGGATATATAAGACGTTGATGATCCAAGAATAGTCATAGTAGGGTCAAAATTTGAGTGGTCAGTGTATACAGACAGGTACTTCCGTTAAAAGTTGAGTCGTCTAAACAATACAAACTCGTTTATTTTTTTGATCTGTTTGTATGAAAGTAGAATGATTAGATGTCTTCTGCGCCACTGCCAAGCCGAACGAGCCTGTCATTCATGGTTAGTTTTGTTGCCATTGTTGCCTTTGCGACGATGATGGTTGACACAATGACACTATACAAGCTCAATGCCTACCTAACTCCAGCAGTATCACCACAACAAGAGTCTTGATCAACTACTATTTGGAACAGGTATGTTTATGATCAACTGCATGCATACATATAAATAATGCTGCTAATATACAAGTATTTCGTGCATTTCTGGTGAAATATGTTCTGGTTAATTGATGGAACAGAGAAGAAATGCGTATGTCTTAGCTGGCTACACGATATGATATATGTTTGGGAGTAGCAAGGGGCCTTGCCTATCTTCACGAGGAATCACGGCCCCGTATTGTACACAGGGATGTGAAAGCTAGCAATATTCTACTTGGTTCTGATCTAACACCTAAAATTTTTCAGATTTTGGCCTGGCCAAATTGTACGACGACATCAGGAGCCATATAAGTACAAGAATAGCAGGAAGCCAGGAACCATGTGAGTTTGACTATTATTCATTCCATGTTTTTCTTGTCTTCAAACAATATATATCTAGTTACATGGTTCCAAGTGAACAGCAAGTGATGCAGTAGCTAATGAACTTTAATTTTCATTTGAGCAGTGGGTATCTGGCACCGGAGTATGCTATCATTGCTATGCTTGGACATCTAACAGAAAAGGCTGACATATTCAGCTCCGGAGTTGTAGCTCTAGAGATGATTAGCCGAAGGCCAAATTCTGACACAAGTTTGGAAGAGGACAGGATTTATCTTCTTGAATGGGTACTGCTATTTTGTAAGTGTTTTAACATTTAAGGCTTTTAGCAGCAGATACTAATATAGTAATATTATACTGTGAAGAACCTGGTTTAACAAATGCTATTTCAGGCTTGGAACCTTCACGAAAGCAACAGGGCGATAGAACTAGTTGATAGAAACTTAACTCGATTTGATGAAGCTGTAGTAAAACGTGTAATTGGTACAGGTCTCTTGTGCACGCAGGCATCCCCAAGCTTGCGTCCTTCAATGTCTCGTGTTGTGGCTATGCTTTGTGGAGACATTGAGGTACCGCCTGCTACTTCAAAACCTGGCTACTTAACAGACTTGAATTTTACGGATGCAACAACGTTCGCGAGCTACATAGATAGTACTACATTATCAGGCAGTGAGGTAAATGTGAGTAGCAGTATGACCATGGTAACAGATCCACAGATTTCACCTGTAGATCCCACCATGCCAATGCTTCCTGAGAGAATTGAAACCAATACAGATGATCAATTTCTTTCATAACTGGTTTCAGCACACAAAGTCATATTAGGTCATATTAATCGAAACAAATGACTGCCATATATCATTTGTATTGAATAAATATCTTTTGCATTAATTTTTTTTTTACGGAACGACTCGATGTTGGATTCAAAATGATTCAGTGTTAGATCCAATGTGGTTTTGTCTCAACTTCGAATCTGAATTCAGAACCACTTGGATTAAAGTCATTTATCAATTTTGAATTGATTCGAATCCGATCCAAAACCTAAAGTTGACAACACCCTGATTACACACCCATTCGATTCTCAGCGGATTTTCGTTCCTCAGGGCCCAGGCTCCAGCATCAGTTCTTTCTTGGATTCTTCATCAAATTCCCCACAACCGTATTAAGGAAAACAAAGTCGCGAGTTAAGGTGCTCACACGATGGATTCACGAACGTACGATCGGACATAAAAATAAAAATAATAAATAAATAAATAAATAATATTGTAAGAAGTCATTTATTATTTTATTTATCTCCTCTTGTTCTTCTTGAATCAACATTTCGCCCTTGGCACAAATAATCGGACATAATTAGGTTTTAGAGTGGAGCTATGGCAGCTGTATTTAGACTAACCACCGATACACTGATGCTTGCTCGGTCGTCCTTCTTCCACCGTAATCCGCAGCTGAATCTCCGATTACTTCCTTTCTTCCGCCCCCATCCCCAGCTCAATCTCCGATTAGTTCCCACCTCTGTGCGATGCGCCTCCACCAAGTCTAGTGGTGATGATAAGAAGTCTCCGTCAAGGTTAGCCGAGGTGCAGCGACTCCTTTACCAAGCGGAGGAGCGGTATAAAGAAGCCGGTGGCGGCGTTGAGCCCATTCCCAAAATCACACTTGGTTAGTTTTGTACTACTCGTATTCAATTTCTTAAACATTGTCTACTCAATTATCAATTCACGTTTGTGGCTTGTGTTGCATTTAATTTAATACTGTTGTTCTGCAAGTAATTTGCTCAAGGCTTTTGTATTATTAGTAACAACATAATTGATTTAGTAGCCATGTAGTTAAATAAATTGCTTCTAGACTGATCGTTTGAATCTTCTTCGCTACTTAATAATCCGAAACAAATGCTGTGCAATAGTTTAGTGTACATGTGACTCCTGCTAAGGTGGTTCAATGTGGTTTGCTACTTGTGGTAATGTATCAAAATATATCAAGTATGTATGGAAAAAAACGTATTTGATAGTTTTGATTTTGCTAAGCCTACAAGTTTCTAAGACTGATAGGGGCAGCAACGATATCTAAAGCCTTATCTTAAATGAATACAAACTTATTATAAAGAACGTGATCGTTTAGGGAACAATTCAAACTAGTTCGCTTGAAGGATAAAAATGCACCTCCGACATAGTTACATTATTTCTACTCTATACACCCTAGCTGTGTTGATTCTTGAATTCTGTCTTGCTACGCAGATCATGTTACAATAAGCTATGCAAGGAGTGGTGGACCAGGGGGGCAAAATGTCAACAAAGGTATGTGATACCTTTTCATATGTACCAGCAACAATTAATTACAAAATCTTCTGTATTGCAGTCATCAATTATACTTTATACATCTGCAGTGAACACAAAAGTTGATATGCGGTTTAATGTTAAAAATGCACACTGGCTAAGTGAAAGGGTTAGGGAAAGGATTATGCAAATGGTAAGTTGGTTTTTCCCTATTTTTGTTCTGTAGTCTTACTTTCTGAATGTGTGTATCTTTTTTCACATAAAACTTTAGGTGACGAAGTTTGCATTATTCTAATCTACTCCTGCATATTATTTGCTGTATTTAGTTTACTTCTGCATCTTATATCTTGTGCTAGCCTGTTTGTTAATTGATACTGATTGATGCGCCACATTATTATTTTCTAGGGTTTACTGTGTTCTTTTAGTTATTTATTTTAATTGTGAATCTTTCATAAGATGAAATATGATAAAAACTCTAGAAATTATTACAAGTTTGTGCAAGTAATTTACACAATTCTGTGGCTGGAGATATCTTTAGTTCTAGTGTTCTGCAACATGGATCAAGTTAAATTGAATTGGATACATCATGTTGTTCTTAGTTAAGGTTTCATGATAGCTGTTATATGCTGAGTGGCTGACAAATTTATGTGTCACAGCTCAGACCCGACCATGACTGAGTGCATCGGGCAATGGGTCCGAGTCTTGAGACACATCTCGTTGGTATTGTATTGTCTGCTTTGGGTTGGAGCCCTTAAGGGTTTGCTTTTTGAATTACCTAAAAGGCCTCATACCATGCAAGATTGTGGTATACATATAGTACTCATCAACATTCACTAGCATATCCGATGGGATGGGGTTAGGGGTATTTCAATATTTCAATATGTCTGTCCGATATTTAAGTCGCATGCCTCCTGTTTCTAAAAATAAATGTGTAAAACAATGAAAAAGGAAAGTTGTCTGGATTTTTCCTTGTTTCTTTGGGGTGGTGGCTTGATGATAAGATGATTTCAGCTACTGTGTTCTTTTCACTGCTCTTGGACTATTAGTGCATCAGACAGAAATATACTTGATGAAATGGTCTATGCATCTTTGCAACCAGCTCCTAAAGTTGTTACTTGGCATCCTAAGGGACAAGGATGTGGAAAATGATACACGTCCGTGCTCCAATATGGTGTCTTAGGTTTAATGTACTCTTTATTTTAAAAGTGCTAGCAAACTTGTAACTGGAAAATCTTAAGTGCTCTTTACACACAATTGCTGCTTTTGTAAATTAGTATTTGCTTACCCTTCAACGCATTATGATGCGCAGGAGAAGAACCGGATCAATAAGGATGGGGAGATTGTGATTTCTTCAACTAAAACCAGGGCTCAAAAGTTAATACTTGCCTACTACTCATTTTGTTTCCATTTCCTTTTATTGCTCAAGCAGTTGTTTACGCCTCTATTTGGATTTCAGGAGCAACACTGAAGATGCTTTGGCAAAATTACAGGTATTCACTTACCAAAAAAAGAAGTTACAGGTATATATGTGAAGAGAATTTAAGGTTTTGCTGTCTTCTTTAATGTGTAAAATAGCATTCAGTTGTTAGATTATGGGCCTTGTGGCATTGTGTTTAAAAGTATCTTTCGCCTATATATATATTGATTTCTGATATCATGAGACAGGCAATCATTGATGCTGCTTCATATGTCCCACCACCTCCCTCACAAGAGACTGTCAAAAAGATCGCCAAGTTGTAAGAACTCATCTCTCCCTCTTCCCATCTCCATGGCATTTTAGTGCTGTGACCATTAGTGAATTTCAAAGTTCATTGATTAATATTTGCAGTAGACAGTATAGTATGACAGAAATTTTCTGTTAACCCCGCAGAAATTGATGTCTGTAACTTGATTATTGATTTTACTTCATTATGAATTAAAGTCTTGATTGATCGACTATCTCTGTTCTCACCCCAAAGGTCGGCTATTTCGGAGTCAAAGAGACTGGAGAGTAAGAAAACCAACTCACAGAAGAAACAACTACGAAGAAACAAGGGTAGCTGGGATTAGTTTTCTGGAGAGCCAAGTATTATCCACCAACTGATTTACATGCCTAAAATTCAGTTTTTTATGCTCTCCTGCTATGCTTTGGTGTTTACACAACATCCCCGGAACAAGAAAGTACAGCCAGTAGCGTTGTAAACCTGTTATTGGTTTTCTATTGAAAGAAGACCACCTGATCGTTTATACTACATTCAGATATGCTATCAACGATGGTGTTGCTTTACTGTTATGAATTTGACTTAGATATACAATCTACATAATTTATGTTCCGGGAAATGTTGTTGCACTTCATCCAATATTTCATACGAAGGCATTCGATCCTATTTGATTGTGAATTTGTGATGTAGCCATACATTTATATGATCCTCTGTTATTTACTTGGTCTTTTATGGTTATTTTTTTCTCTTTATTCTGGGTTTTATTGCAATCACTTTTTCAGTTTTTTGTCTATGTTAGTCGGCCTGTGATTCTGGCTGTTATGCCTGAAATTGAAGAAAACAGCATTTGCCCTTGAAATTGTTTTTCACTCTTTGAGTCTTTTCATCAAACTATTTGTACAAAAACAATATATGGGATCATTTTACAGAACAAAACCAGAAGTCCTAATTCTAATCTGAATTCATCATCCACGGCAGAATCTTACAGAATTCATTTCCTAATCATAAACTCCTCACCTGACCGTTGATCGACATGTTTGAACCAACGTCTTTTGCCCTTTCCTTCACCTGATCCTCCTCCCCTCGCACCAACATGAGCTATGTCCAACCCTTCACCAACCGGCAGGAAAACTGACCGCACAATCCTCGACTTGTTATCAAGAACACAACGCCACCTGAAATCTGAAGCAGCTCTGGAGCTAGCGTTCTTGCAGATTAAAACCGCCCCTCTATCGCTCAGTTTCGCACCCCTAAATATTCTGGAAAAATCATCCGCCCTGCAATCAACCACCAAGAAATCTACCCCTTCCAATCCCTGCATAGCCTCCTCCGGCTCCCCTACGATCACCTCAAAACCCGACTGCCCTGATCTGCTCATGGCTCGGACATACTCTTCCCTCGACTCTTCATCAGGGACAACACAAACATGCCTTCCGCCTGTATGTTGTGTTGCAACTGAGAGCCCTACACTGGTGGCAATCACACCACCACGTGACCACGTTTCCACGACTAATTGCGGGTTCCATCCTGCAGCCATGGCTGAGATAAGCTCCGCAACGCTTGATTCATTGAAAAGCTCACACTGATTGATACAAAGAAGAAGAAAAAAGATATCAGGTTTAATAAGCCCTGTGATCATAAGATTGGGATAAAGAGAATTTGTTTTGTGTTTGGAGTTACTTACCGATTTGACGGTGTCAAGGTAAGCTTTTGATGCTGCTTCTGGTGACCAAACTAGCTTCATTTCTGTTGTTTGCTGTACAGTTTCTTGATTCTCGTCTTGCTTAATTGGTCTGGTTTGGTAAAGAGGTTTTGCGTTTGGTTTGGTAAAGAGGTTTTGCGTTTCTTGTAATCTAAGTTGTGCTTTGCTTGCTTGTGGTAAAAGTTGGATGATCGATGTATGTTTATAGGAGCTAAAAGATGTGTTGAAATTGTGTGTGTTTTAAAGGTGAGAAAAGGGAAATAAAAGTTGTCTATGTCAAACCGTTGACAAGAAGCCAATTCCAGGGAACAGATTGGTATTGACATGGATTTACGTATGCCGTTATATAATCCGTTGATCTATTAAAATGTCACCAACTCGGATTTTGGATTAATTAGAAGAATCATAATCATATGATTACCCCATATTATTGTTTTCAGTAAGTTACTTCACTCTACCTTGATGATGCGCTTTTGAGGTAATCAATCTAAGAGTAAAATTTTCAAGTATGTGCATGCTATATATATGATAGATTCCAACTCTTATAAAACGGTAAAACCAACAATTTCAATGTATTTAGGCCGGGATGACATATCAGCCCGTAGACGTTGATATTACCATTGTAAAATTGTAACTCTTTTAATATCTCAAATATACAAAAAAAGGTGTGAAACTTACACATATTTATATTTATTGTTGATTTTCCAATATTATTCAACTTATCAATCCCGTCTTGTTTGTGACTTATATCATAAAACTAAATAAACATTCATATAAAGGACAAAAGTTAAAAGGAAACAGACAAAGTGAATATAAAAGGGAAAAAAAAATTAAATTGTTTTTTTCATAAAATTGGTTGTTACACTTGACGTACTGCATGGTTATTTTATGCGGCTAACGCAAAACTCTATGTACCTTCTACTATTATTCTTGGCTTTCCTCATAACTTCACTTGGCTTATTTAGCTGGAAGCCTTTGCTTAATTGGTTTGCTTAGCACACAAGTTGTTACTTGATCATTTTGTCAAACAATGACACCATTTTACTTCATTTTATAATTGGTACACTGTACACACTTTTTTTCTTAGGCTAGTGATATAGGCAGAGCTAAAATTACTAATGCCATAGCAATTTACCTTTTATAGACACTAATCATTCCTAAAAGTGCACAAATTGCTCTGGCATTAGTAATTTTAGCTCTGGCTATATCACTAGCCTTTTTTCTTAATATACATAGTGCATAACTTCATTGAATTGGCAGACAGGGGTCACACCAAAGTTATAGGGCACAAAGCAACGCCGCAGACAAATTTATTCTATCTCAGGTGCGCGGAAACCTGGCCACACAACCATTTTAGTCGGACGTGAATGCATGCTTTTACACTATCTCAACCATCATCTTTCATCTCCCCTCTCTCATGTCATATCAGCTTCTCACTCACTAACACAATAACATCCAACATCTCCAACAATTATTCCCAGCCTCTACAATCCGAAACCCACCCTTTTCAATTGTTTTTCTTATAAATAAATAAATAAAATTACTATTTTGAAAATAATAATAATAATAATAATAATAATAATAATAATAATAATAATAATAATAGTAATAGTAATAATAATAATATATAATAATAATAATAATAATAATAATAATAATAATAATAATAATAATAATAATAATAATAATAATAATAATAATAATAATAATAATAATAATAATAATAATACATCCTTCACAAAATTATCTCGAATGTATAACGTGATAGCTAATTGGTCATCTCCTCCTGTCTCACAGATTGTAGAGAATTAAATAATAAATATGAGAAAACCCAAGGTCTGTGAGTAGAGTAAGTAACAAAATTAATTAGCTAGCCGAAATCCCAATGCTTAAATGATAACGTATCCGTAAATTGCAGAAGATATTGTGTTGGGATAATGACAAATGTTAACTGTTACTCTAAAATGTCCTTAATTTATGAACGAAAATGACCAGCCAAGTTATATCGAATGATAATGTCGTTGTCATTTTGTTATTAATAATTAATCCTGTACATTATATAATCATTAGTCAACAATACTATACTCCTAATTAACCCCGACAAAAGTGATAAACTCCTGTACTAAAAAAGTGATAATCTCACTCGTCTAGTCGTCTTTGCAAGTTGAATGAGAACAAAATGAAATTAAAAAAGAAAAGAAATAAAAAGGAAATGGAGAATGTGAAATACTATGATTAGTACAAAACAATGGGTTTGGTCAAAACAGAGATTGAGTTACTAGAAAACAACCTGGCGTTGGAAATATTCTTTCTTCTAGTGTATCTAAGTTTCGTCTGAAAAAGTATGAACTGAATTGAACTGAATTGCATGGATCTAAACTGAACAGAATTTATTTGTATGTTTGATTTCTATGTTTGATTTTTTATAATTAATTAGACTAACCACGTAATCTAAAAGTACCCGGGAGATGTTTTTGAAGTTTTAAGCAACTAAAAAAAATAAAAAAAGTAATAAAATGTTAAATAAAGTAAATTGTTAATATTTAAATGATTATTTTTATTTTAGCCAAACACTAAAATATTGTTTAACTTTTGGTATGTATATCGAACACCCCATGTTCCTCGTGTTTTTAATTATAATCAGATTATTTAAATTTTAAATAAAAATAATTAAAAAATAATTATAATAAATATTTGCAATCACTACTACCTTGTTGTGAATTTGGATATTTAATTGGATCGAACAATTTAAACCGTGTACTAGTAGAAAAAATCTAGAGTTGAGGTCATTAGTTCATATCAAGTTGGCAGCTTTATCTTTATCTTTATAAAGGGAAATTAAAAATGTTAATATGCTATATATACAGCTTATACAAACTACATATTTGATATCAACAAAACAAGTCCTGAGACCACCACCACCAAAAAATACACACGATGACATGTACCGATAAGAACATTTACATAAAAAAAAAAGGCCACATATATATAATTACATAATTTTTCAGATTTCTATGGTTGGGATGCTTGGCATGGTTCAAGATATATCTGTTGTAATTATAACAGATTGCGTGTCTTTCATAAAAAGAATGTGTATCCCCTGTCAAAGGCCGAAGGCCCAACCTTTTAGCACAGACTAGTTATATCTGATCCGCTATTCGGAGTGATATACTGGTTCCACAGATCAATACGTTATGTCCATTAATAGATCGAAAGTCCAACCCTTTGGGTCGCGGTTACTCCTGAACGCTCTCCAAGATGATATACTAGCTCCACAAACTAACATGTGTAGTTTGTCCTCACTCATGTAAGCACAAAACATTTCTCAGTATATCAAACATCCTAAATTTCTCTAGAACAACAAGCTTAACCCTAGATTTATTTTGGATGGATTTTCAAAAAATAAATAAATAAATAAATAAAAGAAAAAAAGGTGCACGTTGTTGGTATGAGTAGCGTTATCAATCATTTTAAACTCTTTGAAATCCTGGGGCATTATATTTACCCCTCTTAAATTGTGCAACGTCCTCGTTGCACCTTGTCCAAACCAACCGTCCACCCCTTGTGGATTTTAGGAAAATTCGGCTATGATACCATTTATAACGCCCCGACCACTACTGGGCTGAAGGCCCAACCCTTAGGAGTGGCACGGTTACTCCTCGACTACTCTTCAGGGTAATTATACTGGCCCTACATACCAACACATATCACCACAAGAACCGCCCCACTTACCGACGGATGGTATCCGTCAATAACAGGGTACCGATCCGTCGGTACGTCCTTACCGACGGATCGGCAACCACATACCGACGGATAAATAGCCCGTCGCTATTTTATCCGTCGGTAATGCCTTCACTGTCGTTTCTTATTCGTCGCTAAATTTAGCGACGGATAATACCGACGGACTGACGAATAAGGGCGTTGACCAGCCCTTATTCGTCTGACCGAGTCGGTGACGTTTACCGACGGATAACGTTATCCGTCGGTTATGACCGGTTGACTTAGTCAACCGGAACTTACCGACGGATAACTTTATCCGTTGGTAGATTTTTTTTTTTTTAAATTGTTTTATTATTTTTCTTGATAATTGTACAACAACCTGTTTAATAATATAAATTTACGTACTAAAAATTAAAGATCATTAAATTTGAATTGAAAATAAAATTCAATAAAATTCGATTCTTCAAAATAGAAAAACGTTTACTACAAATGTAAATGTGAAAGTTTTACAATCGTACTACAAATGCCCAACTAAAATGTCAAAATCTAGGGACGACGACCACTAGAACCACGACCACTGGAACCCGAAGGAGCATGAGAACTGCCTTGCAAACCCGCACTACCCGCCGTACCAGGGCTCCCCTCCCCGGTCTGAAACAAAGCTGCCTCTGCGAACGGGTCCATGCCAATGGGATGCTTCTCCAGCAGCTTCTTCAGCACGAAATTCTGCGTCTCCACCTGACACAAGTAATGATCGATGTAGTTAAGAATATGAAAGATAGATGCAAGCAATGTAAATGAGCATACAAGTGGTTATACATCTACATGACATATCAACATAATATTAGCATACAAGTGAATATACCTGAGACACAAGTGTGTTCTGAATGCTCATCATCCTAGCATTCTCGGCCTTAAGTGCTGCCATCTCCTTAGCCAATCGAGAATCTGTGCTGGAGGTAGAACCGGATGAGCGCTGAAATGATTCAGCTGCAAGAGAACGTCCCAAGTTCCCTAAGCCATAGATCGACCACTTAGGGCCAGGAGGGTTCACCTCGAGGAAGGCAGCGTTCTCTTCCTCCATCGTAAGTATGTCACCTTCTCTTCCATCTTAACCTTGTAAAAAGCCTCAACCTCCTCCTACAAGCAGTTAAGCAATACATGAGTTGATATATTACAATACATATAGAAACTTTTTAAAAAGAAATACAGTACAAGTAACTCAAAGTACTCATTTATGTACTTACATTCAGTTTCTTGGCTTTCTTGCATGTCCACTTGCCGTTCTTGAACTTGGCATTTCTGACCATGGTCAAGTACGACTCAAATCCTTGTCCAGTGAGCCTCTGTTCATTTTGCAAAGTAATAAGTGTCAGTGTTTACAATAAAATTTTAAGAATATTGAAAGTGACTGGAGTAAAGCACAAGTTAACTTACTGCATTGAGGTCACGAGTGGCCTGAGACTGTGTGCCAAGATGGTGCTTCGAATAGTCCTCGTCTTCACCGGAGCTGCTTCTGTCCGCCCGTGCTCGATTCTTCTTGTTCTGATCTGCTAGGTCATCGGCATCCTGTGTCTTCCAGTAAGCCAACCACTAAGGCCACTCGCTTTCGTGGATGAATCTAGGCTTCACTCGAGACTCCTTAAGGTCGTGGACCTTGTCTCGGTAACAACGAACACCAACAGTGTTGAAAATAAACCAAAGCTCCTTCAATAGCACGTTTGGCAAGTAGTAGTGTTTCTAACCACCAAAACAACCAATTTAGAACGACACAACAATCAATACAACAAGAACAAGATCAACGTAAGCACAATGGTGACTAACATATATAGTGGCTAACATACCACTCGCATTGCCCTAAAAAAACAACTAACACATGGTGACTAACATATCACCCAAATATAGTGGCTAACATACCACTCACGTAAATTTAGAATAAAAACAAAACAACGTTTACTAAACATTTAAGATTGTTACAATACCCGCAGCTCATCGAAGTAGAAGCCAATGACATGGTCAGGCAGCCTTGACCACTTCTCCCCACCACGGTCCTCAGATGGTGTTGGAGCGATGAACTTCGAGTTGATGATGTCACCGATCTTCGAATGGGCAGATGCAGGGTAAAACCTATTATGATTGTTAAATACAAATAAGAATGAATAAGCATAATAAAGTATACGTAATATGTCACAAGTTAAACAATAAACTAAACAGCAAAAAGTGTACTTACGCAGCTTTCCCGTTAGGGAACAGAACAGGCTTCCCCTTATACATGGCACCCAGGGTCGGCCTCTCGTATGGGCAACCATCAGCAGGTAGGTTCGCAAATGGGTCAAACTTAGCCTTCTTCTTCCTAGTTGACGATGGGGAGCTACTCCCCTCCGATAATCCAATGATGGGTGGAACTACACCCTGCTCGTACCCTGGGGCTCCAGGAACTCGTAACTCGGGTGGAATGTAGTTGCACCTAGGTTTCGGCATCTCTAGACTAGCTCATCAACAACAACCATATGAACATATCTCTAGCCTAACATTATCAACCATATCACCAATCAACCATATAACAACATCATCTCTAGCCTAACATCATCAACCTTATCACCAATCAACCAACCATCAACAACATCATCTCTAGCCTAGCATTGTCAACAACAACCATATGAACATCATCTCTAACCTAACATCATCATCATATCATCATCTCGAACCCATTTTCACTTTATTTCAAAAACCCCAAATTGAGCTACAAGTCTCGATTTTCATAAATTACTCTATTTTATCGTATTCAACTACAAAATTAACCTTATATAAGTACATAACCTAGTTATGGAACATTAAATTCGATCAAATACAAAACTAAAAAAAGCCCTAAATTGATCTAAGTCTCGATTTTAATTAACAAACCCAAATTAACATAATCCAAAACTAACATTCAACTATAACAACTAATATCTACTTAATACTAACATACATTTCCATATAATTTAAGAAATCCCCAAATTAATAAAATCCCAAAATCGATTCATTACTCAATTTTAACAACAATCAACTACACATTTAAGCAAAATATACTTGTATCAACTACTATGTAACATACATTTGACAATTTAACCAACAATTGGATAATTCCCAAATTATAAATCAAATAAGGGTTAGAGTTCATACCTTTGATTTTGCACAAATTGACCAAAAAAAAATTCGAATTGAAGGTTGTTCCTTGTTCCTTGTGCAATAAGCTTCAATTTGCTACCAAAATGGATGAAAATGGTGAAGTTTTGAAGGAGAAATGGAGACGAGAAGAGAGAAAAACGAGAAGAAGAAGAAAGGAGAAGAAGAAACAATGTCGTTCTGCACCTCGGCTACTCCGTATAATCGAAGCTTACCGACGGATAAGCTTATCCGTCGATAAGCTTATCCGTCGGTAAGCTTAATTTTATTTTATTTTTTAATTTTTTTTAACATTTAGCGATGGATAAGTTATCCGTCGCTAAAATACCGACGGATAGAAACCTTTTAGCGACGGATGACGAACAAAGTGGTCAACTTTGTTCGTTATCCGTCATCTGTCGCTAAGAGATACTGATCCGTCGGTATTTACCGACGGATAAAATCCGTCATTTTATCCGTCGGTAAATGACGGATTTTTTGTAGTGTATTCTAATCCACAATTTTGTCCTCACTTGTGGAACCCTATCTATTCACTTCTTTTTTCTATTCTCTGACTGCGGCTTCGGACGGGAACGACTTGGCCTCTCGGATTGGGGGTGGTCGAGGCTCGCGCCCAAGCCTGTCCCGATATCTTATGGAAAAATGGAACAATCATTCGGTAGCGACTGTTTATTAAAAACACAGAACTCCTCTCTGGCATATGCCTACCTTTTAGAGGATCCCACGATCGCGGGCACTGGTAACTCAAAACCTTTCGGTTGAGAGTTGGAGATATTACCACTGAACTATTGCACCTCTTTGTCACAGGTTGTGTTGTAATTGGAATGGATACCTGCTGGCGCGAGCAATTACATTCCAAGAGTTGCACCTCTTTATTTACAATATTTTACAATTACAAATAAAAAACTCCATGTTTTGGTTTTGTACACTTCCAGAACATAAATAAACATTAGAATCCAAAATCTATTTCTTCTTCTCTTACTTTCTAAGATTCTGTCTTTCCATATTGATATAGTCCATTTGAGAATCGTATTTCAAGTGTTTGTATAAAATCTCACTGTCTTTTTATCTTGGGAGACTGTTTGTCTGAATACTATAAGCACCAAGCGGGACGAATAAAGTCTTAAGCAAAGAGTGTTATCACTCGAATTTGCAGACTTGTTAATGTTTTTCAATTTTCAGTTTATACATTTCGATACATCCTTTTTTGTGCTCCCAAAATCTTCCAACATTTTCAAAAAGAAATATGCATCTTGTTGGTATGAGTAGCTTTTTCAACGATTTTAAACATTTGAAATTTCAGGGGTGTTATAACTCCAATTATGCCTATAACGAACCTTATGTTTTTGTTGGAATCGAATCCCTAACCTCCCTGGTACAACTTCAGGACCTTTACCATTACCATTAGAACAATTTATAATTAACCTTGGAATAAAGTTCTGACAAGTATTTAATACAAAAAGTCTAAGCTGAATTACTTGTCCTGGCTTTTCTGCAAAGTACTCGTCTAACTATCAAAACCTACGAGTACTTGTCCTGGTTAGGTTGTTTAAGACTAGTTTGATTTCATATAACATGAGAACATTTCTCATACTTTTTTGAATTTAAACTTTAATAATGAATTTTTTACTCATAAAAAAATTCGTCTAAACTATAAAAACCTTCCCGCTGATAGGTTAAGCACAAGACTTAACAACCTTCTGAACGGCCAAGCATGTCTCAACTCAACCTACATTTATTATCATGGGTTAATTACAAATTGGTGATGTTCCTAATAATTTATATCAAATTAATGATACATGGGTTAATACAAATTAGTGTCTAAATATGTTAGGACTATTTTAACCTTACCTAATTTTAGTAACTGATTTAATATATAATAATATATTCCTTTTTTAGTTTATTTGTTAGATTATACATGCATCTAAAACTCAATTAATTCTAATTACCAAATAATAGATTTAAAATTGTATTAACGTTCTTAAACTTTATTTCTGGACAATTATACCAATTTGCCAAGCATCCAACTCAGTTAACAAGCAACCTAACAATTGACAAGCGTGCATCTTCTAATTCCAAGCATCTTTAACAATTAACAAGCATATATCTTCTAATTTCAAGCATCGTTAACAATTAACATGCATCGATATCTTCTAATTCCAAGCATCCTTGACAATTGATAAATATCGACATCTTCTAATTTCAAGCATTCTTACAAATTAAGTGTTTTTTTAACAACATAATAATTTTATTAAAGAAATCTAAAAAACTTTAATGACACATAGTACGTACGTCGTATTTATGTAGACAATGAATCATACCACACCTTCACCTCAGAGACCATTAACAAAGAAACGAAACCTTAATACTCCGTATATATTAACATCACAAAATCTAGCATGAAACACTATTTATTTCAATCTTGTCACAGTGCATAAAGTAAGCTAGCATATATATCCACAAACCACCCAGTCACTCAAAACATGGAACTCCAAAACACATGGAACCATTTGGAGATGCTGTGATATGTATTATATATATGAGATATGGTGTGGTAGTTAGATAATTTAGTAATTTTAATTAATTTTATTAATACTAAAATTAGAAATATCACTAATTTGTAAGAAAGTATTTAGGTCACACTAATTTGATAGAAACTTTTCAAAGTATCACCATTTTGTAATTATTCCTATTTGAAGTACGGATTTGGACGTTCCAAAGGGCGCCCTACATTTAGGGTCAAGGCGATCAAGTGCTCGATATGGACCGTCTCCTAGCATTTTGGTCCTCCCGAAATGATCCACTAAAGAAAATAGAGCAAGCACAAGAGGAACAAAGTCTTGCATATTGGCCCAAGCCCATCAAATGCTAAAAGTCCTTTTACACACATGTGACTTCATCCTAGCCGGACACTTGGCACGATCTTGGAGAAGACTACTTGAGTATGAGAGCTATAAATAGCCTACTCACTCCATCATTTGAAGGTAAGAAATCTACAATCAATCTATAATCAATAATCCACTCTCTACCTTATTTACTAGAGAAACTACCAACCCTCTACACGTAAAGTCGTTCCACCGGTTTGATCTAAGACAAACCGGGTAGTCGTTACTAACCCTCCCCCTCTCCAAGTTGTATTTCAGGTCCAAGAACTTTTAGGTCTCAGAAACTAAATCTCAGAAGTTCATGAAAATAACTTGAAATACAAAAGACGCTTACGAATTAGCACGAGTTAGAAAGAACTGACCTATGAACGATCATCATGATAATAAATGATGCAGGGGTAATTGAGGAGGAGTGGAGGAGCAAAGCATACGCGGTCTTTCCCATGGAATAAGCCAACTACATAAAGTTATGTCTAATTAACCGCCATAAGCCCATAACCCAAAAAGTTAACAATCATCGTCTATTTTTGTTACTTTCACTACGTCCAAAAACTTTAAAAAACATCATCTAATTTCGTTAACTTTTTTATATTTTTTTATATTCTTCTAAAAGTAGTATTATAAAAATATAAGAAATATCATAATATATTTTTTAAAATTTTTTTTTCAAAATTAATTATGATTAATTTTGGAGATCAAACACAACATAAAAAAATTCAACAAAATCAAATGAAAGAATCAAATAATTAAAGTATATAACATTGAAGGCTAGATTACCTAAGATGACCTTCACATAGACTGTCGGAGTAGAAATGAAAAGAATTTCCAGCCGCACCCTTAGCATGCGCATTGAAGAAGACATTAGAGAAACTGTTCGCATACGGAGCTTGGAGGATGAAAATTGGCAAAGTACTACTATAGTTTGTAATGTTTGTAATCTATTGAACATTAGGTTTGTAATCTACATTAGATAGAGTAGCAGGTTATTAGTCTAGTGGAGTAAAAATTGAGATTAATTGACCGGATTGTGGTCACGTCTAAATCTTGGATCGAGATATTGTTTTGAATTGTTGAAAATGAAAGATTCGGAGTCTTAATTAACAAAAGAAAGTGTTGAAATCGAAAAATACAAACGAATCTAACCAAGTATGCTATTGAGTATTGATGCCACCTCTAATAATAAAATTATGTTGGGTCTTTATACAGTAAATATTACTCGTAAATTACTAGTACTACTTAAGTATATTCCCATTTGGTAGAGAAAAAGTATTGAGAATTAAGAAAACAACAAAATTAGTACAAGTACAAAAGTGATTGAGTGGCCGCCAATTGAGTTGACCTGAAATATTTTATCAGTTAGAGAGAGAGTTGCTAGATTACCACATCATGATCAAGTAGATTTGTTTATGAACAATTAATTCGTACGCGATTGATTATAAAGAGTTCGCAAGCTTTGCTTAAACATTTGATAGTTATTTCATAAATGATGTTCTCATAATCCGTTGTTATTCATGTACGGCTACGACCAATTCGATGTTCCTAATCAAACTCTTAATTAATCAACTAATTAACATAACAAATCATACGATAGACCGTCAGTAGTACGTACGCTAAGTTGACATTTCTGGCACAAAGTTCGTTTTGTCTATGCATTTGGATTTCGTACTACAACCTAATGTGCATTTGAATTTTGGAAAGAAAAAAAAAGTGATTAGAGTACTTTTTTTTTTAATAATTGAACCATTACAATTTCACAATTAGCATTACAAAGCTAGTAATAAACTATAAATAATCCCGCATTTGGTGAGAATTGAACATATGACCTCTAGTGTCATGACACCTCAGTCTAACCAATTGAGCTAGACCTCATTGGTGTAATTAGAGTACCTTGATTTAGCAACATTATAACCTATTTGAAATAATATAAGGATCGATAATAACTTGTTAATAGGAACAATTCGCCAGTAAGCAGGAGTTATCGGTGTGGTTGAACAACTCGTACGATAACACCTCAGTAATCCACAACTACTACCTGCAGATTAGTCAGACAAACACAAGTAATATATATATCAGAATATTAAGCACAGCGGAAAGTAAATAAGAACCTGTGTTTGTAAATTTTCAAGCAGCTTTGGATAGCTTGCTTGATGCCCAGTCAAGGCAGAAAAACCACTAAGAAGAATATGTTTGTACAACGCTGTATACTCCCTATTCTATCTTAGCTGAAACAATACTAGTCACCTCACGATGATATAGAAACCAATCTATCTATTCTATTCTCAATACGTTGTTAGAGAGATCTAGAATATAAACTAGTATAAAGACTCAAAAACAAACAACTAAACTAGAAAGACTCTAAACGAATTCTTTGGTTGTAAATTTCTTGCTCTCGAGATGTATCTTCTTCACCATCGATGTCGACCTATATATAGTAGCGAAGTACTTAACGGATAGCAAAGTACTGAGCGACTATTTAGCAAAGTAGTAAGCGAATCCAATCAGGAAACGCGTTCCTACTATTTAGCTAAAGAGGATATCAACTTTGAATGACTTCAAACTCTGAATCTGGACATGATTTCGTCCTCCTTTATCCAATAGAAATTGTATTCCTTCTTGAATTCTCTCTCCTTTCTTGAAGTCACGCTCATGCTCTGTTTTCTTCCTTTTCCTAGTCAGAAACAACTTCTTCCTATTGACACATTCTGAAAGCTAGTTTTCTGCACACAATAAATATCTACAGCTGTGGAACTAGTTAGTAGTAAAGTAAAGGTAAAACACAGTATAAATTATTGTTGACAAATATAGGAGTTAAACCCGACAGCTTAACTCCAAGGATAACTCCTTGGTCAACTCCAGTGTAAAAACACATACACTTACAATCTCCCCCTGTTTTGCCTTTTACTTGACACCATGCATACCTGTCACACATTATTAGAGCAATCTAACACATAGAACAGATAAGCACATAAATACTAACTAAATCCTAAAGCCTTAAACATATGCAGAAACTACTTAGCATAGAACATACTGTCAATATTACATATAAATGTAGAAACTCGGAACAGTCTCCAAGAGCACAAATAGAGTTCAAAAGAAGGAATAAGAAAAAGAAAAAGTTAGAAAAAAACAATCCAGAATCAGTATCTGCAGTCCAGAACTCTCATATTCTCATATCACCTCTCATCTTCAAACTTGATTCTCCCCCTGAGTAGCAGCATCTTCTCCCCTTGTAACCACTTTCTCCCCCTTGGTGTCCAGTAGAAGCAAAACCCAAGATTGCTTTCAAACCTAAGAGCCCATCAATTTCAGCTTGGATTGCAACCAACTGAGCTCTTTGAGAGGGAGATGGCCGGAATTGAGCTTTTGGGGCGCGATTTGATGAGGGTTACGGGTGGTTGAAGAGAGGCGAGAGAGAAAGAAGATGAAGTGTTTGAGTGGGAATTGGGAAGGTACTGTTTGGGTAGGGTAATATGCTAGCTAATTCTTAAACAGTGTCAAGATCCTCCTCAAAAATAATGTTGGTATATTTGAGATAAAATATATCTGAAAAAAAAATGGTTAGCACCAAAAAAAACAAGATATATGGTATACCAAAAAAAATTTGAAACAAATTCAAGATCAGGACAAAGAAATAAATTTTAGGAATTAAACTAAGGGAGGATATTTTGTATTTAAGAAATACCACAATTTATTAATGTAACAGAAAACAAAATTCCCAACGCCATGCATAATGTACTCTCCCCCTTAACACGACCTATATGAATAACCAACAAAACACCACAACCTAAGAATTTTAGACACAACAATGAATAAAAAAAATAAAAAAACATTTATGAAATCACATAGAAAATTCACAATCAGTCCAGAGGTGTTGGGTAAGGAGTTGCTCAACTTCCAGGTCAACACTCGATCAAGAAGCTCCCATATTTATAAAAGCCTCACCTGTATTTTTCACCTGAAATTTTTAGAAGACGTTTGAAACAAGTTGCTTTCTGGTCTTTGCTTAAATCTCAGTGCAATGTCCATGGGTGAATTTGCAAAAATATATATTTTTTTTGTTTGTGCTGTTCATTATTTATTTAATGCAGCTTTTTGCTTTTGTTTCTTTCCAAACCTTCATAGACTTGAGACCCAAAGATTGCCAGAAAATCAGAGACAAGTTTTACTTTCCTTGCCTTTCGGACCTTTGCGGCACTTGTTTAGCTACATAGGAAATTCAAGGCCCCTATGTGCTCTTTCTCCTGTGAAAAGGCATATAATATGCAAAGGAAATTCAAGGTTCCTAATGAAAGACTGGTTGTCATTCATATTATTGTGAGCTGCTCAAGCTCCAGGAGAGGGCTTCCAATAAATGAGCAAAACAAGGTGTCAACAGGGACTATTACTTTTTAGGGAAATCTCTTTCACTTATGCATTCCAGAAAGCCAAACTTCTAGCTTACTTGCAACATAGTACATAGACTGATCACAAAGATTCATGCTTTTTCACATACACACAGACACATAAAAAGTAAAAAATAAAAAAAATAAAAAAATGACACACGCACACCACATTCATTCTACAGGAGTTAACTGTGGTGTTAAGCTAACCCCTGGTCGACTCCTAACTTTAGTGAAAGCAAAGACCAAGAGACCTCCTAAGACTTAGAAATCTCTCAGTGTCTAAGGGCTTGGTGAACAAATCAGCAAGTTGGTTGGTCGTTTCTATATGATCCATACTTAGAATGTTGGCCTCAACAAGTTTTCTCAAAAAATGATGTCTTATGTCTATATGCTTAGACCTAGAATGATGTACTGGGTTATGAGACAAATGTATTGCACTTAAATTATCACATAATAACAAAACTGACTCACATTTAAGACCATAATCAGATAACATAGACCTAAGCCAAAGAAGCTGCGTGGCATCACTACCAGCGGCAACATACTCAGACTCAGCAGTAGACAATGAGACACAATTTTGCTTTTTGCTAAACCAAGAAACCAAGTTATTTCCTAGATGAAAACATCCTCCACTAGTAGACTTCCTATCATCAAGATCTCCAGCCCAATCAGAATCAGAAAAACCAACAAGTTGTAAAGAAGTATCTCTAGTATACCATATACCAAGTTCAATGGTGCCAGAAATATACCTGAGGATTCTCTTGACAGCATTTAGGTGGGTGGTTTTGGGATCAGACTGATACCTAGCACACACACATACCGCATACATAATATCGGGTCTAGAGGCAGAAAGATATAGCAAGCTACCAATCATGGATCTGTATAGTGTTGGATCAACACTTTCACCTTTTCCTTTTTTACTGATCTTCACACTAGAACTCATAGGAGTTTTCATCACCTCTGCATTCTCCAGGAGGTGTCCTGCATTAAAAACAACACTATAGAAACAATGGATGTAAGAAAAATCAAAATTAAATCTCTGCTCTGGTGTTGAGGTAGGAGTTGTGCAGCGCCGCTGGTCAACACCATCACCAAATTCATCAACATCTCCTATTGAGATAAAAAGAGCAGTTGCATCCTTTGTTTCTGCTGTTCTTTTCTCTTCTGCTGGATCTTTACCTTTAATGCTAGATAAGAAACAAAAATTGACTCGCTCCCGCAAGTTGTTAGCATAAGGTTTAGAAAAACAATTCCGAAGAGAAAACTTTAGGACAAACTTCTTGTGAAAAATATTTTTAGATGGTCTTTTGAAAATAAAAATGTTCATGGAAGCTTTCCTCTTCCCAAAAATATAAAATAGACCATCTTGAAGTCTTCCTTCTTTGGCGTGATTCATCGTATGTACCTAAAAACAATTACTTATAAAAGTAACAAGCTCTAGATGCCAATTGAAATAATATAAGGATCGATAATAACTTGTTAATAGGAACAATTCGCCAGTAAGCAGGAGTTATCGGTGTGGTTGAACAACTCGTACGATAACACCTCAGTAATCCACAACTACTACCTGCAGATTAGTCAGACAAACACAAGTAATATATATATCAGAATATTAAGCACAGCGGAAAGTAAATAAGAACCTGTGTTTGTAAATTTTCAAGCAGCTTTGGATAGCTTGCTTGATGCCCAGTCAAGGCAGAAAAACCACTAAGAAGAATATGTTTGTACAACGCTGTATACTCCCTATTCTATCTTAGCTGAAACAATACTAGTCACCTCACGATGATATAGAAACCAATCTATCTATTCTATTCTCAATACGTTGTTAGAGAGATCTAGAATATAAACTAGTATAAAGACTCAAAAACAAACAACTAAACTAGAAAGACTCTAAACGAATTCTTTGGTTGTAAATTTCTTGCTCTCGAGATGTATCTTCTTCACCATCGATGTCGACCTATATATAGTAGCGAAGTACTTAACGGATAGCAAAGTACTGAGCGACTATTTAGCAAAGTAGTAAGCGAATCCAATCAGGAAACGCGTTCCTACTATTTAGCTAAAGAGGATATCAACTTTGAATGACTTCAAACTCTGAATCTGGACATGATTTCGTCCTCCTTTATCCAATAGAAATTGTATTCCTTCTTGAATTCTCTCTCCTTTCTTGAAGTCACGCTCATGCTCTGTTTTCTTCCTTTTCCTAGTCAGAAACAACTTCTTCCTATTGACACATTCTGAAAGCTAGTTTTCTGCACACAATAAATATCTACAGCTGTGGAACTAGTTAGTAGTAAAGTAAAGGTAAAACACAGTATAAATTATTGTTGACAAATATAGGAGTTAAACCCGACAGCTTAACTCCAAGGATAACTCCTTGGTCAACTCCAGTGTAAAAACACATACACTTACACTATTCATTTATAGCGTGCATAGATTAAATCACTAATCAATAATCAATGCGAGTGAAATTTTCTCCAAACCGTCCTGGACCAGTGGCTATTTTATTGCGGATGAACTGATTGTTGGATAACTAAAATAAAATAACATAGGTTTTTAAATTTTGAAATTTAGATAGAACAAAAACGAGTTAAAAGGTACCCCGACTCTATAGATGTTGGCACATATGTACCCGGTGCTACACGGGCTGAACCGTTCCTCCAGGTTTATACGGTCCCGGGCCGAGCCAAGGCAGTCTTGGTCACTGTAGCCCACACACATGACTTATATGGATTTGTGCCGGAGAATTTTTAAGCTGGTTGGTTTGGTCCGGACTGGGCTATTCTACAACGGACCCTGTTAGCATATCTCCATCCGTTCACACTTCACACCCACCAAACTATGTTACATCAACATTTCGAATTATTTAAAAGGCATCATACTTTACCATATTCTATACCCTATCCATTCTGTCCCACACTGATTATTTTATAAACCATCAGATTTTACCATATTATGTACTCCACCCATTAAGTCCCACCATACTCACATTTGACATTTTATTTTTTTTCTCATTTATTTTTTAACTAAATATTCTTTCTTATCTCTTTTAAACTTTATACCGCATATTATTGTATTTATATTGTTACTTAATTCATCTAGCATGAAATAAAAAGTTATACTAAGTGTAAAAAAACAAATTACAATATTTGATATATAAAACAGAGTTTGCACAGAAGAATTACAAAATGGAGAACAATGTAAAGATGATCCTAACAAGCAATAGAAAGATTAATAGAAGATGTAGAACAAATATATGAGAGAAGCAAGTCGCCGGAATTGATAGAACTAGGACAGAGAATTGGATCGAAGTAGAGATTGAGAAAGCTTGGAGAGGGTTCAAGGGATAAACCCTACCAAAAGCACCCACACCTGTTGTGCCCGTCAAACAGATGTTAAATAGAACCAGCCCCTTCTGAAATTACTAATCTGCCCTTGATGCCAAATGATTTCGGGAATATCTTCTTTTATAAAAATAAGGGTTTTTTACATCTATCACCCCTATTAGACAACCCAATTACAAATAGGTACCTCTTAGTCAATCTATTACACATAGGTCCAAAAGCAGCTGATTCAGTTGACCGGCTTACTGCTTACTGTTCATTGTGTTTCATCCAAACAGGGCCTTACACTATTTTACACTATTTTCTCATTAATTTGGATATATTCCATTTTATTTCACATTAATTTTTTTGAAAGGTTCATCGTTTCGTGGGTGGAAGATTGTACTAATATTTCTGAACACAAGATGAATTCGATACTTTCCATGTAATATAACATCATGCGGTATGGAACACATTTGATGACATACATGCCTATCGGGTGTGATCATTTACTGGAAAATCAGAAGCTTCATTAATCAACTCCACATTATTGAATAATATGCTTATGCTGACACAACAAAACTACGTATATCACTATTAATCAACTCCACATTAGTTCAGGGATTGGCTTATTTGGTATGACAGGAATCCAAGAGATATATATTAGGAACACGTAGTATTTCACTAAGAAGTACCCATTCGAATACGAATGCAAAAACAAACATGATACAAATAAAAAAATGATAAAATTCAAAATATCAAATCCGGATACGTTAAAAATAAATTTTTATTTTGAACATATGTCAATATATATTGATACATTATCAAAAGTGTCGAACGCCAAGCCAAGTTAATAACTAGTTATCTCCACAATTATTGAATAACCCAACATATTATTTATTACTAAGAATAAGTAATAACTCAAAGCATAATAAATAATTATTATAAAGCCCAATAAATACACCTATTATACAATTTAGTAAACACACGTTAATACTCAGAACTTAAGAAGAGAAAATATGGAGATTGAGATCAGATTAAAAAATTACAAGAAAATAAAGAAAGAGGTAGAGGAAATATAGGTATTTTTACAATATGTCACGGTTGAGCAGCATACGTTTTAATTTACTAATACGTTGCCGAAAAAAAGAGCCGGTGCTACATAGGTATTTTAATTGGAATAAGATATTAGTATTATGATGATTTTTCAGGCATGGAATATAGTACAGTACTGGTAGTGGTAATTGACGATTAGCATTTCATTTGGATACTACACTGCATCCATACTTTAGCATGATTGTATTTTCCAATTTAGTTGCCCTCTTAATCTTTGTTGTTCATTATTGAGTCTAAAAAATTCTATCGACCTGTCTATTATATCCCTCTGTTATAGTTATCACCGATAAATTCTCCCTTCGTTTCCTACCGATAGCACCATACGTTTTTTACATCGTGGAATCTTATAAAACGGACGAAGAACAACACTATCCAAATTATCACTCATTTTCAGTTTAGAAAAAGAAGAATTAAATTCATGAAATGCAATAAAAATGAGGGCAAAATATAGTTTGCTGGGTTATAAATAGGAAAAAAAATTAAACGGCTACTGTTTATAACGGCTATATTTTAATTTCATTTAATCCCTAGAACAACAAAATCAATTACATGTGAGTCCACACGCGTGTTGCACGTGCACTAGGATGTTTGTTCTGAGAAAAAAATCTGAAATAGCTTAAGGGACAAAAAAGTAAATTCCGATTTTTAATTCGTGTAAAGTCAAGATCGTGTACCTATATGTAATTAAATCGACTAACAGGGGAGCCGAATGTAATTGTTTGACTAACGAGAACCTATCTATAATAAAATCGACTAAGAAGGGTGCTAGATGTAAGAAGCCCTAAAAATAACATGTTTATTCAAACTACGGGTCATTTACACACTGCCTATTCCAACTATCGGCTATCTGGTTGTCAAATAATAATAAGTATAGGCATCAACGATCCACTATCACCTTAGTGCTCGACGAAGTCCAAAAAGTTTTGAAGTTCCACACAAAAGGTCTCGTAAAGTATTTTTCTCATATGACTGACTTTCTTGAAATAGGAGAGGCTCAAAACTAAAAACCACCACCCTTCCAGGTTTATTTTATTAGCTAATAAATCAAAGGCAGTTGCAACTTACAACTAATACACACTGTAGAGTTAAAATGAGCAGCAGAGTAAAATTAAATCCCATGCATATGGCTTTGTCCAACCAAGAATCACTGGCTCCATTAGGTTACAGCCTAATACCAATAGTCCAATACCAATAAAAAAACATGGAGAATGGATTGGAGAGTTGTCACCTTTTTCAACTGATGAGCAATTGATAAGAAGAGTAGAGAGCGCGTATTCCATTCCATCATCATTAATTTGCAGTAAATAGTGCAAGCTGTATCATTAATGGTAGCTAGCTCCTCCATCAACAAGCCACAAATCTGCTTGATATTCAAAATCCAGATCAATTGTCAGCAAGAAATTCAATGTGGCCCTTTATTAGTACCACTACTACACTCATATTTTTTTGTGTTTATTCACCTACTTCTCTGTCCACACCCCATGTTTTCCCGCTGTTTAGTCTATAGCAGCCTCTGTTTCACAATCACAAGTTTACTCATGTGTTGTGATCATGCTCTTAGCACCACCCAGAGTACCGAGATACGGGGTGCAGACCACGTTCAGGGGGGTCGCCCTACCCAAATTCCATGTGTAAGTATGGGGGGAATTCGAAATACATTTTTCACCACATTTGCCAGAAAGTGGTACAGTACGTTAACATAAAAGTAAAACATAAAAAAGATATCAAATGACTATCCGGTAAAATAAAAGTTCAAAACCGATAACATAAACTAATTAATTAATAATAACACATAGACATACCTGAAACAAACATGCTCTACAAAATTAGAGTTGGCGAAATACTTAGGGTAGACTAGTTTTTCTTAACATTAGCAAAAAACCATACAACCACAACCCCAAGTGTTTGGCACCTTCACTCTGTTTATACCGGTGTCAAGTTGTTTTTCCTAATTCCTAATGTTTAGCAAAAACAGGTTTTTCATAGGACTTGCTCATACAAAGGCGGGTTGTGAATTATTCAGGAAATTATACACATTTGTTCCCCGTCTTTATTTCCTTAAACCCAGTTTAGATGCCTCTGTATCTTTGACACTTGACAATCCACTTCAACTTACTACTCCATTGAAGAAAAGAATAGAACTTATATGGAGTATTACAGATCAGATCAGAGAGATGGGTAAGTAAAGGCAATGGGAATGAATTAATAAAAATATAAAATTAAAAATGGCATACAGTACAATGCGAGGCATAACATAAATGTACACACAACCAACCGCATACTTGTTCACCTGCTAATATTTACTACTGCCTTTGAGACTTCCTGCTTACTCTTTATATACACAGCTTCACTTCAACCATCCTTGTAACTCAACACAATACAACACAACACAACACTGTCTTTTCACTGAGTACTGTGACTTGAAAAGTCCACAAGAATGGATAAAAGAAGTACCTTACTTTTGTGTGCTGCTGCTATAGCAGCACTACTTTGCCAAAACTTGGAGAAGGCATCTGCTTCCAACTTAGAGGATCAGAAGAACTGGTGGCTCCTTTCCCCTCCTCCCACTGACCCTCATGCAGGAACTCCACCTACAGGTCACATTTCAACACCTTATTGTAAGTAACTTACAAGCTGTTTTCTGGTGTTTGCAAAGCTCACATCTTTTTTTTGTTTTTCTTGTTACAGTTATTACTCATTCCCCTCCACCATCTGGTCATTCAACACCAACACCGCCGTCTCACAGCCACGGTACACCGCCATCTCACAGCCACGGTACACCACCGTCTCACAGCCATGGTACACCGCCTGCAAACTGCGGTAACCCCCCAAGTGGAGGACACCACCATCACACTCCTACTCCATCCACACCAAGTGGTGGAGGATCACACCACCATTCACCTCCTACATCAACTCCAACCACCCCCACCACTCCAACAACTCCGGTCATCATAACTCCAACACCACCAACTCCGACTACTCCCACTATCTCCATACCGCCTCCATCCTCATTCGATCCAAACTCTCCACCTTTTACTTGCAAGTAAGTAGTAGTACTACAAGATTATGAATTGAAAAAGACCAGTCTTTCTTGTACATTAGCAGCGTAAACCACTTAAAACTGTTTGGAATTATGTGCTTTAAGTGTGGTCTTTAATGATGTTTAAGAAAGATCGGTCTTAGCTACAAATGTCACTATTTTCAGACTAAATGCAACAAGATTTTGAATTTATTGATTTTTTTTTCTTCCTAAAATGCAGTTTCTGGAGGAACCATCCAACATTGATCTTTGGATTATTTGGCTTTTGGGGAACAACTGTTGGCCATGCATTTGGTCCATCACCTACCTTACCTGGCTCAGTCTCCAACATGAACTTGATAGATGCTCTTTCCAACACTCGCACAGATGGCCTTGGAGACCTTTACAAGGAAGGAACAGCAGCTCTGCTCAACTCCATGGTGGACAAAAGGTTCCCTTACACTACCAGCCAAGTTAGGAACAGTTTCGCATCATCGCTCGGCTCTGACAACGCTGCAGCAGCTCAGGCAAAGCTTTTCAAGCAAGCCAACGAAGGGAAAACAAATCACTGAGACTGAAAAACCAGCAAGATCAATTACATTATTGGTTAAAGCTCTTTCTATTTTCAAGTTTGTTTGAGGTTTAATTGTGTGATTTCTTTAGCATATGTAAGAATTTTATTTAATTTGATTATGATGTCCCAGAATTAAAATGCACCAACTTTATGTTTCTTGTTTTGAATGCTATTACTGGATTAATTGTTTCAGTGGCACTTAGATATCTCCTTGTGATTCTTTTGGTCTTCATTTACTTGTCTTTTAATATTTCTGTGTGCACTTAGTAAAGAACAGGTAAGAACTGGAAATGTGAGATACAAGAACTGGAAATGTGAGATACAAACATATGTTGCACAGAGTCTAGCATAAAATGCATGCCACAAAATCTGTACAGGAAAGAAGTCACAAACTCAAATCTATCCACACAGCAAGTATGGGTGCATAAATGGTAACAATAAAGCACAAAAATACAAATATAAGTGAAGTTGGATAGAATGTTCACAAACAATTAAGTCTATTATCTATGCCCAACTTATCTTCTATTCCAGCTGGCTATTAGTAAAGTTTATTCTATTACATATATGTGATATGTCAGAAAAACCTGGTTGCACCATGAATACCAGTCAAATACTATTACAGTACATAGCATTCATTACCTCAACAACCATGAGCAGCTAAGACTACAACATGTATATACTATTCTATTCTATTGCATTCATTAACATTAAACAAAAAATTATGCCCCAAATTCAGTTTACCATATAAGTGTATTGGATGGACTAAGTTAATTAAATCTGGTATTAAGTGTTAACAACACTTGTAATGACTTGTTTTTTATAATTAAAATAAGCCTACTTTATTTCCCAAAATGGAAATGGGAACATTAGTGGTAGATAGCAAAAAAAAGGAAATATGAGAAAATTAGTTATAGATGGAGGGAGTAGTCCACAATTTGGGGTTGGCTTAATAGGAAGGTACCATAGCAAACTCTTCAAAATTTCAAATCACAAAGCTTCAGAATACATTCTTCATGAAGTAAGCATGCATGTAACTTTGCAACAGATGCTGTTATTAAAGTAATGCAGATTGCAGACGATATCAGATAAAGAGAGAAGCTTACTGTGGAAAAATCTAATCAAGGATACGACCTAAATTACAGGCATCGACAGGGCTGAGGGTGGGTGGTGGCACATACGCATCTAAAAATGATTATGAAAAATAACATATGGCTTAATTGATAAGCCCTGCAGAATATGATGGTTATGAGAAGAAAGAGAGGAGCTGTATTCATCAGTCATATAATAAGTGCACAAAAAGTAACTAAATCGAATTTTAACAGCAGTATTACGTGTAAGCCTCGGATTTTTCTTGAAGAAATTTGATCCGCCTTTCATGTACATTTAAAAGCTCTGGAATTATATCGGCATCTAGAATGAAGTAATTTGCTAAAATTCGTGAACCAACAAGTTTCTACATATATAATGAACTTTCAGGCCTTCGGAAGAATAGAGCTAGTGAATACAGTTAGTTTGACGCAAAAGATAATTAGTATCAGAGGCATAATTCAAACAGGAGGCTGGTCACAGTCCCAATAACTTCAAATGTATGCTACATCAATGGAAAGCATACTGGAACTATAATATACAATACCGTGTATACAATTCACCAGATACGCAACAAAACCTAGCAGTCATGAATGAACAAAATGTAGCTTTATTCAGAACCAGCCATATCATCAGGGAACTCATTACCTGCTAAAGTATTTACGACTAAAATCCGTCCGTGAAAAGATTAATACAAATTTGATGAAGAGAGAAAGAAGAAATGCAGATAATTGGGCGAAGAATACAGAAGCATTGCCCAAGGAAAGAGACAAACTAACAGAAATTAAGTTGAGATAATTTACTACTACCAGTGTGCCTCAAGACAACGAACCAAGCTGGGGAACACAAAAGAAAGTCACACAAGATCACAGCTCAAGAGTGGGATAATTTAAATATCCCAGTGCATGAGACCAGCTACACCTAAGGGCTCTTTCACCTTGTACGAATCCACATTTTCCGCCCATTGTAAATTTTCATTTACTATCTTTTAAGTTGGGCGATTTGGGTATATATAGGCAGCTAGGGTTGCTCTGTAAATCATCTCATTATTATCGCATTTAAAGTAATTAAAGCAAATGCAATATGTTTTCCTTTCTGATTCTGCAAGAATTTTAGTAAAATAAAACAGCCAATTGATAATGCATGCTTAAAGAGAAATAGGATACGGACAAGTTGTTTCACAATTTCACTAATAATCAACTGATTTGACAGAATCGGTAAGTTGATTCTTCTTAGTTATATGCCCGTAAATTAATCTCTCTCCGGGGAATTGGCTGTTGAATGCAGTAGTAAATTTATCAACAATATATCAAATGCACATAGAATTCAAAAGAAGAAAAAGAAAAGAGTAGTCTCAAAACTGTTCTAATCCTCAAATTGTAAGTTTTTATATATTCTAGTACTATATTCCACTAACAGTACATACTTATACAACATTTTGTTTTGTTTTATTCTATTAAACTCAAATAACTTCAACTACTTACCCTACATGCAATAATTTCCCAACAAAAATAGTGTTTCTCAAGTCCTATGGGCAAAATCAAATGAGAAATTCTCATCAAAGTACAAAAGCTTATATAGGAAAAGTGTCTTTCAGATTCTCGGGAGATTATAACATTTTTGCTGCTTTTCAGATTTACATGTAATGATGTACTAATGTTGCGATGAAATTCCCCTCTAAATTTCTAATGATATAGTATTTCACGTTTCTGGTAACTATAGAAGCAACATTTCAGTTCTGCATAATGATATATAGGTGTGCAAATTTCAGAAATAGGAAGTAGACATGAATGTAAAAGTCTTTCGCAACAGCAATTTACATGTACGAAAATGTACATTGCCTTAGCATAACACGTGCTATCTCTCCAAGTGTTTAACAATAGATTTAAATTCCTTTATGTCATTGTTTAGTACTATAAGAGTTGAACAAATTGTCAAGTGTGAACAATAGTTTGGCCCTTTAGTCTCTCCATGCCTTTCTTTCACATGTACGTTTTCCAGCCATTTTGTACTCAAGCACATACTCACACAACGGAAAGTACATATTGCTCTTAGATTTTTCATCAATTATAATATGAAAATACTCATTGTGCTGTAGAAAGTAAGATGAAGAATAGAATACTCAAAGCAATTGTTACAATAAATAAGATTCAGAAACTAGAGTCTTATGTTTTTAGGACAGGAAGTATATGTAAAACCTGAAAAGCTGTACATGTTCTCTTGCAGTAATACCAGGCCCCGACAGATGCACTTCACATAAGAATTCTTAGAACCCTTCTTGCTTATTTCCAAGCAATTGCTCCCAAGCGTAGGCTCCAACAGATCACTTTGTGGTGTCGGTCATCCTGAATAAAATGTGCATTTGACTCTTTTCTCAAGAGCAAATGAGAAATGTGGCAATCACATCGCTAATTGTTCATTAGTCATCACTACATATGAGATTCAAACCAATCAAATATTTGCTGAGACTGTAAGCTGGTCATTTCATGATATGCAAACGCAAGATTCATTTCCTCTTGAATATGATTGACCAACGATTGATCTGGAAGAGGAATATTCCTCTCGTCTAGGGCTGTCCTCCATGGTATTGCCCGCCCATCATCTCTCATATAACCATTTTTGTCAATAAACCCCTTCTCCTGAAACAAATTGAACAACTTCTCCGATAGAGCTATATCAAGATCTGGGATTCTGTTCGCAAATAACTCAGGTGTCAAAGGGAACTCCATACATTGCACTTCTTCCACTTCAATTCCCTTTTTACTCATAGACACTAAATATTTTTCTATCTTCTGTTTCCTATTTTCATCTTTGGGCATGTGCACGAAGATCGTGGGAGGGTAATCCTTCTTGATATCCAAATGACTAAAGACCCCTTCAGCAATCATCAAAGCAATAGCTCTGAAACGTAAAGCTGTGGCAAGCACAGAGACAAAGTATCCACCAGATGACGCACCCAACGCAAACATAGGCAGCCTTTCTAGCTTTTGTTTCGCCACCCACCACTGAATAGTGTTCTTAACAATCCACCTTTCCTCTCCAAGCGACCAGCAAACTCCTTTACTCGAAATCGCAATCACAGCATATCTTCTAGATAACGCTTGGAGCGTGATAAGCCTCTCCTCTGGCAAACCAACACAATCAGGGCACTTGGGAGACCTATCCCAAAAGTTAACGGCTCGGCCATGACATCCATGAGCCAAGAAAAGAACTGCCTTAGGTGACTCCGGTATCTGCCAGATCAGATCAGTCTCATTCCTGACCTCCACAGTTGGGTCGAACTGAACTAAAGAGTTAAAGCTATCCCATCTCCGGTTCTCAAGCTCCAAAATCGAGCTCGATCCACGTCCAATCTTTCCAAATAATAACACCAATGCAACAATTACCAATGTGAGCAATACCAAGATTACTGGAAACTGAGCTCCTCTTGTACTACTACTGGGCTGCCTCAATAACCGATTTCCACGCTTAATCATGTCTGAGAAACACAAGATAATAATAGCATCATCATCATCATCATCATCATGATTTACTCCAAGAAAACAAATATCCAATAAAAGTAAGTAGCAAACAAGTCCTAAAAACGAAAACCTGGCCATCAGCTTTCACATAAACCCTTTCACGCATGCCAAAATGGAAAACCCTTGTTTCATTTAGCCCATTGCAAAAGAACAAACGTAGAATGTAAATAATAGAGTATATTGCAATCGCCTAACACAATTGATTTACTTCACAGATTCAGAGTACCATCTCAGTTCATCATCGTTTCACAATTATATATCTGAGCAATTTATCAGAAAAAAGAAAGAAAATGAAAACCGTAAATGTGAAATTAAGTTTAGTTCTTAATACCTGAAAGCATAAATGGATCTAGATCAAGAGAGTTGGCAGTTCTTTTCTCCAGATTTCGTGAGTTGGAGATTTCAGCTGGGTACAAAACCAAGAACCAAACACCGCCCAGGCTGCGTGATGTGTTCTCCTAATCTCACATTACGAAATTACGTATATACACCTCCAATTTTATTTTATTTTTCTTTTAAATAATAAGATTTTTTTTAAATGACTAAAATTTATTGTAAAAAAAAAAAATGAAAATGCTCCATTAGAGTATAATCTTACTAGTCTAAACCATCTAAACCGAAAAGGTTGAACAGCACGACGAAGAAAAAGAAGATTCAATCTTTTAACCAAATGGTAAGACAACACCACTACCAACTAAAACAAAACCAAACAAATCAAAGATAAAACGGGCAACTACTCCACCAAACCATCAAAGCTCTCCAAATGACCGAAAAAAGGAAACTTTGAGCACAAACTTTGAAACCCACAGTTGTCGGAAAAAGCTCATCACCAAGAAAAACAACCACCACACCGAAGAGTCGAGAAACCGAGGGTCAAGACACCTCCATTAGAGAACCACTCAAAATTCCCCCACACCTACCCACGGTCATCCTCCTACTCCTATGCCAAAAAGTGAGTTTAAATCGGACAACTTTAAGAAAGGGACATCGGAATCTCCATCAAACGCCAATGTCCTTCCTTGAGCGAGATGGATACGACATATATGTTGATCCTTACCCTCCCCTTAAGCTCACAAACCACCAAGTAACAATTAATTTAAATCATGACTAAAGGTGAGGTACTGGAAAAATCAAAGTCCAAATCAAGAGCCGAAAAAGAGAAAACAAGGCTCAAGATATTTAAGGTTGAATCCAAATGGTTCAATCCCTCTATCTCCCCAATCTATTTAAAACCTCGGTGAGATTACTCTAGATTAGCACTCAAGGAAAAAGGCTCCAAACCATGGTCAAAGCCCTTCCCGATCGAGTCTCCTCTACCTTGACAAAGCGTAGTGTCAACCAAAACTAGTAGGAGAAACTAGTATGACATGATTTACATGGCTGGTTAGTCTGAATTGTCTCTGGAGGATGTTATTAGAATTTTCATAACTTTTAGCGTATCCAATTGACAATGAAAATCTTGTTGTAGTACATACTAAAGCAACATACTAGAAAATATACCAAATGAAAGATTGTTTTTTCTGTAAATTATACATGTTGAAGACAACCACCTAATGGAAATGAAAGCTTGCTCTTGGTAAACTAAAGTTATGACATGAAAATAAAATTAAGCTTGTGATGTATTATAGTCACCTTTGTAAAATCTCTAGGCAACTACAACATCATCATGAGTTCTTTATGTAATTTACATGCACTTGTGTTGGTAATATACAATCAGTAATCTAGTGGTCTAATGTCCTGTCTTGCTTAATTCCCTGCAGTTGAACTGCACAGTCCTCAGACCTCAGCGTTTTCGTGCTTCTTTCTCCGCCTGAAAATTAAACAAAAAAGTATTCAATTTGATCAGTTCAAGTCTGTGTACATTGATCAGGGCTATATTTCTCAATGTTCGGCAGCCTCTTACCGCTTTGACAACTCTATCGAAGGCCTCAGGGCCATATTTCTCAATGTATCTCTCAACAGACTTCCTTGCATCAAGGCTCATCATCTGAAGAACTCTCCTATGCTCTTCCGGATGAGTTGAGCTCACATTGCCTCCGATTTTCACATACGTCCTCACATAGTTCTCGTATATGTAAGCTGCTCCATTGAAAGTCGGCAACACCAGCCACAAACCGAACACAAGCTTCAGGTATGGCCAGAAAAGAAGCCTATGACAAAGGTAAAGGCCAAGCACAGAATATAAGTCTTATGAAATGCTAGTATGCTGCTACAACCTACAGGTTAATGGCTCCATTTCACATATGTAACAACATTGACAAGGCTAATTGTATGAATTAAGTGAGTACCATTCAAGAACTTTCCAACATGAAAGCTCGAATAGCGTTATGAATGAGTACAGAACCCAATATGTCAACCATTGCTGATCGTCTAGGGTAGAAGGGCTCTCAATTGCTCTCATGGATGCATATCTGTATTTGTTTAAGTATTAGAACAAAGGGTAATTTGCCATGTTAAATACACTAGTGCTTATAGTCCAAACTCCAATACATGAAGAATTAATTATGTAAAAATAACAAACAAACAAACAAAAGCAGGGGATTTTAATCTTACAGGGGATAGAGAAGCATAACTCCAGGTCTGTGAAAAAGAAATTCAAAGCTAATCAGTTTGACTATCAATCTTGTATATCAGTGTATGAAAAATCAAAAAGAAAGAAAGAAGGAATTCATCTACTAATATTTATTTCGACAATTTAAAACAAGGAATGAATGATATAGAGAGTACAATTATTACCCAAGAAATGCATCAAAATTTCTAAAGATAGCTCCAAGAACTCCCATGATCGATATGATCTGCAAAAACTTGTCTGAATCTTTAAATTTTGTCTGCAATTAATTATGAATTTCTATGAGTTTAAACTGCTTTAATGAAATAGAATTGAGATGAATTGCTGCAGTCAATAGTGATTGTGTGTATGTGTTTGTTTTATTTTTATAGAAAGTGTGTTAGTTGAGAATTCGTGAAGATTAGATGGTGGAAAGAAGGCAAAGTATATGTTCGATGGAAGAGCTAATAAGCAAAAGCCAAGTGTGCATGTTCTAGGTAAAAGCTTCCTTTCTTCTTCCAGGGAATTATTTAACAAAAACATGTGGAAGAGAATGTATGGGACAGCAAGGAACAATTCATACTAAACCACTTTCCTTTTGCAACCTAGTATTCAATATTCAATATTCATACAAGTATATTTTTATATTACTAGTACTAGACTAGATTTAAGATGGAGTTTGATATCTAATTATTTTTCATCACCTTTAGATGATTTGAAGATAGAGGTAAAAAGTTTTGCTTATTTGACATATGAAATGAAAATAAAGACACTGGTCCTGAAAGCCCTATTTTCTTCAACCAAGACAAGAAGATCATAAACTTGCGAGATGTTTGAGTGAACTTAACTTACTGATCCTTTCTAAATGAGATTTAGTAATAATATTTTTAAGGGCCAATGTTTAAAAACACTTGTAGTAATTCTAACAAAGCAGTATTAAAATCGGTTGATAGATCATAGATACACAAAGATATACTGACGCGCGTTGAACACGTACGTACAAGATAATACAATTCGATAAATCAATCCCAAAATCTCCAATAGCCAGTAGGTGACCTGACCCCACACCCACACTCATAAAAAGAAAATTACAATAGTAGCAAGAAAGAATTATGAACAACACAAATTGTGCCTTGTAATCATCTTTTCCTGTGAATAACAAACTGGAATACTGGATAAAATGAGTACTAAATTTCCTATGAGCGATCACTTTCGATCCGAACCACTCAAATTCTAAAACTTCAGACTGAATTACAATTGAAATTTTAACAGTCTTAAAATTTCCATTATCCAATTTGAAAATGCACGAATTATTCAATCCAATTCAATATCTACTCGTAAAAATTAAAAAAATAACAAAAACAAATCAAAGAATAGTAGTTGTCTTAATTATTATCCAATCAAACACATGACACAATTTACATAGACATCTTTTTTTAATTAATTATGTACACAATTATGCACAAACCTCATTGATATTTTTGTCTCACATTACTCTTTTATCTTCCCTTTCTTGTTGGTGAAGAGTTATTTGTTGCTTTCCGGCCATAGAAGTTCAGTTATTTGTTATAATGGGTCTTATAACCTTCTCTTCGCAATGCCACATTATAGTTTGAGATAGATTTCAACACATTATAGTTGACATATTTGATATCGTATACTATTGATTCATGTTGCAAAAATTATACTCGTAGGATTATAGTTTGGCATGTGGGGCCCACTCGAAAAAATCAACTGAAAGTTCTTGAGTACACGGCACGTGAGGTCATCATCATTACTCGTAGGATTCCATTCAACTAAGTATTTAAATTGGTTACCATTAGTATACATTATAGAATACGGTCATACTAAAATTGAACACTTACAGAATAACGTATGAGTACAGTTTAGCTTGATTTTCGAAATTGTGGCTCGTGATGGAGCTTTTGTATTTACTTTTTACCAAATAGTAATTTAAAAAAATGGTCAGTTTTGTACCGTTACACTTATCATCACTACAAGAAAACACCCAAATAGAGACGGATGAATAGTGACGGATCGCATCCGTCGAAAAATAGCGACAGATCGGTGATTTTAGCGACGGATATAAATCTGACTGGTATTTAGCGACGGATGAATTTATCCGTCGCTATATTTGCGACGGATGAGTTTATCGGTCGCAAATTTAGCGACAGATAAATCCATCCGTCTCTATGTCCTGTTGACCCTGAATAATAAAATTAAAAAAAGAAAAGATATTTCCTGATTAGCGACGGATGGAACCCATCCGTCGCTAGCTAAATAAAAAAAATTTAAAAAAATAAAACAAAGACCCAGATCGGGTCTTCTTCCCCACTCCATCCCCAACTCAATTAAGCCATTCCCCCATTTACTACCATCGCCTCCACCATCGTATTTCTCTTCTCCACTAGCGGGCACCGCCACCACCCAAATCGGACGCCGTCTTTGCCACTGGTTAGTCTACTTCTCTCTTCTCATCTCTCTTCTATCTCTCTCTTATTTGTCTCTTCGGGTCACTCTCTCATCTTCTCTAATTCTTCCCCCCAGATCTGCTGCTTCTATTCCACTGCTCATCCTCTCTACTCCGATCTATCTTGTTCACCCTCCGTTCAAAGGTAAAGTTTCGATTTACCCTTTCGTTTTGTTTGAATTTTGGATAGTTTTACTCTTATGTTTCGAATCTAGGACAAACCCTTGAACCCTAGCTCGAGGTTGGGATTGTGTATGGATTGTATAATATGTTTGATTAATAGCTAATGTTATGTTTATTGTTATTGAATTGCAGTTGATTTTTCACCCTAAAATTTGGATTTTTTAATTTTTTGTAAAATGTATATCAAGTAGCTTCAATTTCGTATTACACTGATAAGACTAAACTATATTGTTGTCATTTGCTTCATACATACTAAATTGTGTTGGATTTTGCCTTCCGTGTGTATAAGTTATCTCTCTGGTTTTGGTTGGATTTGTTAGAATGGGTAACTCTATGTCATGATCCTCCATTTATTTAGCAGCTAGCTTTGAATTTGGTATTATAGAGCTTCATGGTTATCAGTACCAGAATACATACTATATCCCATTAATTTACCATCACTGTAGCCGGCATTTGCATCAATGTTGTCACGTCTTGTACTCTTAAGAACTTTGAAAATCCGTAAGGGAAATAAGAAGGCTATAGAATGTTTGATATATGTTATGCAATATACACGCTGTGCTACTTCGTGAATGCCTAAAGTTGTATGCACTTGTCAATTTCGTTGATGATTTTTATTACCCTTGCAGGAGAACAATAGAAACGAGCTGGCAAGACTAGACAAAGAGAGGGGAGCATGGTGACTTTGTAAGAATGCTGAAAAGGTTCTTAGTTAATCATGTCTCTATCTTATTTTCCTTTGGTAGATGCAAATTTGTTTTTCTGTTCATCATCTTGTCTCCGTTGTTGTCATTATCATATTGAACAAAGACTATTTCTATTCATTGGTTTCTACGAGTATTAGAGATTGAATGTGAACTATAATCTCTTTAGTATGGTACGTGGCTAAAGATCGATCTTATTTGAATCGGAGGTAGAGTTTGGTCTTTTTGTTAGTGGCATATTATGTATGCATGGTATGATAATTTGTGTTATGCTTCTTGATCTCTACAACTTTAATTATATGCCCAGTTCTATTTGCTCTTAGGTGATTGTTTTTGTACATAATTAAAATTTCTTGTTTAGTAATTATGTAAGAATTCATTTTTGTAGAGTGGATTTTATATCCTAAATTATGCATGTTCCTTTGTTCTTTTGCTTATTCTCATATAGTATAATTAAAAAAAAATGGGTGTTTGGTCTAGTGGTATGATTCTCGCTAAATGTGAGAGGTCACGAGTTCGATTCTCGCAGCACTGCATTTAAAAATATTATATTTTACTATTTTATTATATTGTAGGTGAATTAAAGAAATTAAAAGAAATATAAAATTTATTTAAAAAAAAAAAAACAGATTTAGAGACGGATGAGCTTATCACCCATCGCTAAATTGGTCAATGCTAATTTAGTGACGGATGAGCTATAGCGACGGATTAGTCCGATCCGTCACTTTTTGGATTAGCGACGTCCTGTTTAGCGACGGACTATCCGTCGCTAAGTGGAAATAGCGACGGATCGCTCCTTATAGCGACGGATGCGATCCGTCCCTAAATTGTTGTTTTCTTGTAGTGCATATTTTCATTTTGGACGTTTCACTCCACTCACTATTTTTATTTATTTTCCACCACAATACTACTCCTCCACGTACCTTTTTTTTTTTTTTTTTTTCACGTTTTCAGTAAACGAACACCATACCCACAATATTATTTGATTCGTTATTTATTCAAATAATACTCCACTTACACCACTTTTCCTTAATTATTTTCTTTAACTATTTTCTTGGGAGTAATGAGAATCACTTGGGGGGGTAAGGTGGAGGAAGTAATTCCCCTTGTGCTTTCTCTTGGTACATGGCCCTTGCAATCCCTTGTATCTTATACTCCCTTACCCTCTCCAGCAGTAAGTCGTTTTAAATTTTGTAGACCCGTCACATCAGCATTCTCAATTGTTGTGAATGAGAGGTGCATAGTTTCAATATATATTAACTTATTAGAAGAAAAAAAAAGTTTTACATGTAAGATCCCATAATGTTTTGGACCAAATTACTTATATTATTTTGGGACAAATGACATTTTTAATCCCAAGATTTGAAGGGTCACTAAAATTGTGAGTAGTAACAAACATGGAACTACATTTTTGCTACCAAAAATGTCATTTTCCCATTATTTTGGAATCTATCTATATATATTAGTGTATTATTAGAGTAAATGAATAAGGGCGCGTGGAGGGTGCGTGCAACAAACTAAGCGAAACTGTTTCCTCCTTTCGGCGCAGAAGAATGGTGTGGTTCATTACCATGTCATCCAATTCGTTCTGTCAAGAATGTTCATGTTGTTGTGAATGAGTTAGAAGTTATGCTCCAGATATTTGGCAGAATGCACGAAAGAAAAGGAGCTCGCAGTAAGTAAGTAGTCTCTGTTTCTTTCCCAAATTCATTGATTTGCTTCCTTTCTTTTAGAAACTTTCAATTCATCGAATTCAGTTATTCCATTCAGCCTACTTATTATTGTTTTGTAAATTTCTACCTATAAATGCATTAAAAAACGGTATGGTCGATCAGATTTGTGATAAGCTTTCCTCCAGGTGATGATTTTGTTTACCTTGATTTGATTATTCTGATATGAATTCTTTGATGGAGTTTATAGTTATTTGGTTGGCGATACCTTGTCGTTCCTAGATTCCTAGGTTTTAGTTTATGTTGGAGTCCTGAAGTTCGATTGCAGAGGTGGTCCAAAGTTGTGTTCGAAGATAGAAACGGGCCTTGACGGTTTGAATACGGTGTGAACGGAAGATGAGTTGGTTATTCATTGGAGGTACTATAATTTCTGGAAAAGATTGAATCTAACCTTTGGTAGATATGTGCTCTGAGAAAAGTTAACATTTCACTGGTTTAGTTTTCATCAATGGGACTTGCGTTTCATTTTGTCCTACGTAGTTTACTTCCTATTGCTAAGCCATCATGGCTATAGTTCTTTTTAACTGAAAGTTAATTTGTTTACAATTTTACATTAACTTAAGGTTCTCTAGAATACCAAATTCCAGTAGTTTGAGCATTTTGAAGAAATATAAGCTTCTGTAGAGCTAGGTGTTAGTTTCTTGTGGTGTCAAACTGGATTAAGGGGAGTTTGTGGTTCACATAATAATACGTATTACCCTCCTATCAGCACAAGTGCATTGATGGCTTTTAACTATATTTCACTGGTCTGTTATGTTAAGTTCTACTTGATGATTACTTTTTCTTGAGAATGGTTTGAATTGTTGGATTCTAGGCACATGTATTGAGTCTTTCTGGGCTAAAGCTTCTGATCGTCTGGTGGTTCTCAATTGCTTTCTTATGATTTTTTGTTTGTCTCTACTTGTATTGCTGTACGGTAAAACCATTTCTATTAAACTTGATTCTTGGTTTAACATTCGTATGAGTTATCCATGTAATGTGGTAATTTTGATTGATGCATGAGGGAGGATACGAACTGGGGAATTTATATGCAATTTTGATTCTTCGATCCCTGGGAATTTTTATATATATATATGGTCTTGAGTTGACACAAGAAACTTTTTGGACCGATAAATTGGACGAGCTTAGAGGTGATCTAACTTGCACTAGAATTGGCGTTGACAGGAAATTATATGCCCTAGAGGATCAGAAATTCAGAACATATATGTTTAGCTTGATTCTCATAGGTATAGTGATATTAAAAAATCTGTCAAAAATCATCAAAATCATTTATAAAAATGTAATGTGAGCCGATTTTGAACCATATGATATGCAAATTTACGTATAAATTATGTACATGGGATAATTTTTCTAGTAAATGGGCATTTGGGAATTACTCACACTTACTCTTTCCACTACTAGCTTTCTCTGGAGTTTATTGAATGATTTAGATGATGTACTGCCGCAAACGTGGATTTCCAAGGTCAAATGCTTCGTTTTGACATAAATTCATCTTACATGGTTGGTTGCGTATAGTGATTTTTAACGATTCAAGCCGGGCTCGGCTCGAGCTCGAAGTGAGCCTGATTAGGCTCGACCTCGAGCGCAATAACGAAACAAACCGAGCTTAGGCTCGACTCATTAACGAAGCGAGCTTAATTTTAGGCTCAAGCTCGGTTCATTTGGCTCGATTCGTTTATTAAAAATACCATAAAAATATGTTAAAATAGTAAATATTATATAAAATATTCAAGATTATGCATTACAATCAACTCTCTAATGATGAAATCATTACATGCTAACAAAATGCAAATATAATCGATGCAAGCCAATAATCACAAACTTAAATTTAAACTTATAATACTAATACTACTAATAATATACATGATACCAAGCCTTAACTAGCCTATAATCGAGTATTCACGAGCCTCGCTCGGCTCGTTAGTGGGACGAACTTCAGGTTAGGCTCGAGCTCGGCTCGAATCCCTTATCGAGCGAGCCGAGTCGATTAATGCACTTAGATCCAAGCGTTCGTTATCAAGAAATTTTATTGAGACCTTACGTGATACACTCCATTCCTATATTTAGCATCCACCTAAGTTCCTACTAATACATTAACATTACATATACATCAGTAAAAAAAACACGTACTACTTCATGTATTCTAATACATATATTATATATTATATATACTTTAAAATTCAAGATTAACAGCATAGTTTAGAAATGACAAAATCCGAAATACATAATTAGTTTAGGCACATTGAGAATTTAGTTTCTTGAATAAAACAGTGAACACTGAATTGCACACAAAATACTACAATAATAAAACTTGTTGACCTTCATTCTTCAAGTGCCCAGCTAGATCCCCAGGTTATTGCTAACTGCATACAGAAACAGTATTTAAGTGTAAAATCGGAACTACAAGCAAGCATGCAAACAGGTAAAGACTAATAATTAGTTTTAATTAGACTTTAAGATGACATTATTATGATGAGTAGAGCGTAAAGCATCATACACAAGCTGGAGAGCAGTTGGATCGTGGCGAGAGTAGTCATGGTTAGGTTCCATGAGGGTCATTGGGATGAAATTCCGAACATCATGATACTGTGGAGGAGCCTGTTGGTAGTGATCAGATCCACCACCTGGCATCAATGTCATTTGTTGTGCTTTTTCGCCCTCAGCAATCTGCACCATGTACGTACACATATAACTAAATTAACTCTTTTTTCCATCACGCGCAATTACATAAATTTCTTTTTTCTAGTAATATATGTACCTTCGTGCGAAGATACATGTTGGCGTGGTGCAACTCAAGCTCCTGTCATACATTAAAACAACTGTTTAGAGATGAAAGTACCATAAAATGTTAAGATTCTACAATTAGATGTTAATTGTTACCCTTTTATGCATGAGCTCTATTTCAGCAAACAGCAACTCATTCTGTGGGGAAAAGATGAAAGAAAATTGTAAGTGAAGAAAACATTACTATATAATAAAGTTAAGTTGTTCAATCAACCAAGAATTGATTAATTTCAGAAAATATCAATCAACAACGACGTATATATTTGTACCTTTCTAGCACGGATTCTGGTAATGGCCTTCTCAACTTTCTCTTCCATTTTCTTCAGGTCCTTAGCTTGCTTATGAGCAACACCCTCTCCAAGCAATTCTCTATGTAGTTGACTTAAATTATGTGAGATGTATAGGTAGCATGCATAATGTAATTAATATTCTCATAAGATGGAATTAAGGAAATGTGTATACCTGTTATAGTTCTGTGTGTCTCGTATCTGCCTGCGGAGCTTGGCTGCTTCTTGCTGGTAATACTGAGAAACCAACAACCAAATATTTACAATGTGTACTATAAGGATATAGACATAATTTGCAATGAATAAAAATTAATATTATCTATACTGACTTGGATGTTAGCTTCAGAAGTAGAAACACAGGGTGAATCAGTAGTTGTTTTCTTGTATCTGTCAATAGTCGCCCGAACACTGCAAATTTTACACGAAAATTTTATCAACATGTACACAATAAGGTCCATTAGATGATATTTACACTTGTACCACCAAAAATGTTATTAGTACATTACTAATTTCTGAAATTTGGAGACTCGCGAAACCGCTATAGTAACTAACTTGTATGTTCAATCCATTACATCACTGTGTGAGTTGATTGTAGTTAGGATGAGTAAGAAGTTATGAGAATCAAACTGTTGTCCATATTTTAATTGTGATTGGATTCTGTGTACTTCCTGCAATCCCATCAAAAACACCTTTTTTTCGCTTTCCAGATGAATGAAAGTCGAGTAAACTGATCGAAACATAAGAACACATTAAAACTAAACTGAATTTTTTATTTATTTTTTATTTTTTGTGTGTATTCGGAGTTACAGTTCCGAACAAGTGAACCCTTATAAATGCATAATCATCTAGATCCTGTAATCAAGCTCTGAAGTCTGAACGCAACAATCTAATGTCACCAAGCATCTGGAACTTGCATTTAGTAGTACTGGCTAATGAATTAAAATCACAAGGAAACTCAATCTAATGTCAATGGCACGAAAACTTTTGTGCATTATTTTTTTTTTTTTTCTCATCTCAAAAAACTCATTTTATGATTTTAGAAACAAAACAAAACTCTAAATTTGTTCATTTTCAAAAAGAATTATTAAAATTTTAAAAGTAAAGAATTGTTTTGTTAAATTAATTGGAAACTCAAAGCTAGTTAAAAACATAAGCTTCTCAAACATAATGAAATATTGGAGATTCCTATATATAGGTCCCTATTTGCTAGGGCATTATATAGCCAGTGAACATTTAACATCACCTTTATTTTTGCAGTTGAACAGATATCAGACAAATTTAATTTAATACTAAGTTTTTAAGAAAACGTCACAGTGAACTGAAAACACACAGCACAGTGCACAGAGATCTTCTTTCTTACATCATTAAATTATTATTATTATTATTATCGCTGTCTGTCTGCATAAACCTTAATTTCGTCGAGCTACTGATTGGCTGAGACCAGCCACGTCGGCTCAAGATCCAACAATATGATTGGTCTGGCTTTTTACCCTCTGGTTAATACCACTTTACCCTATGAGATTAACCTTTTTACCCACCTCGATTTTCAACAAAATCCCAATGTTGCTCGCTTTCTTTGTTTTCAGTCTTATTGCACTGGTTTTTAATCCTTTTCTAGACCTGCATTTTTTATGGGAAATTTTTTTTGTGTATCAATATAGTAAGTCTTGTTTGTCTTCATTGAGTGCTTCAGTGAATTGCTGTAACTCTGTCTCTTCACTGCAGCAGCCATTTTCACCATTTCTCTCCATCTTTCCCATCAATTCAAACAAAATTTATTATTTTGATTATTTTTTTCTTTAATTCCTGAAACTAAATCAAGGGGAATCTATTGCTAGTTCTGCTTATATATTATTTTGAGCCTAGTAGTGATGGTTAAGTTTCCAAGAAAATGTTATTAGTATATGTGTATGATTATATTTACTAAAAATCAAAACTTTAAGACATTTTACCCTTCAGAATTAAGTACTCTTACTAATTAAAGTTTATGTATGAGAAGTGTTTCAAATGGCATGTTCACTGACTTTTTATGAATAAAGACTAGATTTTTTTCCCCGCCTTTTTTCTGAATGGAAAAGTTTCAAGATTTAGAAGGATTAGGTTCAATCTGAGAAGTGCGTTAAAATGGTCCCTTTTGCTTCATTTGTAGTAAAATGAAATCTTTTGTAAAATTTAGTGTAAAACAGAAAGGGTAAATTGTTCATTTCTCATAGATCTAGATGACAAATTTTGGGCCATAGTGATGATGGAAGAGAAGAAAAGCCCCAGGAAAGAAAGGAATATGACAATCCTCTTGCTCTTGTCTTTAAGTGTAAATAAAACTAAATAATGAATTCTGACATGACCAAAGACCCTATGGTTAAAAAACACAACACCATAATTGTACAACACTTTTCAAACCCTAATATTACACCCATGCCCTAACATTTTTATTACATCACCAGACTTGCACTCTACACAAACAGCAAAATGGTCAAAAGACTCAAAACCACACAACTCATCAAACTGTGATATTTAATATGGGTATTGACCTAATTAAACCTAGTGGTGGAATCCTGATTAGTCTTTTTCTAGCTCATGCTTTTTTCTGCAGATTTGATTTGAAACCCTAATTAGCTAACTTTTAGGTTTATTGATCTAAAACTCTTAGGTTTTGTTGAAATGACACCTTGATGTAATTAGAGCTAGATTTGAGAAGCTCTGACAGATGACATGTGAAAAAAGAGAGACATAAAAAGATCTAACAAAAAAAGGAACATAACAGAAAATAGTTAGTAAATTATTCAAGAATTTGGTGTTTATCCATCTTTTCTCAACTCAACTAGTTCTTGAGAGAAAATACTACTGCTTCTATTTCCTTCTTTATCAGCAGATCTTGAAAGTAAATGAAAGTTGGAAATGAGAAGAAGCACAAAAAGAAAAAACAGCAAAACTTGAACTCATAAAGGGAAAGAAACAAGAGATAAAAAAAAAAAACTAGTGAATCTAAACCTATAGTGAGTACTTAACAATAGATCACTGTGTTAACTATTCCAGTAAAACAAGAACAATTGTTTTTCTGTGTGACAATCAAATCTAACTTTCCTAAATCATCTTCACCTCTTTAAATATGTTAAAACCAAAAGAAAAAAGTTGAAATTAAAACAAGAAATTCACTCAAAAGATGGATCAGACAGAACAAGATCTCTGGATATTTCAAAGAGAAAAGCAACTAATTTGTGATATGATGAGAAACCAATCATTCCACATACCTGTTGTTTGCATACTCATAGAGCCTTCCACGGCTCGAAAAGACAACGAGGGCAACTTCGGCATCGCACAACACCGACAGCTCGTAGGCCTTCTTGAGCAAGCCGTTCCTGCGTTTGCAAAACGTGACTTGTCGATTCGTGGTGTTCTCGATCCTCTTGATCTCAATCTTCCCTCTTGCAGCAGTTGCAGCAGCCAAGTTTTTCTTGGATGAGTTTGATGACTCAGAGTCTTGGCTTTGAAACTCCATGGCTAACAAAGCTGAAACAAGCACAGCAAAGTTAGATTAATTTTGGTCCAAGAAATTAAAGTTAATTATCAAGATTTGTACACACCCTTATATATACATATATCTAGCAATCTTTTACAAGACTAGAAAGAAAAAAGTTTACAAAAGTAGCTAGCAAGCTTACAAATTAACTAACCTGGTGAGGAAACTAGCTAGGGAATTGAAGAAGATGAGATTGTTATATCCCTTTCTTTCTTTTAGGTTCTTATAGGGAAGACTAGATTGTAGAGTTTGCAGGAAATGGAATTGAGGTTGTTTCAGTGAGTAGACAGGTATTTATAGCTAGAGAATAGACCTTTCAACTACACTCTATAAGAACTTAAGCTATATTGCCTTGAACATGAATGAAACATATAGTAGTATGTAAATTTATAATGTAGTTATATAGTATTATATGATATGATCATCATGTGTAGGTAATGTTGCATTGAGGGAACAGGAAAGTGGGTATTGATGTCCACTTCTAAAATGTGTGTTAACCATTCATTTCTTTCAAGTATGGGATAAAGGTGGGGATGTGGTGAAAGGTTCTTTTGGGAAAAAGAGATATACTACTACAATACCATTACCATTGATTGAATTTGGTTGATTGCACACAAGCCCTTGTTGGGAATGGATGGGTTCAGAAAAAGAACAAGTTATAGTAATAAACACAACATTGCATATATAATTATATACCAGCTATATATTCATGCTATCTTTTGGTGTTAAGCCATGATCCATACAAATTTATTTAGATGGCAATGTTTTGATTGACTTTAACCTTAATTGGTGGCCATTTATATGTATGATCATCATCATCAGACATGGTTGTATGCTGTATATTTACCTACTTATATTCTTGACTACGCTATATTAATCAATTGTCAGTTAAAACAGTAATGGCATGGACACTTTTTTATGCATTTCGACTTTATATATATGCATTTGGAATAAGTTGCATTGAGTGTCTTCTAGAATTAGGTACATTGCGAGTTTATAAATGATGTACGTAGTATATTGATCATGAGGTGTAATACAAGTGAGGTAATTTGTTTAAAAAAATTAAGGCTTCAAATTTAAAATTTAAAATGTATTTCAACTTTATAAATTTTGAAATATATGTACCTGAACGTTAATTTTGATATTTACATAATTTATTATTTATTTTGTACGTAATTACGGTCTAATATCACTTTTTATCTAGGAAGATGTTATTACACACTATCGCACCTATGTAAATACAATTAGATGACAATACAATGAACTTTATAATTTAACGACCTTCATTTCCACTACTATTTTAGTATACTTCCTTAATTGCACGATAGTCCTAGTGAGTAACGTTTTTCGGGACATAGGGAGTAGATGATATATAAGTCGCAAGTGATGTAGGTTAGTGTAGGTTATGGTATTTCTAAAAATGGAACATAATAAAATGGTGAAACTTTAACAAACATAAAAATCGTTAATTAGGCTATGTTCGACATATAGTTAGTTAGGCTTTGATCTTCTGGGCTGGATTATGGGATGATCAATTTACTGAATTGAATTGAATTTATAAAAAAAAACTTAACAAATTTAAACCGAGTAAAACTTAATATAATCATTTCAACTAAGGATAATAAGGTTAAGAAATGCTCAGCTCAAAGTAAACACACAATCTTCAACCAGAATTCCACATACTAATTAATTTCACCCTCCTAGACATAACTAGTCCACAAAATTGTATCCTTGACCGATCTTTCCATAACTAGTCAACCAAGTCCAAACATCTAATTTGATTTTGTCTAAAACACCATGAAGAGAAGTGGGTTGGTTGGTTCACCTCTAAAAACTACTACTAGATCGTTTATCACCTCCAAATTATTCACACTCTGCAGTGCCGCCATATAGCCACCATGGCTGGCATTGGTGAAAGAGTTTAAAGAGTAAAAGAAATGACCATCCAAATAACTCTTTAAATTGTGGGATACGTTTTATAATTTGCTCGAACACACACAATCATTGAAAAGTTATTACTTTAATTTGCTCGTTTGTGGGTTAAATAGTAGTAGAGTCATATTTTTGTAATATATGAAATATTGATCCGACCTGACTCAACTAAGTTTGGTAAAGTTAAAAGGTTTTGTAGAATATACACTCGAATTACCTTCCCAAAAACATTGAAATTGACCATGAATGATTAGGAGTATTAAAAACTTAATATATGTATGACTAGATTTGACACCTCTAACTCTAACCATTTGAAGGAGGGGGAGAGTAACAATTTGGGAACCTAGAAGAAACTAGAACATATGAAAATGAGAATTTAGGTTTCATTAGCGAACTAGCTAGGTAAGAAAAACACAAGAAAAAAAAGGTCGCAAATGAGTTTGAACATCAGAAATTAATTAATGACATGTAAAAATTGCGGCTAATTGATTACCTTTAGAACAATATAAATGGACTCCCTCTAAACATTCATATGTCTGTAGGAAATGTGGGAATTTGATTACAGACTTACCGTGGGAATATTATTAATCATACACATACACATACACGCACGCCCTACAGACTACAGCTGCGAGCCACCTGTTGTATGCCTGGTTAAAGGATTCTGATGGCAATGAAAATGAAAGTGGGTAAAGAAAATTTTATGTTTGTTTAATTAACAGAAATTTCTAAAAGTAAAAGGACCAAAATTAAAAAGTTCAGAAGTTAAAATAGAAAATAATTAAACAAAATCTTACATACATAACGTTAATATGTAGGTTGCACGGATACGATGATACATATCTGGTACGAGGACACGGGATACGATTTGACGATACGGATTTTTTACATTTGAACTACTTGAAAGTAGTCTACTTTCTGCGTTTTTAGTACACCTCTGACCTACGGTTTTATTTGTTTCTTCGTATATTCTATCACATACGTATACATCAAATTGTAATATTTGTAATACCTTAAGGAACTTATATTTACATTGACAAACTTTATAAATGTATAAATAGCAGTTGTATACACATGGCACCGTTCGCTAAAAGTTTTGAAAATTCTTGTACGGCTAATACCATACCATACGGGCAGGGCGTTGCATACGTTATAGAGAGAGAGGCGGCCCTGTACCGCATTTTAACAAGAGACTAAAATTAATTTCACATTTGGTTTATTGTTGTATGACCTCATATAGTAAATTTTGCTAACTTACTATATCAAGTTGGTTTTTTTTTTTTATGGTACCGTAAAAACAGTATGTACTCATTTTTTTTATACTAATGGATCACAACAATTGGTGAACCCCGAAAATTAGGGCCTCTGTGCATTCGGGCACTTCGCACACCCTATTTGACGGGCCCTGCATACGGGTGTATGGATTGCCTGGACGAAACCAAGAAATCACCCCACGTGCGAAATTGTGCAAATTATGGACCCATTAACTTAAGAACATTTACCATTAACTTTTGAACTTTTGTCCGGACTTAAGATTAATTTCGGAAAAAGCAATTTATTTGGGTTTGCGGTGGCGGAGAGTGAGATTTTGAATGGGACAAATTATCTAAATTGTGAGGTGGGAAAATTACCTTTTAACTACTTGGGGTTGCCGATGGGTTGTCGAGCTAGGAGTGGTAAGTCTTGGGTTAAGGTGAAAGAGAGAGTGGAGAAGCGTTTGGGGGTTTGGGAAATTTCTATCCTTTGGGTGTCGGTTGGTGTTAGCTAAATCGGTCCTTGATGCTCTTCCTATCTATTATCTATCTTTTTTTTAAATTCCAAAAAAAGTGGCTAGTGAGATTGTGGGGCTTCAACGGAACTTTGTGTGGGGAGGGGGTTTGGATAAAGATAAAAGGAAAATTGTTTGGGTCAAATGGGAGAGGGTTTGTGAACCTAAGGATGAGGGGGGCTTGGGTTTAAAGAATATTGAAAACTTTAACTTGGATCTTCTTGGGAAGTGGTTGTGGAAACTTTTGAATGGTGGGAATGATCTTTGGGTGCAAGTAATTGAATCAAAATATGGGAAGTTGATGGAGTGTGTAGAATTGATTAGAGAGGGTGGGAAAAGGAAATGTAGTTGGTCCGAATGGTGAATGATATTATTTTGTGTGCTCTTAAGAAGAATTGATTTGCTGAAAATTGTGCTATCTATTGGTAATGGCAAGAAAACAAACTTTTGGGGTGAGCAATGGGGAATTTTGGTGAGTGTTTGAAAGAGTTGTATCCACGGTTATTTAGGCTTGAAAGTGATAAAAATTGTTCAATTCATGATCGTTTGTTGGTGAGTGGAGGTAGTGTTGCTTTTAAATGGGCATGGAGTAGAGAGCTTAGGGAAAGAGATAAAGCTTGGGTTGAGTGTATTGATTCAAATTTGCATGATTTTATCTTAGAGAAGGTGTTGATGATTCTTGGGTGTGGTTGGGCATTGATTCGAATGTTTATACTACTAGAGATGCTTATCGAATTTTGAATGTTAAAGGTGAGGAAAATTGTATGAAGAAATGGTCGAAAGTAGTGTGGAATAATTGTGTTCCCGAAAAGGTTAATGCTTTTGTATGGAAGGTTCTCCAAAACAAAATTTCAACTAAAGAAAATCTTGATTTGAGAGGGGTGTTTATAAGTGTGGAAGATATAGTATGTAAAGATGTGGTGGGGTGGGTTTGAAAAATGTAATACATGTCTTTTGTGAGTTTTTGTTTGCCCAAAAAGTTTGGAATTTAATGTATCATTGGGTGGGTGTGGTATGTAATGTTGGTTGCAATATAGAGGTGTCTCTTGAGAATCATTCAACTTCTAAAGTTACTTGCTCGAAGAGGTTTTGGCATGCTTTTTGGTGTGCTACATTGTGGAATATTTGGAATGCTCGTAATGTCTTGTTGTTCCAAGGGGAGATCTTAAATGAATTTCAAGTTTTGAGAAAATTATGATCATGCTATGGGTTTGGTTCAGGGGAAAGGTATTTGCTAAATCACTATCATTTCCATTCTTGGGTCCTTGCACCTTTGAATTGTTTAAAAAGGGCATAGTTGTGTGTTTGATACTAATATGTTTGAGAGAAAGGTTTGTATTTTGGTTGTAGGAGATAGCTCAGGTCGTGGTGGCTCTATGGGTGGCGAATTTTTCTGCTTGGTGCGGGATGTACATGTGTAGTCGGGGCATGGCTAAGCCGATTATGGCGGGTATATTGTTCTTATTTTCTGAGATTATTTTAGTGAGGCCGATGTTATTGTTTGGTTCTATAAGTCCTCTTGAGGTGTTCGTACTTTAAATTACAATATGTATGCACTCCTTAATGGTCGGACTACATGTCCTTTTTGTGATGTGCCCGATTGTTGGGGTGTTTATGTGTTGTTTGTATGGGTAGCATCTCGAGTTGGGTAGCTTATTTTGGACCGTTTTTTCTTCTCTCTCGGTTTGGTTGTTGGAATTGGATTGAGTTATTTGAATAGTATCTACATGATCTTGGCTTTGGTTGGGAGATTTTTTGCAGAGGCTTTTATGGTGGTGATAAGCGACCGGTGGTAGACTTTGTTTTGATGGCTGAGTTTCTCATTTTTTAGGATGAAAACGTGGCTTGTGGTTTAAATTTCTTGCTTCATACGACACATTCTAAGGTATTGAGAGTCCTTTTGGTTAATTTTCAATCACGGTGACTTGGTACGATGGGGCTTACTACCTTGTCCTCTGCTTTTTCATTCTAAGGGGTTGGATGCTCTTAGTCACGGTGTGTTTGTACGGGTGTAGGACCCAAGTTAGTACGGTTTTCATTCTAAAACGTGGGATAAGCTTAGCATTTTTGGTGCCTTTGGTACTCGTACTGATTTATCAGGTGCTGGTGATGTGGTTCGGTGAGTGTGAAATATGGTTCTTGGTTTTGACCCCTGTTTTTGTTGCTATTTCGGTTTGATTTTCGAGAGGCCGGATGGAGCATCGTGAATCCTTAGTTGCTGGTTTTTGGATCAATATTTGGGAAGGGGTTGTTGTGATTTTGTAATTGCTTTATATGGTTTAAAGTTTGTAAATTTGAGGTAGTATTTGGTTGAGGTTATGTTTAAACTTGAATATCATGGTGTTCCGGTGTGTCTCTGTGTATCTCAGTTGTAATTGCTCGAGCATTTCTCATGCTCTTTAAGTAACTTAAGTTTGAAGTGGAAAAAGGGGTAACACTTCATATTTCAATACATCACAGGTTCAGAAGGATCAAAATAATAAAATAAAATAAAAACTCCCTCTATCCCGATAATTAATGTGCTATTCTGCCATTTTGGACGTCTCGTTAGAAATGTGTCAATCCATTTTTGAAAAATTTATATTAATTCTTTTTCTTTTTCTTTTTCTTTTTTGTAGCTATTAATTATTTATTTCACTAACCACACTTTGTCAATTATTTACTCATTCTTTATTCTAATAATATATAACTCACATTCTTTACTACAACAACTTAACCCCACTTGTACGGTAAAACCTCTATAAACTAATATTGTTGGCATCGAAGAATTTTATTAAGTTAGCGAGATACTATATAATTGATAAATGAATAATTTATTAATTCAAAAAGGTTTTAACATATATGCATAACAATAACAATTGACCTTTTAATTTTTGAGTTCAATAAAATTGTTGCATTCAAACAATATTTAAAGGTTACAAAACATTAAGTTTTGTTCCTGCCACTAAACATGACTTCAAAATCTAATCATGTGCTACCGAAATAATAAGATTCTTGCTAAAAAATTACCATAAGATTTTAGAAGACTTTGAGTTGTACATTCTATCTCCATCCAGAAGAAAATAAATAAATTATTAGATGCTAGCGGCTATTAATCTTGCAATCTGAGCTTGGAGAATGAACATTTACCATGTATGATGAAATTGTAAACTACTTTCGACACTGTCAATTCTGTTAGAATAAAACCGAATCAAGTAATTAAAATGATGTTAATTATGGAGAAGACATTCGTAAACTTGAGAACTTGATCACTCATATCATATGCAGTGTTGGCAAAAAAATGGATGTGAATTGCTTAGATTTTTCTGATGAAAAGAGTGAATGTTACAAAGTTGAAAGTATAAAATAATTAGTGAGACCATTTAAATTTTGGTAGATGATGAAGTTGGAGATAATTTAGTAGTTTTGGAATCGAATACTCGACAAGAAACATTGCAATTGGTAACGATCGTTTACAACGTTTTGTTGCAATGCGAGAAATGTTGCAACTCTTGATTGTGGTGGGGAGAGTTTAATAATAAGAACTCATATAGATCCAATAACAAATAGTCATAGATTCATATTTTGACAAATATTTTAGAGTGGATCACACACATATATTTTTAGTAATTATTGACTTATAGTTTTGTTGGACTAATATATATTAGAATTTTAAAAAATTATTATTTTATTATTTTATTGAATTGGGTCCAAATTTGTATTGATTCCAAGTTGGAACTGGACAAATTGTTAGTTTTATCGAATATTAATTTACATAGGTTTTACTGTATTATATTCTATTTACTTTCTAACTTTGTAAAAAATTCCTCATGCCACATTATTACCGGGGCCGGATAGAGTATTCCTATAAAAACTTTATTTTAGAATGTGAGTTACAACTTAAAAGCCTGTGCTGTTGTGCATGAGGTATCTTAAAACAAAGTGGAAAACTTCACAGGTTATGTTATATACTTACTAAAATCATCAACTAGTAATAATATAAAGTTTGTATGCCAATTAAGAGGAATCTATCTGCTGCCTGCCAATAGTTGTTACTGGCCTACTGCAATGGTGCATTGCATCTCCTACAAAGAGTGGTTCCATTGCCCAAATTAATCAACGGAATGTGGGAGCATTTTATTCATGCCTTGATCAAAGTTGGAATAAATTAATCAGGTCAAAAGTAATTCAGATATACACAGTTCATAATATCTCCTTCCACTCATTCAAGTCTGAACCAGTTTTCATTTGATAATCCCCAAGCCACACAAACTGAAGTCCAGGACCAAAAAAAAAAAAAAAAAAAGTCTTCATCTTAATGAGAACAAATCAGACAGAATGTAAATTAGAATATGTTTAAACAAAAAAAAAAGATAATAAGGAAGATGGATGCTATGTATGTCTGTCACTCTCTAACAGCGAAGTTCATGGAGTGAAAGCAAACCAAGACAAATAAAGAACCAAACTTTGTGTTGGAAATCTTGGAAGTATACACAAGCTGTCAAATTAAGAGCATGATCGTTAACAAGAGGATGACAAAACCAAGCACAAGGCATAGCAACAAACATCTAGAGAAATCCAACAGTGCTAACTTACTGATTCAATCACAGATCCATGTTCAATGAGATTCAACATTCTCATAAATTGCACATGTTACAATCCAGTTCCCTGGAAACGTTACATCGGTTTGTAACATCTCAAACCGATGCCAAGTACTCTGCACTGCACAGGAAAAGCTAATTGTTTCCGTTTTTGGTCCATGAGTATTTGCCTCCATATATATAATCATGAACCAAATTACACTCAGCAATTACCTTCCTATTGAATCTTTGTTTTGCCAGCTTTTTCAGAACCAAATTTACGGTAAAACTCCAGAACATTTGGATGTGCTTTAATTCCTGAGGGATCAAAACCAGATAAATGAAGCCCATCCAAGCTTCTTATACGTGAAAGCGCAACATAAACCATTCCAAAGCCAAATACTCGCTTAAGATCTGCACTGAGCTTTCCCAGAGACATTCCCTGACACTTGTGAATGCTTAGGGCCCATGAAAGGATAAGAGGGATCTGCTTACGCTTTGCAACCGTTTCATCTCCAACCATCACCTTCCATGTTTCTGGTTTAACAACTAATTTAAGGCCGAAGTCAAACTTCACAACTGGCAAGACACTGCCATGACTGCACATGCCAGACAATTTAGAACCTTTTCGAACTTTGCAGAACTCTACCACTGTACCTGTGGCACCGTTCACAAGCTTACGTGATGGACGTTGGATATTCTTTATCAGCATCACCCTAGCACCTACACAAAGCTTAAGTTCATCCGGTGCTATACCAGTCTTGAGCTGTTTCATCCACTCGCCTTCACCAGAATCTTTAGCACGGTAAACATGAATTTCTTTGCTTAAGCTCTCCAATATTTGTATGTTGACCTTGTTCACGGCTGACCTGAAAGGGTAGAGCCGAACGGCCTCAGGATCGACCTCATATCTCAAGAAACATCCTTCTAGAAGCTTCAATTCATCCGGATTAATCTCCCCTTTTCTTATTCCCTGAAGTAATTGAATTAGACGAGAATCTGACTGCCTAAAAATTGTCTTGAGCTCAATTTTAACATGAAAACTTTCAACCCAAGAGTCAGCTTCAAACGCAAACAGCGTTTCCTCCTCCTCCTCCTCCTCCTTCTTAATCGGAATTGGTGGTAACTGAAAGAAGTCTCCACTCACAATCAATTGTATCCCGCCCCATGCTTTGTTGCCATTATCACTCACTTCCACACCATCTCTGACTCTTCGAGCAATATGAGAAAGGCTATCAAAGAGTCTCGCATCAATCATGCTTATTTCATCGATAACCAACGCCTTAACCTCCCTCCACCTGCGGAAAGCGCTCTTATTCAAACGGACTTTATCCATCAAACCTTTATGATCCATATAACCAACACCAACACCAGAAAACGAATGAAGTGTCTGTCCATTCAGGGCACAGGCAGCAACCCCTGTGGAAGCAGTGACATAGACCTGAGATTGACCATGAATTTTCCTGAGTTCTTCAATAACTTGTTCAAGTAAAAAAGTCTTTCCCGTGCCAGCCGAACCCGTAATAAAAACAGATTTTTTATCCCGAACAGCATGCAAGACTTGATGCTGTTCATTTGTCAACTTAGGAAAAGAAGACGCAACCAAAGCAGCTTGAGAACTAAAGTATCTACAGGCAGCTCTTGAAAATGGCAAAAGCTTCATGCCCCTAATATTCTTCAGAAATCAGAATCAACAAACCTCTAGTTCTTTCAAGATTTCCAAAATCAAAGGTTTATAGAATAGAATAAATTACAAAATGCAATCCTGCAAATGAAAATCAATCCAAGAAGCTATTGATTTTTGTAGAATATCATAAATTACAAGAGAAAATAGAAGGTAAGAACCAGAGTAGCTTAGTCATAGGCAGCAATGACAAAAGCCTCATACAGTCATACCTATTCTTCAGGTTAACAAGATACTAGTTCATGGCTTTCAAGACTGCCAATATCAACAGGACACTAGTTCTTGGGTTTCAAGGTTACCAAAATCAAGGTTTTTGGTTTACAGAATAAGGCACAAAACCTACTTGTGCGAATGAAAATCGAAACCACAGGCAATTAATTGAATTTGTATACTGCAGCCATTAGTCCATCAGAACACCAAAATCAAGGGTTTTTTTTTTTTTTTTAATTCAGAATAAAGCACAATTAAAATTCAATTGTGCGAATGAAAATCGACCCCATATATATGGTATTGAATTTCTACACCTACTACGTCACCTTAAGTCCATTAGAAAAGCAAATGAATTATCAAGAAGACAAGAACCAGTTAGAGAACAGCAGAATACTGCTGCAGCAGCAGCTAAACAAGAATAACTAAGTGAAGAATCGCTGAATCAATAGTAGTAAGAAGTAGCTCACCGAGATATGAGGCAGCAAGCTTGCATTTTCACGGCGGTGGAGACATTTTTTGGGCCGTTGTAATTCGGATTCGATTATACTGTGGGTGGCGACTGGCTAGAGACGTGTTTGTCCTCAACTCATCTTATTTAACCCTGTGTGAGTAGGCCTGAGATTTGGGCGGGGATATGTGGGTATTTGCGTTCGGGTATACGTACCCGTTTTAGTGCCCAATATTTTACTACCCAAATACCCGAAAATTTCGGGTTTTTCTCGGGCTCGGGTACCCACAATATTTTTTTTCTTGTTAACGCAAAATTTTCAATTTATTCAAAGACAAAGATCACAAGCGAGCAATGCTCGATTTCGAAAGACAACCAAGACCAAAAACATACTACAAGTTAAACACGAATTCCAAACATACAAATAGCCATAAATAAACTGATGAAACAAAATGCAAACAGGCCAAGACCCATTGAGGTAGGTCGGCATGGCATCTAAGGATGCGTGCGAGAATTTGTGTAAGTCAAGTTTTTTGTCTTATCTACTCTTGGGTCGAGTTCTCTTCGTCTAGGTATATGCAAACAAGAGCCATAAATAACATGATTTGTCGAAGAAAACAGCAGCAGTAGCTTACTAATTACTGGGGAGTACAATAATGCCATGAATAATGATGATGGACAGAAGTTCTCAGAATATTGTAATATTTATTTAGTCTATCACATGAACCAAAAAGCTGCTCAGAATATTCGACGAAGTAGAGTGACTTCTGTTGTACGCTACAGATGCCAGGCTAGCTTGCATGGATTCCATCTCTGAAGTACCTATATTGTAATCCCAGAACAAACATAGCTTGTTAAAGAAATGCATTTAGGATAAAATTATACAGATATGCTTTGTTTATACAAATCCGCATACTCATATCCTTAAGACAACACAAGCATTAAAGATATTCTTCAAAATAAGAACACATGAACTTTGGACAACGAAAGCCAAGCAAATCTCATCAGTTCCAGGAAAGCTCCCTGCTAGTCGGATAGAATTGGATGTGAGTCTAGCCAGTGTATTTGCTTTAGAAAAGATGCATGAGATTGATCGTCAAAAGTCTTACATTGCATGCTTAGTGACTAGGATCATCATTATATACTCTTGCTTTTGACTTGAGAATAATGGAATTATGTAAAGGGTTTATCTGTTGCGTTGCTTACTTGCTTTAGTTGATTACGAGTTTATCGTATACAGTATACCCGTTTAATAACCCGATATCCAAACCAGTCCGAAATTAAAACCCGATACCCGATTAATATGTTTGGGTTCATAGCTAATTAGCTAACTGTTGAACCACCAAATAGAAGCCCAATGGTCAGGTCCATTTCAGTTAAGTTTGGTTGGGTATTTGGATACCCAAAATTACCCGTCCAGAAGCACATACCTAGGGATGACCATATTAACGGCCCGCCCGAACCCACTACGCAAATCGCTCCCGATCACCTACACTCACTGACTTTTTCGCGTTTAAATAAACTGCGGCTAAAACTAACACACACGTTGCGGGTTGAGTCGGGTGGGACCGTCAACCCACCACCCAACCCAACCCGACTAATAGTATTGTACGTAGTAGACTTACTGTAAGGTATAAACTTAATGTAAGTAATAGTTATGCAGTATTAAATTATTAATATAATAAAAATATTTTTAAAAAATGTAGATCTAGGTTTTGCAATCCACGCCTCACTCTACTCCATTTCATCCAATTCCATTTGAAAGATACTTTGAAATCATTTAAATTTCCTCATGATATGATATTGTGAACTTGGTTATATATGTTTTATGTGAAAAATGGACCCACATGCATTTTGTGCAATGGAGAACCTCTCGAATCCTTTGATCATAAACCTGACGGGTGAAATATTTTCACAAGAAATTGTTAATTATTATTGAATTAAAAATCTGAAATTGGACAATTTAAAATTTGAAATACAATAATTATATATAAAGAGATTGATTCGAATTTCAAATGTTATATATTAATTAAAATGTTAACTATTAAAAACGTGAATAAAATTGGATATGATTACATTTAAAATACAATCATGATTTACAAAGAGATTGTAGCACGCATAATAATAATAATACCCCCTCTGGTCCATTTGAAGCTTCCTAAGGGAGCACTTTTTCTTCATTTAAGGAACAATAATATAATATTAGATTGTGTGGTGTATTATATTGGTAAAGATGTAAATATTTGATAGAGTATGAAAGGTATAAAGTGATGATAAAGTAGGAAAGATAAACAATAAATTATTGGTCAGTGGTATAAAAACTTTCTATTTTTTGGTTAGGAAAATTGTAATGGAACGCCAAAAAAGTAAAGTTATGAAGACTATTATGGAACAGAGAGGTAGTAATAGGGAAGCGGACCGATTTTCTATAACACACCCTATGCCAGCCTCTATATCACCATTCATAAACTGAAATGTGGCAGCTATCTCAATGACTACATTGCACCATATAAAAGCCCTTAACACTTCTAATTCCTTGTATTTATTTTTCTTGAGTATTTAGTCATGATGACTAAGATAGTTTACAAAGTAAATTTTCCTCCATATTCATTTTTAATAAGAAAATTTGTGTTTCTTCAAATAAAACATGATATCATTATCTTATTCATTTGCTTTGTTGTACGTACAAGAATATTCTAGCTTTTGTATTAATGTTAGAATTTTTAAAAAAAAATTATCTTATTCATTATCTTATTATTGTAGAAAATAAATAGAGAATTGGATATATGGTTATTAAAATTTTAAAAATTCACCGTAAAGAAATGAAATGCTCGATCATTAGCCACAATTCTTTCTTTACGTTTGTTTTGTTAACTTTTTTATGTTGTTTGACTTCAGATTACTCTTAAATCATAATTAGAAATTAATTTCAAAAAATATAGTGTCCCTAATATCATAATATAATTTCATTATTATTCATTCGATATGATCTATGATTTTATTGGAGGTCAAACGAGTCTAATAAAATTGACTAAAACAAATTTAAAGAATTTTTTGGAACAAAATAAAAGAGTAAAAAATTAAAACATTATTGAACATGGCAATTAATTTTTCTTATTACGGAATTACATATGCACAAACATAATTCTAAGTTTCTTAATTATAAACGAATTAAAAAAGAAAAAGTAAATGCTAGGTGACTCAAATTAATCTATTTATTGAGATTAAATTAAGTAGAGAATAATTATAAGGAAGTGGGAGTAACACGTTATTAGAGGAACTGATTTGGTGTGAAGTAGTATGAGCTTCAATGCCACATGTCACTTCACTAGTGTTGGGATAGAGGCTGGAAGAGAGATAGCCATAGAAAATCTCGTCCGGGGAAGAAGATAAAAGCTATGTCGGTCACTCTCTAACAACAAAGTTTATGGAGTGAAAGCAAAATTAAACAAGACAAATAAAGGACCAAACTTTGCGTAGGAAATCTTGGAAGTATATACAAGCTGTCAAATTAAGAGCATGATCGGCATGATCGTTAACAAGAGGATGACAAAACCAAGCACAAGGCATAGCAACAAACATCTAGACAAATCCAACAGTGCAAAGTGCTAACTTACTGATTCAATCACAGATCCATGTTCAAACCAAACCGATGCCAAGTACTCTCATTTTGTATAAGATACCGCATAGGAAAAGCTAATTGTTTCCGTTTTTGGTCACTGAGTATTTACACTCATCAATTCCCTACCTGTTGAATCTTTGTATTGTCAGCTTTATCAGAACCAAATTTACGGTAAAACTCCAGAACATTTGGATGTGCTTTAATTCCTGAGGGATCAAAACCAAATAATTGAAGCCCAGCCAAGCTTCTTACACGTGAAAGCGCAACATAAACCATTCCAAAGCCAAAAACTCGCGTAAGATTTGCACTGAGCTTTTCCAGAGACATTCCCTGACACTTGTGAATGCTTAGAGCCCATGAAAGGATAAGAGGGATCTGCTCACGCTCTGCAACCATTTTATCTCCAACCATCACCAACCATCTTTCTGGTTTAACAACTAATTCAAGGCCAGAGTCAAACTTCACAACTGGCAAGACACTGCCATGAATGCACATGTCAGACAACCCATAATCATTTTCTCCAACTTGGCAGAACTCTACCACTGTACCTGTGGTACCGTTCACAAGCTTACGCGATGGTTCGATATTCTTTATCAGCATCACTCGAGCACCTACACAAAGCTTAAGTTTACCCATTGTCATACCACTCCATAGCTGTCTCATCCAGTGACCTATGCCAAAATCTTTAGCACGGTAAACATGAATTTCTTTTCTTAAGCTCTCCAATTTTGTACGTTGATCTTGTTCACGTCTTTTCTTCTAGGATAGAGCTGAACCACGTCAGGATCGACCTCATTTCTCGAGAAACATCCTTCTAGAAGATTCAATTTATCCGGATTAATCTCCCCTTTTCTTATTCCCTGAAGTAATTGAATTAAAAGAGAATTTGACTGCCTAAAAACTGCCTTAAGCTCAACTTTAACATGAAAACTTTCAGCCCAAGAGTCAGCTTCAAATGCAAACAGCGTTTCCTCCTCCTCCTCCTCCTTCTTCTTCTTGATCTTCCACTTCTTATCTGGAATCGGTGGTAACTGAAAGAAGTCTCCACTCACAATCAATTGTATCCCACCCCATGCTTTGTTGCCATTATCACTCACTTTCACATCATCTCTGACTCTTCGAGCAATATGAGAAAGGCTATCAAAAGTTTAGCATCAACCATGCTTATTTCATCGATAACCAACGTTTTAGCCTTCCTCCACCTGTCGCAAGCGCTGTCATTCATAAAGACTTTAAACATCCAACCATTATGATCCATATAACCAAAACCAACACCAGAAAACGAATGAAGTGTCTGTCCATTCAGGGCACAGACAGCAACCCCTGTGGAAGCAGTGACATAGACCTGAGATTGACCATGAATTTTCCCGAGTTCTTCAATAACTTGTTTAAGTAAAAAAGTCTTTCCCGTGCCAGCCGAACCCGTAATAAAAACATATTTTTGATCCCGAACAACATGCAAGACTTGATGTTGTTCATTTGTCAACTTAGGAAAAGAAGACGCAACCAAAGCAGCTTGAGAACTAAAGTATCTACAGGCAACTCTTGGAAATGGCAAAAGCTTCATGCCCCTAATATTCTTCAGAAATCAGAATCAACAAACCTCTAGTTCTTTCAAGATTTCCAAAATCAAGGGTTTATAGAATAAGTTACAAGATGCAATCCTGCAAATGAAAATCAATACAATAAGGCTAAGCTATTGTTTTTTGTAGAATATCATAAATTACAAGAGAAGATGAATTATCTAAGAACCAGAGTAGCTTAGTCACAGAGTATCTACAGGCAGCAATGACAAAGCTTTCAAGACTCCCAATATCAAGGGTCTTTTTTTTACATAAGCACAATATTTGATTGGGGCAATGAAAATCAAGGCCATATGCTACTGAATTTCTATACTAGCACGGCTAATTTCATTACGAAAGCAAAAGAATTATCAAGAACAAGACTAGTTCATGATTTGAATATACAAACCAATTAAAGAACAGCAGAATACAGTCTTGTAATTCAGTACTCCAATGTAATGAAATACTGCAGCAGCTAAACAATGAAAATACATTTTTACGTTTGATCAAATATTGACTTTTGTGTAAGGCCAAACATATTCAATTTTCATTAATTACATATTTGCCTAAAATATTTTCAATTTACCAATTTGACACTTAATGATTCAATATAACACATATAACTTTTTAAAATTTCAGAATGTTCTCAAATTTATTGCAATATGTGGGGATTCCATGAATCCCAACACGTGCGGGTCGTGGCTAGTTCATGGATCATGAAAAATTCAGTGGCGACTAAAGGGGAGTATTTGGTTATTTAATTAAATTTAACCAGTTATTCAGTTGGTTTACGAGTTTGCATGGATAAGGTTGAAGTTAGATGAGATCTCTTGCCTCTATCTACTTAAATCTTAATGCCATCATGTATTTTTTTCAGTGGTTAATTATGTTATTAGAGTTATAGTCGCGTGTCAGGGGTGAGATACTATATAAACTCTAGTAGAGTCATTGTTTTATCTACGTTTTTTTTATTTTCCCCATTCCTTTCCCTGGCTTTCTCTCTCTTTCTTGTTCAACCATGAACGATCTCAGTTTTTTTGTCGTTCTTGACGACTTTCCCTTCCTTTCGGAGCTAATAACTGTTGGAGGACGCGCACGAAGTTATGACAAACTATTGCTTGACAATTTAGCAATGATGCCCAGATCCCCACACTTGGTATCAGAGCCAGGTCTGAAGCTCCCAAACAACCACGCTTCCGCAAGCGACAGACGGCTGCAACAGGTTGAATAACCGATTGAGGAGGTGGCAGTATTGATAAAGGTGGTAATGGAGAGTCTTACGGTTGCGAAACTGTTAGGTTTGACCGGCAACGACGGCAACACGATGGCCCAAGGTGATGCAGTCAAAGGTCAGGGAGGAGAGCACATGGTGGAAGGGACGTTCCTGAAAAATTCTTTGAATCGTTCGTTGGATGATACCATACCACAAGGTAGAGGAGTCCAAGGAGAGTCCAACACAACAAGATTTGTCAAAATTGGAGCAAGAACAAAGTCGTACAGAGCTTCCAAATAGCTTGAATCCATCAATGGCATAATCTACAAGAGTTAACGACTTTGAACAAGGAGAATTGGGGCAGGTATAAGACATCAAGACGTACTCATTGGTGTTGGAATCATGCGAAACGGTGGAGAAACGAGCCCGGAATGAGCTTTCGAATTCAGCCATGGTGTTAGACACGAAGAAGAAGAGCTGGAGAAGAAGGACTCCTTGAAGTGGTCCAACCGGGGGTCAAACACACAGATTCAATTGTGAATATGAAAAAAAACAGCTGAACCACGAACCATAGTGCACGAAATGCAAACCGGCCCAACAATGCACCAGGCCGGCGACTTGAAGCCCAAAGAGCACCGGAACGCGTTCCAAGTCGGATTAGAGCGTGGACGCACGTGGCAGGGGCGAGGCCAGGATTTAATTTAGAGGGGGCAAAAATAGTAATAATAATTTTATATCCGACCAAAAATACTATTTGATCTGTTCTCTCTAATGTCAGAATTTTTTATTTCAAAAAGTAATTAAAAATATATAAAATTTTAGAAAAAGTTCGCAAAGATTTCTTAAACTTTGAACCATTATATTGTACTCCACGAGAAGTCTGGTTTAAAATCGCTGCACATTATAAATATTTGCTATTGATTTTGATAATATATGTAATTATAACCTAACAAGCATTAAGATAACCATATCCCCTTCGAGTGCGCAATCATTTTTTACTTGTTTATTTGAAATGCTTAAATTGGAAAAGAGAAATTTTGAATTTTACTTGTTTATTTGTTCCAAAATTCTAATGTTTAGAGTCCATAAAACCCCAATTGAAAGATAGAAACTCAACTTGAGTACCACAATATTTTAGAGGGGGCAAAACAATTTTTTAGGGGGGGCACAAATAAATATTAGATAGATGGTACCCTAAAAAAAGAAATTTGAGTGGGGGCAAGTGCCCCCCACTCACTACATACTAGACTCGCCCGTGGCACGTGGTGATGGTTTTAGGGTCAATGTATATGATTTTGGGGTCAAACTATCAATTGGAACGTCCGAAGCGGCGAAAAAGGTGAGAATATGGCCAAAGGTGCTTCCAAAGCATGCAACGTTCGAAGGAAAACCCATTGTGACGACTATAGAGGTTAAGGAAGGATCCGTGGACGCACATGGAACGCTTGGTCGGCTAGTGTGGGAACGGGATGTAGAAGATTCTACATGAAGCATGGAATGTTGCAGAAAGACCAGCTGTGATAGAAGATGTTGGTTGCATGTTTGGTTGCTGAAGGTTGTGCCACATGCTCTATTGGCATGGGATGGATGCCACCGGACGACCAGACGCAGGTGTAGCAAGTGGAAGTTGAAATACAAGTACGACAAGTGGGTGGGTTGAGGTCATCAAAACCAGTTGGTGATATGGACGTGCTTGATTGAAACCTACACAGGCATGGATCTGCGATAGGAGCCGGTGAACCTTGGGGACACGGTTCATTTAAAGGGGGGAGCAGCGTGGGTATTCCAGGAATCCCAACAAGCGCGGGTCGTGGCTAGTTCGTGGGCCATGGGATCCAGTAGCCGGGGGGGGGGGTATTTAGTTTATAAGTTTATTTTGTTATTCAGTTGGTTTTGGTTTACGAGTCTACATGGATAAGGTTGAAGTTGAATAAGATCTCTTATCTTTATCTACTTAAATCTTAATCTCTTTTATTTAGGCATTGCATGCCATCAAGTATCTTTTTCATTGGTTAATTATGTTTTTAGAGTTCTAGTCGTGCCAGGTTTGAGCTACTATATAAGCTCCAGTAGAGTCATTGTTTTATTTACACTTTTATGATTAATACACATAAATATTTCTCGAAGTCCATTCTCTGATTTTCTATCCCTCTATACACAAAAGTCAATTATGTTGTAGTTCTTGACGACTTTCGTTTCCTTTTTTAGCCAACTATCGTTGGACGACACTCAGTTCGTGCGCATTATGACAAACTATTGCTTGACGATCTAGTGATGTCAACATCCCCACATAATCGAAAGTTCTAAACCCCAACAAACTTATTATTTCATAATCAACTCAAATTATTCTTAATTTTTTTTATTAAGAAACTAAAACATGAAAAGAAAAAAAAAAGGAAAAAAATGCTCAAAATTGGAGGTATCAAACAACACCGATTGGAGTACCGAAACTCCCTAACCAAAATAAGAAAAGATAACTAAAAAAAAAAGGAAAAACAAATAGAAGAGAAATTGAGGATAAAAGAAAAGAGAGAAAAAAATTAAGGATAATAAAGAAATGGAAAATGCAAAATCTAAGTAACCTACTCCTACTCTATTCCCATACCAACCTTATACTGTAACTTCAATTATTCATAAATCACCTTATGTATCCGTTGAGGTTCGAACCTTATAACTTCAATTAGGCCTAAACCACCTTATGACTCCGTTGGATTCGAACTTCTAATCTCTAATGTGCTACTTCAACACCCTTACCACTCGATCACGTTATAACTCCCGACTTAGCTTCTTAGATGTGTGCTTATTATTAATGAGTGAGGGAGGACTGTAACTCTGTAAGTCTAATGTTTAATGCTCTTTTTACTACGGATGTTTAAGAGGAAATAGAAGTATTAAAAGTACTGATATGTTTTTTTAGATCGTTTACATTTAGCTTTTTAACTTTTATTTTAGGAGTTTTGTACAATGGTAGGAAAGTTTTTGTAGTACCATTTTTAATTAATTTAACATAGATAAACTGATAAACACAGATGGTAAAACGAAAAAACAAAATGTTTTTGTAGTATGCCCCCTCTATGTTATCTATGAAGTGTTTCAATTTTACTTTTTTGGGTTAACAACTTTCAACTTTGATTTTTGGTTATTCTTAAACTATAATGATAAGTATTTAACGGAATTATATTATAAAAATAATTTATTTTCATAATATTATGAAAATAATTTATTTTCATAATATAATTTCGTTAAATACTTTATTATTATATTTTAAAAGTAATTATAAGTCAAAATTGAAATTTGTTGATCGAAAAAATTCAACCTTTTCATTTTTAATTAATTTAACATAAATAAACTGATAAACTGATGGTAAAAAAAGTAAAAACAAAAGGAAGAAGAAGGTTGTACACTTGTACTAGTCAATGAGTTCACCCGGAATCCTCTAGGGCAAGAAGAGAGACCTTTCTTCCATCCTTCACTCACCTCTTCTCTTCTCTTCTTCTCCGTCTTCTCTCTTTACAAACTTTTCCGGTACTCAACGCAAGAAGGGGATTTCATCTTACTCTGTCTGTATTGTATTATTATGCCACCATCTCCAGCAATGGCCACTGAAAACACCTCAAACATCTCTTCAAAAGCCGAAGAATTCAAACTTCTTGCCAACGAAGCTTTCAAAGGTACTACTACTACTACCAAATAAAGGGCTTCTCTATCTTTATCTTCTGATATTAATTTATTACTGCTGCTTTATTTCAGCCCATAAATACTCCCAAGCTATTGATTTGTACTCTCAAGCCATTGATGTGAGTGGTGATAATGCCGTCTACTGGGCTAACCGTGCTTTTGCACATACTAAACTAGAGGAGTATGGTAGTGCTATTCAGGATGCTACCAAAGCAATTGAAATCGACCCCAAATATTCCAAGGTCACTTCTTTTTCTTGGAAAAGATACAACTCCAAGAGTAGTATTTCGTTTCACTGAATGAATGAGCTTTCTCTGTGGTTCTTGCAGGGTTATTATAGGCGCGGTGCAGCGTATATGGCCATGGGAAAGTTTAAAGATGCTCTCAAGGATTTCCAGCAAGTATGGTTTATTTTGATTTTTTGTGAAAGTTGGTTCTTTTACTACTGTGTTATTTTGGGCAAAGATTTAACAAGATTTGTGATGTGGGTTTTGCAATTTGTGGAGCTTGTGGTGTTGAGAAATTGATATTTTTGTTAATGCAGGTTAAGAGATTGTGTCCGAATGACCCTGATGCTACAAAGAAGTTGAAGGAATGTGAGAAAGCTGTGATGAAGCTGAAATTTGAAGAAGCCATTTCTGTTCCTGAAACGAAAAAACGTTCAGTGGCGGATACGATCGATTATCACACCGTAGGTATGCAATGTTCTTCTTGGAAATTTCTTGGATGTGAGTGAGCAATATGTTAGTTGATTGCATCTTGATGAACACTTGCCTGTTTTTGCCTTTTATGTATGGGACTATGAGTAGAGCATTGTAGAAAGCATAAGGCTGTTGAGTTTAGGACTACTTGAGTAAGAGCAAGAAGACAGGCACTTACCATATTCATCTTGTACGTTACACTTATTAATGGGTGTGTAAATATGTATATTGGTAACTCAATACTTACTAGTACGTTACCTATTTCATCATTTTAGGGACTAGTCCAAGGTCATCTTTTCTTTCCCCGATAGCTACTGCTGTAACAGCGGCAGTAGCACTAACGGCAGTGTTGGCAGTATATGTTCGGACTAAAGCAGCCATAGCAGTGGCAGTGACAGCTATGACCTTGGTAGTTGTGTTCTGGGGAACATTTTCGCTGGGTTGCTCCAAACAGAGTGTCCTGCCCAAGAGTCATAAACTTCCCTTAGGTTAGACCTCTTGAGATTATATTAAGTACTGAGAATAAGAATGCAAAACTAATAGTCTTGGGTTGCAATTTCTGAGTTCTTTATTAGTCTACATGGAGAATCATTGGGAAGTCTACATCTTATGCTTTTACTGCATCATAATCTAACCGCATGAACTAGCCATGGATGCTTCTCGAATAGAAGCTAGTAATTGCTTTCTTTTTATGCTCTGCATGATTCTTCTGGGCAAACCACAATTCACAAACTAGAATAACTAATTCATTTTAGTCTTTAACCTTTTTTGTCTTCCCTTTGTCAGTTAGACCATGTATAAGAAACAGACAGATCAATAGTATGTATTTGTTTTCGGAACTGATGATTAGTTTAGTTTGTTCTGCTTTCACTTCAAGGAAACTAATAAACTCCCCTCTTCCAGACCTTGGACCAATATGACTTTGGGTTCAGTTATTTAATAATTCGTTCAACTACTCAATATACGGTTCAACTTTTTGTTAGGTTATCGGTTATAAATTAGAGGCATAAAGTCATTTCTTGTTTCAAGTTCTTTATAGAACCTCATGATTTGGGCCATGTATATCTGTGTTTTAGTCTGCTACTCTGCTTCTTTCTGGTTGACGGTTTATAGCTGTGCCCTGAATCTGGTCTTTGGGTGTGTTTAGGAGAACTTGAAGTGGAGTGATGCTGATGTTAACTTGAGGCAAAAATTTCACATGTAGTATATCAAGGTGGAATTATAACAACACATTGCGTTTCTACCTTATGTGACTATATTGTTTGGAAAAAAGGACAGTAATCTTTTATGGAAAAAATTATGCTTCAGTGTAGATCTTTATCCGGATCTTGTGATGATGATTATTCTACGTAAATATAATGTGGGATGGGCTTAGAGTTTGACTATTTCTTCAGGGTTTGCTCCCTGCAAGTAACCTGATCACTGAGTTTGGTGACTCAGGAAACTGCTGTGCTTTCATGAAAATTGTTGCAAGTGGAATGAATGGTAGGAACCAGGGTAGATGTTAAGAAGTTAGCAGTATGCTGTCTAGGATTGCCTGGATGTAAGAATAATTGTAAAGGTAAATGGAAATGCTGAACCTCAGTAGTTGTCCAGGACTGTTCCATTGCTTTTTTATGATCTGAAGAAAGGGTTCAAACAATATGTGAACTCTTATATTTACCAAGAAGGCATTGGGTATTGTGGACTATTGACAGTTTCAAAGAAGTCTTATAGAAATCACTGGAGTGGGTAAACTATGGATTCTTTCTTTGACTGAATCTAAAAGATTTTCTTTGTTTCTAAGTACCTTATTTCCTATGTTATTGTTTACTTGAAAAAGGCGAAACATGTTTGGATCTTAAGTACAAATAAGTCTTAGTTGACATCTGTTTGCTAAAACTAATGGGCTTACTTTTTCATATATCTATCTTGCATTTCTTTCTTTGCTTCTAAGCTGCTCTTATTCACGTATATACTTTTGAGTTTCGATGCCGTTTACCTGTATATTCAACTGACTGTTCTTCGCAGCTATTGGGAATAACATGTCGGTTCTTTTATTTATTTTTATTATTATTTTAAAAAATGCTAATGATTGTTAATATTTTGTAAGAAAAACCCCCAGTCTAAATAATTTTCTAAATTGTTTCAATTTTTAGATGTGGAACCTCAATATACTGGCGCAAGAATTGAAGGTGAAGTCGTAACTTTGGAGTTTGTTAAAAAGATGATGGAGGACTTCAAGAATCAGAAGTCTTTGCACAAAAGGTACACACTCACACCACAGCATCATGTATTTTACTATGAAAACTTCGTAGGATATGTTCCTTGTTGTAAGTTGATCGTCCAGAAATGGCTGTCTTCTTCTATGTCCCCTCGTGATCATACATTTCTGGATGTGAATCTTGAGTTATTTTTCTCCCATTTACATACAGATATGCATACCAGATTGTACTGCAAATGAGGGATATGCTGCGTGCATTGCCATCACTTGTTGATATTAGTGTCCCTGAGGGAAAACACTTCACTGTGTGTGGGGATGTACATGGCCAGGTATTTTAAGTTCCTTTATTGTGACATTGTATATTTGTATTATGATAGGCTTCCTTTGGTTTGTGTGAAAATGAGGGGAAAATCAAGCTCCCCTGGAAAATATTTTACATAAATTAATATTTCCATATTTTCAATGAGCTTGGCTGACTTGAATATTCCTGATAATGCTTTAGTTACCTATAGGTGAGAGTCTATGGGTAAATTAATATTTCCATATTTTCAATGAGCTTGGCTGACTTGAATATTCCTGATAATGCTCTAATTACCTATAGTTGAGAGTCTATGATAATGTTGAACCCACACCCACACTTTCCATCAAACCAAACAGAGAGGTCTTAGTGGGGTTATCACACTGTTTGCTTTTATTTAAACTGTAACCGGAATTTCTTCCTGTTTATAGCACGCATAAACCTACCGTGGAAATTGTTTTTCATCTATCATTGATATGCTATCTTGCAAACTTGGTGTCATTATGACTCATATTTCGTGATTGCAGTTTTATGATTTGATTAATATATTTGAGCTCAATGGACTTGTTTTTCATCTATCATTGATATGCTATCTTGCAAACTTGGTGTCATTATGACTCATATTTCGTGATTGCAGTTTTATGATTTGATTAATATATTTGAGCTTAATGGACTTCCATCGGAGGATAATCCATATCTGTTCAATGGAGACTTTGTAGATAGGGGTTCCTTTTCTTTGGAGGTCATTCTGACACTGTTTGCCTTCAAGTGCATGTCCCCATCAGGTGATGCCTGCTGGTTTTAGAATGTTACTTTTTAGTGGATAACGTTTTTCTTTTATTACACCCTTCTAAGTTATACTCCTGTCCTGCTACAATGTCCCTGGCTTGTTTGTGTGGATGTCCCAGTGCAAATTACAAAATCAGTTTCCTTTCCAGTCACTTTTTGTCCCCACCGTTTTTCGCCCCACTACTCATTATCCATTATTTATTCACAAACCCCCAACTCACAATTTATATTTTAATATTTCATCTAACTCCTAAAATGGGACTTTGAAGCGAGACGGAGGGAGTATGTTTGTGCATTGAAGTATTCGTACTGACTTTGTATACATATGTTAAATGTCAGCTATTTATCTTGCTCGGGGTAATCATGAAAGCAAGAGCATGAACAAAATATATGGTTTTGAGGGTGAAGTCAAGTCTAAGTTGAGTGATACATTTGTGGATCTTTTTGCGGAAGTATTCTGTTGCTTACCGTTGGCTCATGTTATAAATGAGAAAGTATTTGTGGTCCACGGAGGTCTTTTCAGTGTTGATGGTGTGAAACTCTCTGACATCAGGGCCATTGATCGTTTTTGCGAACCTCCAGAGGAAGGTAAGCTCTTGTAATTATAGTTATTTATGTTCATTTCCGTTTGATTTCTGGTCCTGTACCCGTGTTGCTTAGAAGATCTTTAGTTGAATGTCTATTTTGGGGGTTGGAGAATGTCAGATAGATCCCAAAATTTGCCTGTGTATAATGCTCCTTTCTGTTGGTTATTGGTTTTTGACAATTTTCTTCGTTACTCAAGTAGATCGATCAGGACTTCAGATCATTGACAATTTCTTATATACACTTCTGCATTTCTGTTTCATGGGAGATTGTTTTATTTAGAGATACACCGTGCCATACTGTTTGATGCCTCTTGTTCTTCATTGGCATTTGGCAGTTAACTATACTGTTCTTCTCGGGAAACAGAATGATGATTCAGAGACTACTCTTTTTCTTTCGAGTACAAATATGACACATGTCACTGTTTTTGTTTTGTTTTTTCCTTTAGCTCTTGTTTTTTAGTGCTTTTAAATGCGTCCTGATGGCTGTACTTAGATTTGAGTCTTGGTATGGCATGAGAAAGAAATTTGATCTGGCTTATTTTTTAATGTAGTACATGTATGCAATCTTTAAAATGTAAAGGAAAGTGTTTCTATCGGCACATAACTCCCTCAGTTGGTTGCTGTAGCAATTCAAACTTTATGCCTTCATGGCCTTACAAGTTCCCTTTTGGCATATGGTTGCTCTTTATATGTGCGAAGTGATGATGTGATTCGACTCTCTAATCATCAAGTCCCTATGCTTTTTGCCCAATGGAATCTTGTTGAGGGGTAGTTTTCTACGTTTTATCTCTTAGGCAATCTTTTCTACAGTTAGCTTGACATCAATAGGTTAATTAGTTTGAGCAAGTGCATTGATCAACATGGCTAATTCGTGTTGGTAATATTGATACATTTCTCTTGATGTCATGTAGGTTTGATGTGTGAAATACTGTGGAGTGATCCACAACCTCAACTTGGAAGGGGTCCAAGCAAGCGTGGCGTTGGTCTTTCATTTGGCGGAGACGTAACAAAAAGATTTTTGCAGGACAACAATTTAGGTTTTATTCTACACCTTTTTATTCCAAAGATATCCTAGTCTACTATCCTTAAAATTGAATGTATTAGCTTCTAAGCGAAATCCGTTTTCTTGTTTTACAGATTTAGTTGTGCGCTCACATGAAGTAAAGGACGAAGGTTATGAGATTGAGCATGATGGTAAACTCATAACTGTGTTTTCTGCTCCCAATTACTGTGACCAGGTATTACCTCTTTTCACTGGAACAGTTAAATACATTTCTATCTGCATTGAACTTTTCAAGCCGCCATTTCTCATTCCATTTCTTATATTCATCTTATGTCTGCCATTTATTTGGATTGTTGAGGCTAAACTTCTTGTACTAAATTATGAATGATCCCCCAATGGTTTCCACTTAGCACTATGTTCCTTTATTTACATTGAAATCTCTATTTAAATTGTGCAACAATTTTGCTCGACACAGATGGGAAACAAGGGTGCGTTTATTCGTTTTGAAGCGCCAGATCTCAAACCTAACATTGTCACGTTTTCAGCAGTGGTTAGTAGCTTTTCTTCTCAAACCAATTTATAGGTTTTCCTCGTGCTTCTGACATTCGTTTAGTGGCTGGTGACTGATCATTATGTTTATCAACAAGTTCATTTATGACAAATGTTATTACGGTTGTCTGACAATAGTTTTCTTTTTCCGTGAAATGCAGCCCCATCCTGATGTGAAGCCGATGGCATACGCAAACAACTTCCTGCGTATGTTCTCGTAGTCTCCTCAAGTTCCTAATAATATAACTTCATTATGTACTGGAAATGACACTCTTCTTTGCCACACAAGTGCAACATAGTGACAAAAAAGGCTGAAGAGTTCGCTACTTATATTACTATAAAAAAAAACAAAATGTAGGGAAAATGTGTACACTTAAATTGTTTGCTCTTGGGATTTTTTTTTGTTTTCTCCTTCTATCGGACTGTTGGGAAATTTAGGTTAGGTTTTGAAGGGTGGGTAAATTTTTGTGCCATGTACAACAACTGGTTGCTGCTTCATCTGTATTTATATTTATTTTGCGTATTATTATTTCGACTTAATCAATTTTGTTTCGGACTCTTTGAAAATCATTTCCATACACGTACTGTATAGTCTTTTTCTATTGGTATGCAAGCACTTTTTTTATATTGCCAAAAACGTGAAATTTACCTCGTGTTAATTACGATTTTTTTAAATGTAGTAATATGTAATGGCACATTTGCACACATTTCTTTGGCCGCATATAATTGGACTATTTTCTTGAAATTATTTAACTTGGTGACATTTTACATTTTGTTAAGGTAAAATTAACTACCCTTGCCTTGTCCCCATGCATTTTTTTTAAATCTACGTTATTTTTAGGAAAAAATTGATTAAACCCCCCAACCTATACTATAAGTGATACATTACCCCCTAACCTATTAAATTTGAAATTTAACCCCTTCACCTATATAAATTGTTGCAACATACCCACTATATAATATTTACTATCAATTTAATATTTTCCATTCAATTTAATATTTTCCCTTTAATTAAATATTTCCATTTGATTCCAAATTAATCATAATACCTACCGAAAAATTAATTTTGAAAATTATGATATGAAACTAAACGATTTTCACTTTTATAATATAATATAATATAAGTTCAAATATTATTTTTTCGGTATAATTAATAAAAATATTATTTTTTCACTTTTGTAATATAAATTGTATTGAAAAAATAAGATTTGAACTTATATTATATAAGTAAAATCTTATATTTTTATAATATAATTTTTAAAATTATTTTTCGATATGAATTTAGGATTAATTGGAGTAAAACTGACATATTAAATTGTAGGGAAAATATTAAATTGAATGAAAAATATTAAATTAAAGGGAAAATATTATATAGGGGGTATGTCGTAACACTTTAAATAGATGAGGGGGTTAAGTCTCAAACTTAATAGGTTAGGGACAATGTCTCAATTGTATTAAAGTTCAGGGGGTTTGATCAATTTTATCCTTATTTTTAACTGGTGTATCATTGTGAATGATCACTTGGCAAAATGACAATGATAATGAAGTATCCGAAACTGTCCGAATAATCATCTATAACGGATTGGATCCACCAGGGACGGATCTCCTCTATTATCTATAAATCGGGATTGAATCTAGGTCGTCTAACTTTAAAAAGTTTAAGATTTACAAAGAAGAAAACCTTAACTTGGGAAACAAGATTGTTTTTTGATCTAGTCCACATGAACTCTGGTCCTTTGGAGAGATTTAGCAATTTTGTTTAGCAATGGTCTATGAGTAAGTTGTGGATCATGTAGTTTAAAATTAAAATAACATATTTTTCAAGTAATGTAATTAGTTTTGAACCATATGGTCCACAATTTACTCATATTATAGAAGAATTTCCCGTTGACCTGACTTGACAAATAATTCATCTCCATACACGAAGTATCACTGCATCACCCCCATTAACTACATTTACTCCTTAAAATCTGACTCATAATGATATAGTAGTCCATTATTTATTCAAATAATAATCTTCTTATTATGTTTATTTCTTGTACTACTTGTAAGTCGTAACCTTTTCTCAATCCAGATGACCAAAATATATTTACTACTGTACTACATCTGAAATGGGTGGAAGGACTAGTGTTTGGTAAAAATTGGAATTAAAATACCTACTCCAAATGTTATCTAACATGTAGACTGGGACATGATGTCAGTTCCATCAAAGAGTCTCATAAAATGAAACATTAACCTGTTTCACATGATCCTACACAACCTCCTGTTTGAATATACCCCACCCATCTCATCAATCAAATCTTTGTTTTTTACCTTTTCCTCTTGCTTCTCTTTTTATATCTTGTTTCAGCTAGCTAATTATCAACCACAATTCACAAATCAAACTCATCAAACCATCCATTTCTCAGGTTCCCTACAACAAACATGTTCTATTCAACAACATTCCTTCTCATAATCACACTCTCTTTTCTCTCCTCCTCTCCCACCAATGCAAGAAACAATCTCACTTCAACCCTCCTGGACCGATTCGAACTCGAGACGTTACTCAAAATCATGGATACTCTCTCCTCAGACGAAAACTGGAGGGTTTCACACCCAGACCCGTGTCAACCCGGTTCATCTTGGCTCGGGATCGAGTGCAAAATCACTGGAATCGACAATAAGTATCACGTTACAAGGCTTGATCTCGGCACACTGCCTAATCCGTCCTGCAAGAAAACAGCCACATTCCCTCCAGAAATCTTTCAACTCCCACACCTTGAATCGATTTTCATCTTCAAATGCTTCACCAACACGAGAACGCGAATTTCGTTCTCCCCGAACACACCATTATCCTCTTCTCCAATACAACAACTCAGCTTTAGATCAAACTCTGCACTTATAGGCACAATCCCACATCAAATTTCCACCTTAAAGTCACTGCAAATCCTCACATTGTCACAGAACAAGCTAACAGGGCGGATCCCGGCTCAAATTTTCGGTCTAACGGCTCTCGTACACCTCGATTTGAGCTATAACACGTTCACCGGTTCAATTCCGTCACAAGTAGGCAATCTGAAAAGTCTAGTTGGTCTCGACTTAAGCTACAATTCACTCACTGAAACTATCCCTTCCGAAATCGGACAACTTCTCGACCTCCAGAAACTCGATTTAAGCTCCAATTCACTCACCGGAACAATTCCAGAAACATTTCATCAGCTCCATTCTCTCAACTTCTTAGCTCTTAGCAACAACCGTTTCTCCGGTCCTTTCCCGAAAGGAGTGACCGGGTTGTCGAGTCTACAATACTTCCTGATGGATGAAAATCCAATGTCCGTTCCCCTTCCTGAATTCTTGGGGCAGCTGAAGAAATTGCAAGAGCTGAGGCTCTCGAATTCCGGATACTCTGGAACAATACCCTCCACACTTTCGCAGCTTACGAACCTAAGCACGTTATCGCTCCAAAACAACCAGTTATCGGGTGAAATACCAGTAGGGTTCGGAAACCTGTCACATATTTATCACTTGAACTTGAGCAGGAACTTTCTCGGTGGTGTCGTGCCGTTTGATTCGAATTTCCTGAGAAGGTTAGGGAGGAACTTGGACTTGAGTGGCAATCAAGGGCTGTGTTTGAGCCCAAATGAAGCGCATCAGGTCCCAGATATTGGTGTTTGCGTGTACAACAAAAGTAGTAGCTCTCTGGTTAAGCCATTGAAGAAATCTGATGCTTCTTCTTCATTAGTGTTGATTCCGATTACTGTTGCTTTTGTTCTTATCACATTGCTTCAGATATTGTCTTATGGTTAAGTGATGATGAAAAGTTAATACTGTACGTGATAATTAGTAATATCTCTAGGATGATTTGATTTGATTTGATGTAGTTCAGTACATCTGCTTGTCCGCTTAGTTCATGCATGCATGGTTAATGTTCGAATAGGATAAGGCTTTGGCTTATTTTCAGATATTCCCAGAAAATATGTCACTTGACACTTGTAGTATTATTATGAGATGAACTTGGATTTAGTCTGATGGGGCTATGTGCAGGGTTTTGGGGATACCGCAGAATATCTCAAACACAATTGAAACACAATTGAAATAACAATCATAGTAGAACTTGGACTTAAGTTGATTTGGATTCTCATTGAACCTTATCGATCATCATCCTGTTTGGAAGCGTTTCAGATACGAGTTTTATTTACTTAAAACCGAAAAAACAAGGTTCGGGTGAAGGGAGAGTAAGCACTATATATTCATTTGATCTAACCATTTTTCTTTTGCTCTTTCAATTCCACCGTATACTTATTTCAGAGTTAAGTCATTAACCCGCTGTCAAACAACTAAGACCTTAAATTACTATATCGAATCTAACAAAATTCCTTAAGTCGAAACCTTAACACTTTGCTTAAACCATTGTCGAATAGACCGTGGGAGTTTATTGCTTAAACACATTCAGACAAGAGTGTGGATGGATGTTCTAGCTCAACCTAAACATGAGCTGGTGGATGACGTTTAACCACCAATAAGATAAGCTTAATGAATATCCACACAAGTTAAACTACAACCTAGGAATATCTGAGTTTATAATGAGATCAAAGATTACTTTTGCAGTGAGCAAGCAAAGATTGCAACATCTTTTTGGTCTTGATGATTGTAAAAGAAAGATGCAGGATATATAAAAATGAAAAGGAAAGGGGCCTGGTGCAGGTGTATGACAAAACAAGACTACTCAGGAAGAACAAGGACACTACAGGTGCTGGATCCCACATTCCATCTTGCTTTATACATGCATCAAATTTAACTTTTACTTTTTTCTATCAATGTTTGGGGTACAAATGTTGCACCTCCTGTTCTAGCTCTGAACTTCTGCATCATCTTTTGTTTTACATCCCATTTTTTACATAATCTTTTACTGCCCTACACTATTGCCATTAGCTATTTGGGAGGGAATGTAATAGAAACAAGAGCTAAAGGCCCACATTCTAAATAGTACCATGCCTTGTCCAAAGTAGTTATTTGACTAGAAATCAGAACCTTATTGCAAATAAAACATGAGGTGATTTATCATGCATGTTGTGTACATGACTATTTATAAAGTAAAGGTAACATGTATATTGATGATATTGGTGTGAAGAATAGCTGGCACAGCAAGACATTGAATTGCATTTATAAGATACTACTAGTACTTTGAGGCCATGATCAATAATACTTGAACTGAGTTTTGCTCTCAATAATTGAAGGTGAAAAGGACTATCATTGGGCAAAACATACATGATTCAACATATCAGTGTCATAACTCATAGTAAGTGATGAGAATGCCTAATAGTATCACTGTTAATCTGGTTCATCCAGGTTTCCGTTACCTTGACGCATAATACGTGTATGTTTGGAGTAATTTATATTCGGCTTAATTAAGAGTAATTTGTTTATGTACTTAATAACATAGGCAGAATCAGGGAGACATTGTGGGAGTCATCCATAGTTTCCAATTTCAAAGCTGATTAATTTATTTTATTTATTTAATAATAATAATAATAATAATAATAATAATAATAATAATAATTATTATTATTATTATTATTATTATTATTATTATTAATATTTTATTTTTTTTAAGATGAGAAGCTGAGGCACTGACTCACTTCACCTAACCTCACAAGTGCAAAGAAGTTAAATTATTCAAAATGGACTCATTTTATGCTTATAGGCGCTAATATTATCTTTGCAGGCCAGGAGTTGAAGTGTTGCAGCTTATGGAACAGAAAAGATAAGAGGTTGACACAACTCCTTGTTTGTATACATGGAAGCAAACGATATTGCCCATATCTAAGCAAATTGCGGAAACCATTTCGTGTTTTTCGCAAGGATCGAACTCTAGAGTCTCCCTGCCCCCAAACCATTGTTCCCGTAGGTTAAACCGTTAAAACTAACATTTGAGATATTTGTCCTTCTTGACTTGCAAGTTGCAAGTGATGCAACAACTAAAGACTCATGTCTTATCTAGTAGACTAGTAGTAGTAATCGTATAGTTTCGAATAAGGGTAAGGTTCAGTTGTAATTTGTAACCTCTATAATTTGCTTCTTTAAGAAAAGTTGTCTTCTATTAGAAAAAAAAAGTCCTCCGTCACAAAGGATAAATCTTGAGCCCCTGAATCCCCCCTCACATAAAAAAGTACGATCTCAAGTGGCATTCACTCCAATGGAGCCCCAGAATCCCCTCGTTGTTGACTCGATGCAACTTCAACAAACCACTTGGACGCCACCATGTGGGTAAAAAGGAACGTCTTAATAGGGGGGCTATAAAACTAGAAGATTATTAAGTTAATAGCTGGACAGAGGGGAGTACCAAGGCAAGGAAACTTAGATATGCTACTTCAAGCTAGTATAAATCTACAAACTCATAATTGTTGGCCTGTGGACTTGGCTGTATATCCCCCCTCTGGTCTAATTTGGCTTCAACTGTTGTATCTTGGTAACACAAACACTGATAGTGGAAACTGGAAAAGGAGGACCCTCATGTACTAATAGTTGATGGAGATGAAATTAACACACTCAGTGGCTATGGGTTTTATGGCATTACTTTCTCCTTTACTGGAAAAAATCTGACAAATTAAATGCAAGCTCTAATTGAAGAAGTAATAACCCCAAATAAGAGGCTAAAACAAACACTGTAGTATGTGACAGGTGAAACCAAACTCACAATCTGTTCAACTATATTCTTCTATCAGATCATACAACATAAGGTTTTATTGCTTGCACACATTCTAGAATACAGGAGAACAACCTCACCGGTTGCTAAATGATCAAAATCTTCTTGGAATCGGCTGTGCAAGTTTTGATGACGAAGCAACAGCCCTTCCAGAACTTGTACTGGGCTTCCCTGGGGAAGTAAGGCCACTGGACCGGAAAAGGATTCCACAGTTATGACTAGTATCTTTAGGCGATCAGTTACCAAAGTAAACAGGGGGTTAGCTAAAGTATTACCTGTAACTCTTTTGCGGCACTTTGTTCTTCATAGATGCTATATTTTTCACTTCTCGGCTATTAAAGAGGGCAAATATACCAGGTCATATTTTTCACATAACCAAAAAGATGGGCACTAATTTAGTAGACATGTTACCTGTTGACGTAGTCTAGCTTCGCTTTCTTCATCAAGCCACTTTTGGTGTTGTAAATGTTGTTAGCAACCGCACCTATTAGAGGTCAGTAAACATCACTTATTTCATTATGTTTATAAGAACATAAGGTGGATCACACAATGTATTAATTTTATACAAGTCAAAGAAGAGGTACCTCCGAAAAAGGCTCTCTTCTTGCTCGAAGGTGGAACCTTTGTGCAGATCTGCACTTGTCGACTTTGTTTTGCTGAAAAGTTATACAGTCAATATCACAAGCAGTTAGTAACGAATAAAAAAACAAGTTCTTGCTTACATGCTAGCCTATATTCTTACAAGACAATAAAAGTAGACATAAATTCAATGTTCCATTGTCTAGTTTAAGCAAGGAAGCACTGATACGGATACATCTGTTAGAATATGTTAAAGTTTTTATAGTTTAATATATGATGTGTTAAAATTCATAATAAAACAAAGATCATGTTTCTTTATATCTAGGATATTCTTTCTTCGGATTATAAATTCTTCTATATCCGGACTCTTTCTTCTTTGAAACAACAAAGCAAACCTCAGACTTACTTCTAACAACCAATTACCAAATCGAGAGTCACGATACGTATTTCAAAAGGATCCAAGTAAATATGTATTGGAAATGTACCGACATGGATACATCCACCCAGACGTACCCCTGCTACATAGTTATAAGAGACTCCTGGCACTTTGTTACCCAACCCATGTGCGCAATGGCAAAATCAGAAACTATCAATGGTTATCAGTCACAGGTATGGGACAAAAAATCAGAGGCAGAATCACCATCATTGTAGACAGTTAAGCAGGAAGCATAAGCCACAGAGGCACAGATGAACCACCATGCAAAGGAAAAACAAAGTCACAGATGGCCAGGTGATGATTACACAGAAACCATGATTAACTTAAATAGAGAAGGAGAACTCGAGCAAGTAATCTCTATCTAATGCTAGATACCAAGTTGGCGTGGAACTGCCTGCATGGAGAGGGAGTCAGGATAAAATAGCATCACTCAGGCAATACTTTTCAGAGGATAGACCACCATAACCACCTCAAAGACCAGCTTGGAGATTAACTCATACGGTAACCTATGAAGATATTAGAAAAATACCAAGTGCAGTTGATTGGAAAAGTAAGTCCAGTCTAATACCACATGACTTGTAGATACTGAGGCACCCCAAGTCTTCCACGGCGAAGGACTGTGATCCACTCCAATAACTTGGAAACCAAACAAGGTGTGTTCTCAGTCAATCATTACATTCACAAGTGTAGGAATTATTATGATTAATCACATAATAAACGCAATGGGAGCACATACAGAAGCAATGAAGCACACAGAGCCAGCCGGTCCAAATCACGGAGTTCAACTCCAAGCGTGTGTGTGTGTGTGTGTAGACACACACTAAGGCAGTCAGAAATCACTACTCCTTAAGATTAGGAAATAATTTTCAAGAAAAATGGTGTTGGAGAATTCATTCAAAAGTCACTAATGTGTGTGATACTTGTTAAATAGAAAACTTTATTATTTGAAGAGGTTCTACCACTTGGTTTGTCGGCTCGTGTTGATTATCTCTTGTTCCAAGGCTGCACAAGCTTCGTAACGATATAAGACATGTGAGTAAACAAATTCATGGTGTGTATGTGGACTGACACACATTTTCTGATGTTGAAGGAAAATACTACTAGAAGAATGTTTTCCTCCAGAATTTCCTCTTAAATTCGACCTATCTAAATGAATTGGTTTAATGAGAAACCTTTCATATTTTTCAGAATCAAGTAATGGAGCTTAATGAGAAGCTCATTACTAATTTAGGATTCTTTGGCTACATTTTACAGCTATATTTGCTAAAAACAAAAAAGCAAAGGTGGAACATTCTTAGCCTATCAAATTGCTAAATTCAATAATGCGACCAATTTTAAATTTTTTACGCATAATATCATCACTTGCAAGTAAAGAATAAGGAAAAATTCAAATTGCTCAAATCTTATCTCCAAGCGTTCATGATAAAATCAAATATTTGAAACAATACGATTTCAACTTTCCTCCTCTCAACTATATAAGGAGCAACCCTCCCTTGAAAAAGTTAGGAGTTTAAAATTCTCTCCACCAAATTAAGAAGCACTTCAATAGAAGATAACAATCCTCCCCTCAGGATTCAAGTTCAAAATTCTCCACTAAATTGCATCCTCTCATGAGCAAGTTTAGAAGTTTAGATTTCTCTATTCCTCTCGGGAGCCAGCTTGGAAGGTGATCAGGAAGTCATACAAGTAATTCATCGAGAAGGTTGGAGAAAAGTCTCTTTAATTCAAGAGTGAAGTAACGTTACCAGAAGATACAAATTCCACGAGGAAAGATTGAGATCCACAATTCCCAAAAAAAGTCCAAGACAAACTTTCGAGGTATTCTTCATCAAGTTCAAGATAAATCTTCGTTCATTATGAGATCAAGCTAGACGACCCATGAGAAATAGTTTAAGAAGATCGTGATTCTTCCAAATAAGAATGAAAATCACAAAACAACCAAATTCAAGACAATGTTTGTGGAGTTGACCAAACCTTCAAGAGATTTACCATAGTTTTTAGTGAAGATCGTCAAGTTTAATGCTTAATCCAAGGTCAAGCTCAAAAGCACTTGCACTGGAGTCCTCCGAATCAAATATTCCATTTGGAATTAACATCAAATCCCAAAAGCCCTTGAAGGAGGAAGAAGGATACATAAAACGCAAAATTTTAAGATGAAGTTCTGAGTGCTCTTCGCAAACCCTATAAAGTCCAACAAGTAAGTTAACAAGTGTTCACCACCAATTTCAGTAAAGCAAGTCCTATTCTTGAACAAGTTGCGAAGTCCTTTAGTTAAGGGGTGATCTCATAGACGTTAACAAGTGTTCCTTGCTAACTTCAAGCAAGACAAACCCTTGATTCAGAAAATAAGCTACAAAGGCCCTTGAGTCAAGAAATTTGATACTTTTCAAGTCATTCACGAGAAAAATGAACTATCAAAGAAACTAACTTCTCAAAGTCAAGCATTTATATTGCTCGAGGATTCGAATGAGAGGATTTATAGAGATGATAACTCTAAAGTATTCAAAATACAATAAACTTTCATTTGCGCAATTAATGTGCCTATATTTTATTAAAATCACAATTTTTGTTGTTGTAGTCACTTCTTTCTCTAGTTGAATCAAGTAATAGTGACCAACATACCAAACAGGTGTTCACAGCAATAAAAGTAAAATGAAGGCTATCAAATTGACAGTCTAAAATCTTTCATGACATTGCTTAAACTCGATTAAAAGATTATGGAAGACTAGACATGAGTAGTGGTTGTTGAGGGTTCTAAGATATATGAAGGTATATATTGAGTGAAGTCAAGGTAATTAAGGCGTATAAACATATAATGGTGGTTCAGTAAGAAGCAGAACAAAAACTTGTGATCATAGTCAGCAAAGAAGTCTTCAGTATAGGGTCTTGTGACAATACCATTCAGATTGCCATCATTCCACGGTAATGCCCTTATTTCGACTTTGGTGAATAATGAATAACCTCTTGGTTCAAAACGATCAGTCTGACATGCTATTGGTCCTGCCAATCCATGCCTGTCAGTGGTACCAATTAGACTTGAATACTGACAATCATGATCTCTCTGCCAACAGAGCCACTGTCAGTTCCATGACCAAGTATTTACCCCTGAACCCTTGGAGTGCGAACTGTTGAAAAGCATTAAGGGTGACTTTCATCATCTAGGATATCTACAGCTCCATGTTACTGACCCTGGCTGCAATTATGACCCATTGACCCAACCGCAACAAGTTGCAAGATAGGGACACTTCCTTTGACAGAGTTGTCAAAGATCGTACCTTCTTATCGACGCGAACCCTTTTAAGACGGCCAATCCTTCTCGAATGAGTTCAGATGCCAGACAAAGAAGGAACTTGCGGCATGCTTACCGCAAACAAGAACCGAAGCACTCCAACTCGACTATCCATAATCCATTATAAGGCCAACCTTCTACAATGCATCTATTCTACCAGAAGCTCGAAGGATAGAACCAAAAAAAAATCACCCCCGGTTAAAGAATCCACTTCAATGGATGAACCGCTGGTTCAAGCTTCAGACACCATCCATTAACTAAAGGCCTGGCCTTTGCACTTTAATTCAGTTAACTGAAAGTGAATTACCTATCGGTTCATAACCGGATGTAATTAGTTCTCGAGAAAACCAGGAGGACAAGGGGGGAAGAAAACAGAGAGAGAGAGAGAGAGAGAGAGAGAGAGAGAGAGAGAGAGAGAGAGAGAGAGGGAGAGAAGTTACATTTAGCATCGTAAATTTTTCAAACTGTTGTGGTATACCACATATAAGTATTAGTAAGGGCTAAACCAATACAATCTACTGAATGTCAAGAGATAGAAATTAAAAAGAAAATGAAAAAAACTACTTACCAGCCTTCACATCTTGATACCGTTGTTTTATCCGTTCAATTACTCTTTGTGACTCGGCTTCCCTGTCCCTTAACTTAGCCTACACAAAACAGAATATTGACATGTAAGAAATAATATCAGATGAGTAACACCGAGATGAACAACTCAGGAGCATTAGAAATAATTGAAAATCACCTCATATAATTCTTTCCATTTGAAAGTTACTCTTTTCCCTCTCATCCTCTCAATTACAGTGTTGAAGCTATCAACACCAAACTGCCTCTTATAAAATTCTTTCCAAAACTTATCAGTTACGGGGCTAAGATCCCTACCCTGAAATATCACCGGAAATACATTGATTACCAAAAAATGAATAGAACAACAACTACTCAGTATTCTGGAACAGGAACAATATTATTAATGAAGTCTAACCTCTGTACTGTTCTCAATGTGTTTCAACTGATCCAATGTACAATGGCATAAAATACGCTCCAAGAGATGTTGGTCTGTTTCGCCAACATTCCCTAGATACCTCACGTTGTCTATTGCCAGCTGAACACACAAGTCCACCAAAGAAGGAGGTTCACGGATCATCACTGTCCGTCTTTCCCAAAACTGAACTATATTATTCCCCTGTACCCTACATAAGCTAGCTCGTTAGTCGAATTGGGATCAATTTACTAATCTATACAAAGCGAAAAGAGAATGAATGAGAAGATCAACTTCATGTAACATTTCTAGTCAAAACAACAGCAAATATGTAGCACCAAAAGCTAATTTTAAGAGAATTAAGTCAATTAACACTTGACAACAAAACTACAATCAGATATCCTATAACAGTGTACTACATCTACTCTGAATCGAATCATCTTATCAAAATAACATTTAAAAAAAATAAAAATGATATCATCTTAAATTTGCAAATCTATTCACCATAACATATGAAGGAAAAAAAAAAAAGGATTTATCATCTTAAATAGCTAATATCAGCTAGAAGATTATCATAAAAGTATAAAACAGACACATACATGCAAACACAGGAAAAGAAGTCAATTTTGAGCAAATTTACAATTGCGATGATGGAATTGGTACTTCCGTGATCTAATACCTGATGTACGATCGGATGCAGAGGATCGACGATACGATCTATTTGGCGTGAAGGTTTTCCCGAATATTCAATTTCCTTTTTTCTTTTTTCTTCTTTTATCCCAAAAATAGGAATAATGTGAATTATCAGATTTTTGGTGCAAACGGAATGAGACAACAAGGCCAGGTAGGGATCACTGGTAAATTGCACTTTCCGCTAACTTCCAGGTTCTCACAGTTAATGGTACTGCCCTGCAAGTTCTTTCTCTTTTTTACTATGGACCTTTTTTTTTTTCTTGTCTTTTAAGTCGTGCTACGATGACCGTAACGACCCTACTACGAAAGAAGTCGAAACTCAGTCCTATTGGATCAAAAATAAACCAACCCATACACCTATACCAAAATCCTAACGGTGCACGGCTCCTTCTCCCGCTCTAACTTCATGCCACTGAACCATTTTATATCACCCGGTAATAATTATATAGTATAATATTTTGTTTTATTTTTAGAAATGAAAGATTTTATTAACAATCATGGACACAAACTACAACGAATATTGAAGATGCTTTAACTTTTCACCGAGCTCAACCCAACATATAAACTCTCCCAACAAATAAAATCACAAAACTATGCCTTAACACTATCACATCCCAAATAAACATCGACACATCCGTCAACCTCAAATAATAATCACTAATTATTGAAAATGTTAGATATGATTCCAAATTTATAACCAAGACCAACCACAACTTTTCAACTTAGCAATTCAACATGAACTATATGTCACTAATAAACAAAACCAAACGGACATTCACCATCACAACATTTGTAGATGGTATACCTCCCTTGCGGCTTTATGGATGATTTTGTTTTGATACGATGTGTAATGGCTTGATATCTAAACAATTGAAATCCAACGTTTTGGACGAGTGTGGTTCCTAATGGCTAAGCCGTAGACGTTTGCTTGGTATGATATTGACAACTTTGCATTGAAAATTTCACAAGTTCACTTTTGAAATCACCTAAAATGTCTCATACCATGTGAGACTGTTTATCACTTTATCTACTTGTATAGACTGCACATGAGCAAGGGGTTAGGCGCCATCAAAGGGTCATTGTCAAGTTACGAGAAGAAAATGTTGGCAATTCTAGAAGCTATAATCCCAGTTCACGAGAGATCCCAAGACAATATTATAGCATGTCACATGTGCATAAACGTGGAATCACAAAAAAAGTAAGAATCATACAGATTTCTTTAGCAAAGAGTTTTCTTCATTCAACTTTGTAAACGATGAAGAGATTATAGAGTTTATCAGGCAAGTTGTAGAATGTAGTAGATGTTTGGTAACATCTGTGCTAAAAGTCATATACCGTAGTTAAGACCGTCTGTGCAATTTGTCCACACTTGATTTAGCAAGGAACCTGGCTAAATCAATCCAGGTGTTTCAATATTAAAAGAAATCTGCAAATGGCAAGTGGAGTAATAAATACCTGATGCAGCAGCAAGGAACAACTTTTAGTGCTTTCCACTTTTATTAAAACGCTGATTAACGGCAATAATTGAGGGACATTAATGATCTCACAAGTTCATGCCATAGTATGTTGGACATTTCCATAGTATCTTGGACATTTGGTAGAGAAACAGGTTCCCCCCATACTAAAAATCTCTACGCTGAATCAAAAATTATCAAAATAAGCAGGTAACAGATCGTATTACCGGTGACAGACTGACAGTAGCACATTATATAAAATGGACGGAGAGTGTGTTTCACACACCAATTATGTCAAATGAAGGGAGTATATAGAACGGACGGAGCCATGGTTCTAGTATATAAACGGGCAGTTTCTCACCGGATATCTTCAAATTTTTAGCTATTCCTAGTCTTACAAAAGCTCTAGACTTTTGTAAGGCTGCAAAATTCTCCAAATTAAAGATCATACAGAAAAGGAAAGGTAAAATGGTTTATTATAATCAGACATTAAGTTCAGATACTACAGTACAGCTTTCCAACAATTTACAACTTACATAATCATAAACAAGAGATTGATCTATAACACTAGAATTACAGTCTATGTCAATTTTTCTCTAGATGTGAATATTCTCTTGCTCAACTAAAGCCGTTGAGAGCATTAGGTACCTCTTGATTCTTCAACAACAGCAAGATCAATCAACTCTAGTCGCCAGGACCTTCTTTAAGGACAAAATGCTGCCCAATTCCAACAACATCTCCAACACATTGGATCGAAACAAAGACAGACTATGAGTGTAGACCTATTATGTGAGAAAAAGAATATGAAGAATTGTGTATTTCACTTCATCAAATCCAAGAACACAAAACCATTCCACAGACTATGCAATAACATCGATGGCAACAGGTTCCTCGACCTCGTATAAGTCAAGCCCATCACTACACCAAGAAAAATCAACGGCAACAACCTCTGCACATTAAAATGCGCCAATGCAAAAGCAACCGCACTCACTAGCACCGAGCACCAAACAGGCATATATTTCGTTAACGAAGGCAATAGAAACCCCCTAAACACAATCTCCTCCCACAAAGGAGCACACACTACAAGCACAAGAGCGTAAAGCCCCATGGCAATAGGATCCCTGGCCATAATCGACTGCTCTACGCTCGATAAAGTAACAGGAGTCGAAGGCAAAACAGGCAAAAGATCCAAGTTAAACTGGGAAAGCCGGTTCACTAAGGGAAACATAAAGCAGCCTAACATAACATCAAATATCCAATTCCCTTTCAAACTAAACTTAAACCAGTCAGGGGGCAGGGGGCGAAAACGAGACAAACACCGATGAAGAATGAGAATACCAGCTAGCCCTTCGGTCACATCGGTGAGAAAGCTAAACAACGCCTGACCTCGAAAAGTAAGGGTATCCTTACTAAACCCAACCAAATGAGCTCCAAAAGGGATCATCCATGAACCTACAAACCAGAAAGACATGACCCATAGAAGAGTCACCTGCAAAATAGTTTCAGCTGTCCATGGAACTTTCCAGGGTTTCCCAATCACATTGACCACCGCAGAGACTAGATCCTCTAGCCAATTTGTGGACTCGACATTTGGAATTTCGGGAATTGGATCGGGGGAATCGGGTGGGAGATGGTCTTCGTGGCGGAAGCAGGAGACGGAGAGCTTGTTGAGGGAGAATCGGCGGTGGTGGTAGTGGATTTGAGAGACATGGAAGGTGGTGGAGCGTGATTTGGAGGGGAAGAGGGGGCGGGAAATGGGGTGCCTGGGAATTGACAGACGAGGAAGAGAGTGGATTATGCAATTGGAAGACAGCATCAGATTGGTGGTACGGTTTGGATTATGGTGGTGGTGGTGATTGTTATGAAGATGATGGAGAGGAGTGTGGAAACCCTAATTTTGGGGAAAGGGGATGATGAAGATGAAATAGAACTAGTACTACTACTCTAGAAGTAGTTGAAATTGATGAAACCATCATGTGTTTTTGTGCAATTTGGAAATTTCAGTAAATAAATAAAATAATGTGATTTTTATAATTATATTATATGTGGTGGATTTGTATTTGTTGTTGGTATTCCAGATTCTGGTGACTTCTTTTCATAGATTCAATTCAACCAGTGGACAACTAGATAAACCAACTCAGACTTGTCACTAGTTGCCCCTGTTTATTGTATTTTTATCCAACAATTTGTATAGGTTGAATCTCTCTCGCCAGATTGTTTCAATTACAAGTTATTATCTGGAAAAAAAAAGTGTAAGAATGCTGAGAATGTACATCTATATTTTTTTGGGGTTAGAAATACATTCATAACGCACATTGAGTCGAAGTACCATTAAGACGAACAAAGAAGCAAGATATTGAGCAGTTGGGCACTTGGGCTGTATGCTCATGAGTCATGATTGATCAGGCACTGCGGTTAAAAGATGACCAAATTTTTGTTTCAAGGTCAATAATGATCACATCCTAGTAGCATCTTCCTTACATGCCTGTCAAGTGTCAACAGATATCAACAATGTTAGTGGCCAGTCCATTCGGGGTGTGTCAAGCCTCGAATAAACTTAGATTCAGATGCGGTTACATGCCACATACCTATGAAAACTCTCATCTTCCGCAGCTCAAGAATATCTTTTGTTGAAATAAGTGAGAAACTAGTGGCAGTCTTATTAATTCTTGTTGAAACTATCTTGCATTGAGCCTAATGCAAAGCATGGTTCAGTTTTGGAGTCGGAATAACAAATCAAATGATTAATTAAGCAACTGTATTGCTACTACCACATTCACCGGTAATGTATACAAGAGCAAACATTTGTAACAAAAAAAGGCAAACATTTACTTACTACTTGGCCAGAGTTTTTTTCTTTGAGAACTTACAAGGAGATAGATACAAAGAAAAGGTACATTATTACTGTCAGCTACATAAGGAAGCTCAGATTTCTCTGGTGCCACCAACACATTCATTTAACAGTACAAAATAAAGCCCAAAGATAATTGTGGTACTTGAGTATAATCTTTCCTTAGGATGTGGTTGACCAGAATTTCATCATTACAAGTATTCATCCAGATCTTGCTGCTCCTGTAGATCCCATATGACTACCTTTCCATCTAATCCTGTGAAGGAAAAGTCAATGAGAGATTAATCAATAAGAACGAGAGTTTAAGAATGAATTTTTTGTTTTCAAGTCTGCGTGTCCTGACCTGAAGTGCTGAATGAGGTAGATGAAGTATCCCCTGCTTTCTTAAGGGATACAATGGACCTAAAATTTGAGAACAAGAAAAGGACAAGGATAACAGGTTTTTGTTAAAGAACGAAATTTCTAGAAAAGGCTAAGATGAGCAAGTCAAGTCATTGTAGACATACGTGATGCAGTTTTCATGAGCGCCCCGACGTGTTCTTGAATTTTCAAGGATATCATTGTTGCTTCCATATCTTGATTGGCCGTAAAATTTTCCAAATGTTTCTGAAAACTGGAGGGAAGAAAGAGAAAAAGAGACAAATGAATCTAGGTTTCGGAGGGCTCTAGAAGTCAATAATCATCAGAGATAAAAACAATATCTGTTGAAAGAACTCAAACAACAATTTTCAGTATGCAAGTAATCAACGCATCATGCGATGAGGAATAGGATCAATGTTCCAGAAATGTTAATGGTTAGACTGTTATCCATCTTCTTTCTATTCAATCAGGAAACATACAAGCAAGTAAGAGAGTATGAACCTGAGAGCCATATTTTGCACTAGCAGATGTTGGCTTCCTTTCATCGAGAAACCTCACAAAACTCCTGATTAATGGCAAAATTCAAAATTTGATCAGTCTGGTGTTCCAGTACAAACTATTCAGCTTGCTCTCCTGTAAAACACATGGCCAGCACCCAGACCAAAATGTCACACCCACCACTTATTTCCAATATCTTTTACACTATACATTAATCTGTGGCCAAAAGCAAATGCGAAATTTGGTCTGGGGAGGAGGAAGTATTATATAGTGGAGCTGTCAAACTGAACTTCAAACAGATACGAAATATAAAGTTATTTATAGCACGAGATAGCACCTGCCCCTGGCCGTGTTTCTTTTTCCTTTTATAATCTTCCAACGACAAATAAGTTATAAAAGGGAAGTGCATACTCCAATACAATATTTTTCACAGCAAAAGTTCACAAGACCATGGAAAAAAATCTAAAAAAGGCTTTGACCCCTACCGCTTTTGGTTGGTATCTCAACTAAGCCATGCTCGATTTAAGAGACTAGCAATAGGCTAGAAGCACATATTCAAGTAACTAATGCATACTCCAATAAAAAATTTTCCCAATATTTTTCACAGGGATCCACAAAATCATGGAGAAAATCTAAAAAGAGATACCTTAACTTTGCCCCCCTACCGCTTTTGGCATCTCAACTAAGCCATGCCTGATTTTTATACCTTATATTTTTAAAACTGCCCAATTATGGTGCCCCTGTGACACGTGACCGCATATTTAAGTGACACGTATCACATTGCATATTTTGTTGGGCCAAAATGCAAACAGTGTAAATTTTAGTTAATTTTCAATAAACCCCTTTTACCTAGAAGTTCTAAATTAACCCTATTTTGTTCAAAAATAATTGCAAAATCATCCATTAAATAGAAAACAAAAAGGTGAAAAATATTAAAAAAAATTAAAAAACAAAAACAAAATGTAACGCCACCCACTGGTCTTAATGTCTTATGACTGTTCATCCATCCTTTACTTGCAAATAATCAGCACCTTAGCTTCAATTAGTACTCACATGGTTTCTTATGAAGCGTTGGTTCCCCAATAAGGTTTGCTTAAGTTCTACCCTTCCACTGGTTTTGTATGAATTTGCTGAATTAGTTTGCTATAATGTTAGCTCTCATTATGTGTTGATGCACTCTGGGTTTTACCATGGTCCACAAGCAGGCTGGTATTACAGCAGAGCACAAAAACTGGAATTATGTGCTTCTGTACTCCATCACATGGGGCTTCTGTCCTTCTACCTTTTTCGATAATGTCTTTGCTCTCTTTATGTCAACACATATGTTCAGCAATCAGCATACTGCATTTTCTCCCAGTTGCAAATGGACTGCTCATTTGCCACCAAACCATTCTGTCAATAGAGTGTTTTGAACTTTCATTTTTTATTTTTAGTTGTATTTATTTATTTATTTTGAAATGGATGATCTTGTAATTTTGTTATGATAAATGCGGTTAGTTCAAAAAAAATCAAAAAGAAAATAAGACTTATATGGAACTAACTAAAAGTTGTTGTATTTGCATTTTGAACCAAAAGTACTTTTTTGTTTTTGCAAATTGACATGTTTCGCTTAATCATGCATCCAGGTGTTACGGGATACTTGAATTGAACAATGCTTATAAAGGTCAGGTGTGGCTTAGTTGAGGTACCAAAACGGAAGATAGCATAGTTAGGCTAACTCCACAAACAAAGGCTTCCCAGCTACCAAAAAGACATTCAACTAGAAGCCAGAATTTCTTACTCGAAAAGCTCAACTTACCATAAGCCCCTTCCATCTGCTGCGAATATCATCGGATTACAATCAAACCCCACACCAACAAGCATTCTCTCAGAAATGAACAAGAGCTACATCACATGCACAAATAATGCAAATACATCAATATCATCATCCTAAGGAAAATTTCAAAAGAGTAACGAGCAAGTTTTAAAGTGGATGCTGACCCACATCACGAAGTGGCAAATCACGGAAAGCTACGCTCTGAGCAGATGGAGAAGTTCCAACATCATCAACAAAGTAGATCATGGAATGGTGACCTGAGGTTGTACACATAAAGATAAGGAAGACTATCAGAACAGGATACAAGCACTGAATATTAGATTCTTATTTACAATATTATCCATAAATGATCTCCAAATATATAACTGAACAAAACCAAATCTAAATATAGCCCCAACTCCAAGGATGATAGATTTTAACCGTTAGAAAGGAGTTCATTCTACATTAGCAATAAAGTTGATTCAGGTAATAAAACTGCAAGGTGAGATGTTCCTATCAAAAAGCAGAGTGATGAATTTCTGACCTACATAGGCTAAAGTATTGCCACTTGGAGACCACTTCATACCAAATGCCCAACTAAATGAGAGATCGAGCTGCATGATTTGCTGATCCAAACAATAAGAAGCAAGAGGGGGTATTACCGTATTAGAGTGATAATCAAGTGAAAAAATAAATAAAGAAAAAAGGAATAATAATAGTTATAATAATAATAATAATTATTATTATTATTGCTCTGCCCCTAAAGCTTTAATGTGAAATGGTACTTAAAGTGTGCAAATGTGAGATATGGCCCCTGATGTTTCACACTTGTGTGAAGTGCCCCTAAAGTTTTGCCTCCATTATTTGACCCCTTAAGTATAGCTTTTAGCATCGTTTATAAGGACAAGCCATACCAAATTCGAACGTTCAGGCAGAGGGGTGCAAATCACACACATGCAAACTTTAGGGGTCACTTTGCACAAAATTCCAAATTGTAGATCATAAATTGCACACATGCAAAGTTAATGGTAAGGGCACAGATGCACAAACTTATAGGGGCCAAATGCTTCTTCCTGTAGGAAGCATCTTCAGAAACTACACAGAATATTGTGTTACTCATTTGTTATTTGTTTTAAATCGTTTACGTTTCCTTTTTTGGCAAACTTCTATCTCACTACTTTATTGTGGGTCCTGCCACTAAACCAAACACTACACACGTTATACCAACCTCCTAAGACCACTAGCAATGGTTGGCTCCAAACTTGGGGCTTATTTGGGGCTTAAGCCCCAAATGAGCCACTTACATTTCTTGCTACAATGGTGGTTTAGGTTTATTAGGGGCTCTTTAGTGGGTTCCACATGACACATACATTCCACATACACCACACAATTGATGAAAGAGAAAGAAAATGAAATTAAAAAAAAAAATTATTTTGGGCTTCTTTGGGGGCTACCAATTGGTAGCCCCAAGCATGGGCTCCAATAATGGAGCCCCAAAGAAGCCCCTATTGTGGCTTATTTGGGGATGGATCCCCAAATAAGCTCTCTATTGCTAGTGCTCTAAAAAACCGTTCCAAAAGCAAATGTATTGTTTGAGTTTGATTTGGATCGGTTTTTAAAGAGGTTGATATAATGTGTGTAGTGGCAGGACCCACAACAAAGTTGTGAGATAAAAGTTTGCCAAAAAAGGAAACGCAAACAATTTAAAACAACGGACAAAAAAGGAATGCGCTAACAATCTAAAAAAAAATGAGTAGCAGCATGAGAACAAAAGTTTTGACGTAAACACAATACAGTAGCCTTTTCCTTACTACCTTGAGTCCCAGACACTTAACATGAGATGCAAGGTTATGCATATTATCTTAGCTCATGTGCAACAGTGCAGGTATCAGTGTATCACTAGCCTAAACTATTCATTAACCTACACTTTCCAACACATAAGGACCACTCGGCAATTAAACAATGCAAGAATAAGCATTTACCCACCTCTCCAAATTTTGAATCTGTTGAAGTCCCTGTATTGTCCCTGGTTAATAGCACCAGAAAATGCATGGTCAGAAAACATTAGGGGTCTTGTACCACGAAACTTGGTTGTAAATTCAACTGAACACACCTGGTGTCCACACCTTTGATAAAAGTGGAGAAGACTCTGCATTTTCCATCTGTTGAAGTAGTTGCAAGTAATATCTGAAGATAATTTATAGACCATATTATGAAAATGGAGGAATATATTGATTATATTGATTAAATTAGCCACTACAAAGAAACACAGCATAGAATGCCAGTAAACACTAAATCGACAGTCTGTTTCACTGATCTCTAATGATCCTAGCTTCAGTGGTGGGAGGTATTGAACATCTAGGCAATTAACTCTTCCTGTAAGCAGACGAAGCTGGACCTTTTTTACTAAATCACTGCAACATTTTATTCTCACTTTTATGACCTTTCGCAATAAAGTTCAGCCTAAGCAAGCATGATGCAACTGTTTTTCTACTTCATAATCATGCCATAGAAAAAAGATGTTTGGCAGTCCACAAGATGTGTAATTATTAGTCGTGTGACCAAAGGGAATATGAAGTTTCTTAGTATTCTGTTATATCGAAGTACGAAATGCAGTAAAAACTTTCTCCAAGCTTCAAGTGTGTTTTATACTACATCAGAAAAGCAATACACCATATTCCAAAATTTTTGAATTCTTTATACAGTATCTGAACTTTCTCCTCACACCCGAATAACATCCTCAATATTCCTTGGTAACGCCAACGATAAATATTGAGATAACATAACCGAATTTCAGATCTGACAAGCAGAGCGAAGAAGGATATTAACCAACTCCTCATCTTTCTTGCATATAATGCACCAATCAACCACATAATACCAGTCACCAAAGATTATTAGTAAACACTTTCTTGTGGATGACACTCTGTTAACTTCTAAAGCTGCACTCTGTAGCCTATGGATCAGTAGCTAATGCAGAAAAGAGATGAGAAACCTCACTCGCAACAGAAACCTCTCTATCACTCTAGATACTTTCTTTTAAGGACAGGTTTATTGAAATATAATAAAGCTAGCAAACATAAGGGATGCAAAAACTAGATTGAGTTCCAAAGACAAGACCACACTCAACTCAAAAGGACAGAAAAACAAAAGTAGGACATAAACTAAAACTAACACCAAAATTGTCTCCACTACTCAGCACAGCAGTGACCTCATTCACCTCTTCACATCAAATAATTGTTCAACTCCACTACTTTTATACTTCTCTTTTTCCTCCAACATACACCAACTTCTGAAAATATAACTCTTCATTACTTCTCCTTCCCCACACGACTTTGACCCATCTATGCAAGTACCAACTTCGCCACCTTGCAAAATGCCTTCTCACAAAAAAAGCAAAACTCCTGCTAGTCCCTTTCATCATCCTCTAAATTGAGAGATCAGAAACCCAACTTCACCACCAGCCCTAGCTCCCATCAACTCCTTTACTTTCATTCACATCAAATAAATCTTGAACTCCTTTACTTTTATACGTCTATATATTTTGCATCTAACACACACTAACTTATGAAAATATTCTCTTCATTCCCTCTCCTTTCCCACACTACTTTCGCCCATCTATGTAAGTTACAACTTCACCATCTGGCCAACTGCCTTCTCACAAAACACCCAAACTCCTGCCAGTCCCTTCCATCCTCCTCCAAGTTGAAAGATCACAAACCCAACTTCATCACTGACCCCAGCTCCCATCGCCACTCTAGGTTTTAATAGTTGAACCAATCCCCTTCTTCAAAATCTAATCTTAACATTCATCCCAACTTCCCTAATGAAAATGTCACAATGAAGAGAAAGAAACCATTCATCAATATCGGGTAGTTCTTACAATTTTAACTCAACAGAGGAATAGTTCCTACCACTTTTCAACTAAATAGATGTTGCTAGGTGCAAAAGAATGAAAAGATACATGAGAATGTCAGAAACTGACCAGCACATGATTATAACTTCATTCATCAAAATGGAAACTACAAAAGCAACTATAACAAGGAGCTGTAAGCTACACAAGTGTTGAAATAGTTGGACAAACACTCACATTATTTGGATGCCAGGCAACACTTGTGACAGAAGAATCATGTCGTTTTCTGATAAGCTTACTGACCCACCTGGGAAGAACAAAATAGATATATTGACATGTAGACAGAGACACAGATTGTGATGCCTTTATGGCCAGAGATATTTTTTAATTCTGATTTTAGATCGAGGAAAACGCAATGAAAGTCTTAGGTGATATCAGGAAACAAATCAAGCAATCAACCTTGGAGAAAGTTTCATAAGAGCAGTAATTGAACTGTTAATTAGACTCCAACCCCGCCCATCAAACTAGACTTGATTATGGACAATACACAGTCGTGTGTGTCGGGGGGTGGGGGTGGGGGGGGGGTGGGTGGTCTGACATCAGGAGCTGATGCTTTCAAGCATGAAATAGTAAATGTTTATCTAAACAGTGCCTGCTTCAATCTCATTAGGCTAACTCCAGCAGTCATCCCCTCTTACACCTTATCTCTCCTTCCACATCACATTCTACTTACACCCAAACATAAACAAGACTCTCCAACAGTCATCCCCACCTAAATTTAACCTTTTCATTTCTTTTTAATCTTTACTCGTTAAACATGTAGATGAAAAAGTAGAAAGAATAAAACATAAAGAAAAAGAGCTCATCCCGGGATGACCCTGCCCCCACTCACACGCCAAGAAGTATGTGAGCGGGGATGACACAGCTCATCCACTGATGGAGATAGCCTTAGGACAGACACTCAAGATTAGAACTGATCATAATACATCCATGGTATATTACATTTCAGATTATACGTCTAATCTGGAGGTCAGGTTTCAGATTAGGTAGTTTTAGGCTTTTAGTGAAACCTTAGTAAGTGTAGAAATGTAGATCTAAATTGCGACAATCATCAATCATGTAGTTCTGTTGCAGAGATCAAATGTTTATCTTGAGCACATGAAATTAGATGAGATCCTGGTTGTGCACGGTTTATGTCATGGACAATTAAGGGTAGGTGATAGTAAAATAGCCTGATAAGAGGCTCAACATAGAAAGAGAAAGCAACCTAAGCAAATTGTTTTTGAAGAACAGCCATCTAAAATGAACAAGTGTAAAAGCGAATCTAATTAAGAGATCTTACCAGTTGTTTTCTTGCTCATAGTAGCATATACAAACTGTTTTAGCCCCACTTCCAACAGCAAACTTGTTATCTGAACGTGAAATAAATGAAATCACTAAACATTTGAACCAGACTATATAGACTTCAGTTCAGATGCAAGGGAGCCAAACAAGAGCTGCTGACATTTAAATGATTATGATCAAATGCTCTTGATACATGGAATATGAAATCTAGAAGTACAAAAAAATCTAGTGTTAAATCCAATATGAAACTTCACTAACGAGGAACACAATGCATGTAGTAGATAGAGACAAAACTTGCATGTAGGGCACCTGATTGAAATAAGAATATAACGAATGAAAACATGTTCTAATTAACCGAAGAAAACATAATAAATTTGTCTGAAATTGGACCATGAATATCGAGATGTTTCCAGTAATATTTCCAGAAGTGTCATAATGCAATGCCTCAAAAGGTTACAAATTTATATAAACCTTCTTATTGCACCAATATGATTTTTAATTAGATCACAAATGCTGAAGAAACATCTAAGCCTTTCTGGAGGAAAGTTAGTACAGTCATACAATAATTCTCTTATCTATAGCATATTAACAGCAGAAGTCCAATTTGTGGGAACCAGTTTCAGATACAAAACAAAATGTCCAATCAGAGAAGCAAACCAATGATCCAAATAGTTGTATACATCTACTGATAAGGCTGAAAAAACTTTAAAGAATAAGTATAATTTGCAATTTACTTATCCTGGTACAAAAGCCGTGCATTGGGGATTAACAAAATAAAATTTGTTTTAGAATTTTCTTTTGTCAAAACCATCTGTTTTAGTATGGTGGTAGACTGGTGGTGCATACCCGGATGTCAAACTCGGCTAGACATGGGGGGAAAAACTTTGAGCAAACCCATGTTGGGGTGTCTCAAGTATCGGTATGCAAGGAGAATTGGAGGCTCCGGGAAACTACTGGTGATACATATTTCATCATTTTTTATTATTCATCAACAACAAAATTGAGCCATTTAAAATTGTTTCTTAACAACATGACCCTGCTACATAGACCTATCTCCTCAGGGGCTCAGGCCATCTGATATTTGATTGGATAGCTAAGAGAAAAGACAAAAACAAAAAACAAACTATGTCTATTACGAGATAGCAGAGAAGGGAGCTTGAATTATCATTATCCTATGTTGTTCATGAATCAAGCATGATCCAATTTTCATAGATCATAAATTCGGCCTGTAACCAAGAATATAGTATTCTCTCCATTGTACGTCTTAAAGTTCTTAAGGCTACATCGATTACGTTGGAAAATCATAGTCCTGTATACTGTGATTAACAGTATACGACCAGAAGTCATAGCATTATAAGCTAAGCTAACTAGGACTTCATTGTTGTATAAGTTTCATAATGACTTAAAATGTAGATTTCTCATTCAACACGATCATCCACTCCCGGAGCAGGATGTATGTATTACATGTCACCAACTCCTATATTTTGCTCGTTAAGCTTCTGACAGACTACATTCCATAAAGTGACATTTTCAGCAGCAAATGAATGAAAGACAAATCCATTTCTCCTACGTGGAAGATTAGAACCATTACCCACATGATTAGAAGTAAAACCATTACAGCATATACAATATCACACATGCAGGCGATGCAGACAAGATGAAGTATACAATGCATGTTCACATTTCCTTAGGATGTTAGTCTGCTGATCAGTCAGTCCTCGTGCATGATATTATCAATAGTCAAGCAATCAAAGAAAGCGTCGCAGTGTAATTGAAAATAAGAACAAGAATATGAAACAAATTGGATAGTGACAAAAACAAAGGAAACAAAGGATACACATAAGCTTATGGTAGGGTTTTACACCTTTTGGACTCCATTGAACACAAAGAGCAGCGCGGTTTAGCCTGAGAATAACAAGCGTTGGGACCCACTCTGTTGTTTCTTGGGACCAAACATACCTAGAGAGAAAGTTATCATTAGGTCCATTTATGATAGTTTCTGTCAACAAGAAACTAACAGTTGTAAGAACTGCAATCAACAAAACTTGACATGCTACAGAAGCTAGAGAGGAATTAAAGACAACTAAATGATCTGAGGCACGTAAATATAATTTGAACAATTCATGCCATGGTCACTTACGAATTTCGATCATGAGAAACTGTAACTATTCGGTTGGATCTTTTGCTCCAATCCATTGCAGAAACAATCTGATCATGCTGTTACCAAAAAGAAAAATAAGGTGCAGAGTCAGAATCAAGATAACCGCTAACATCTTCCACAGACAGAGTAACCTAGGCACCCAAAGAAATAACACAGATGAATTATTTTGCTCGAGTATATGTTAAGATCTAAACACACAGTGAAGAAAACCATACTGTATATGATAAGACTTGAGCTTCGGACAAAAAACGCTATCTGCCAATGCTTTCTAACTCATCTTTAAACTTCACCTATCAGTACAATGAAAGTGCTTCTCTCTCAACATTCCAATTTCCATTACACTCAAAAGCAGCTAGGTGCCCCAAATTAATTACTTTTAGTAAAAACTATATTTACAATTTCTCAAGCATTGTCAACAATTGGATGTATATCAATCACAGGTCAAAAAGGTCAACAGTTAATTACTAGACGAGAGAAGACAAATCAGAAATGCAAGTTTGATGAATAATACCTTCTGAAGAACATGGATCTTCTCCCATTTCTCGTCTAACAGTTTGTAAATATGCACTTCGTGATTATTGGGGCAAAATGCAATCACTGCAGTTACCAAAGTAAGATGAATCAAAATCATACCCAATTGAAAAAATAATGATCCAAAATGAGAGAAATCAATAGGCAGAGAGAGAGAGAGAGAGAGTACTGGAATTGTCAGGGCTCCAAGCATGACAAGTGATGCATTGAGCGAACTGATGAACTGAAACGGCTGCCATGGATCGAGTGAGTTTGGGGAACAAAAATCAGCAGAGATTGAGAAGAAATCTTCGAGGTGAAGGGATCGAATCAAGCTTGCGCAAGATCTGTAAATGATTTTGAGTCGGAACGAATTACAAAACCCTCGACAGTATTACTTGTTGGTTGGTGAATGTATTGTACCCAAACGAAAGTCGTATTCGTATCTTTCGTACTTGTACGCATTTTTGTCTCTAGTTCAATTCAATCGTTTTCGCCTGTCAGGTGGGACCACTGAATTTTTCTTTGTTTTTTTTTAAAGCTCACGCAATAATGATTTTTTGTACAAGTATTGTGAATTTTTTAAAAAGGAAAAGGAAAATATAATGTAAAAGACCAAATACTGTAGAGGGTAATAATTTTTTTTAGAGAATGTGTAAAGCTTTTCCTTAGGTTTGCCTCTTGTCTTTACAATAAGAAAATTACTACAATCAGATAGCTTGACATTTGATCAGCAAGCAATTCTTCCAGTAAATTGGAAAAACAAGCTCCTAGTATTATGCAAATGCAACTCAGTCTAAACTTTGGCCTAGCCTAGTCTTTATAATGCTGACTAAACAAAAAGAAACATCAATACAACAACTTCAAATTTATGAGAAAAAGTTTTGGCAAAAAGATAAGTTACTCCATTTATGACATGTTATTCATCCCACCCTGGACCCTTCCCCAACTCATAGAGTATGGCAGTGCCTTGTGCACGAGGTTTTGTTGAAAATCTGAAACTGGAGGGTGAATTGGTGTATGGAAGCAAAAATGGAGCTGGAAAATCAAAAATTGAAAGCTTTTGCATATGCAACTACTGCCACTTGCCCACAAGAACTTCCCTGCTTCTTGCCGCTCCACCTTGGTGGCCAAAAGTGTTCCCACAAAATTTCCGACCACCAAGAGATGGGAAGAAGTATTTGCAACTTTGGCTCACAGACGGCAGGTTGGATGGATGACAAGATGTGCGGTCGATTAGATGTTAAGTGTAAGCAACACATACCCAAATCCTGAACATTTAAATTTTACCAAGAACCAAAAAAAAAAAAAAAAAACCATTGTAAACCATTCAGTTAACAATTAATCTACCGTATCTTCTGTTTAAGTACATGCTAATTATAATAGAGACAATAATGGTAGTACAGATTTGTTTTTTTTTTTTTTTCAGCTGAAAAACTAGTTATTAAACTACATCCATAGCCAAAAACAGTAAAATTTCTTCAGGAGGGTGATCCAAGAATCGCCCCGTATTCAACACTATAGCTCACGCGTGCCAGAACGTCTGCGCTTTCATTCTCAGTTCGGTTGATAACTTACAAGTGGTAGAACTAATTTCACTAGGTCTTCATCTCAACATTTACCTTTCCTAACTTCATATTTTATACATCCATGGGTATTTTACTAAAAGAAGCAAATGGAGGCACCCTGTAATGGCATTCAGAAACCCAGATCTAGCCAATCAATGGAGCAACAATTACACATGTAGCATAAGATCGGACATGATCACTAACAAAACAAAATCCACCTGACTACAACAACAAATAGTTAGCACCTTTATCGTGAAAACAAAGATGAAACAACCACTATGGGAAACATCAGTAATAGACCATAGCCCACCAGGCCATCTAGTTCCTTCTTCTCTTCCAGCCTCCCAAGGACTGAGTTCCAGGTACGTGTGAATGGACAACCAAGTTGTTTATCCTGTGAAATGAAGCCTCTTTCAGTAACTTCGAATTTTCAAAACCTTGGTTCTAAATCTCAATAGATAAAGGAGGAAAATTGAACATGACCCAATTCACTGACATATAGCTCTCACCTCAAAGTTGACATCCGCTGATTCATGTAAAACCTCAGAAGCTTTCAGTTTTCTTCTTATGTCCATGTTTGAGCGATCCACATACATCTTGGTCTTAGATTCTTTCGAGCCTCGGACGGAGAATGCTTGATAAGGTGAATCAGTATGGATCGTTTCCATCACAGAACCAAAGAAGTTAGTCACGGGTACCTACAATCAGCATGAATGGTATATTGTATGAATTAATAATTCTGGAATCACAAAAGGGTACTTCATTACGAAGGACAATAGAATAAGTATGTCCTGTTCCTGTCTGTTGAGCTAGAAATGATTCTAAGAAGTTCTGTTATTCGATCAATACTGTCTTTCATTGAGCAGTAATCTTATACAGCACGCTGAAATATCAGAAAGTTGTCGCAATATATGATGGCAAAAGCTCCAGGTAAGACACAAAGTGAAAATAACTAGAGGAAAATAAGAGATCTTGAGTATGTAACTGAATACGAATCGAATAAATCAAATTCATGAAGGTGAATTGTAAATCAGAAATGAGTTCCGCTACCTCCTGCAAACTTCTTTGGTACAAATCAGTTCTGTAGTATGCAGTTGACATCAACGTATTTGGATTATATGAATTGAAAAGACTGCAGCAGAGGAAACAAGAAAAGTTCAAAGTTAGTATGACTTATGATCACAAAATGTGTTCTGCAGAAGGAGAGACTAAGTATTTTTCCTACAATGAAATTTTTGTTAGCAAGCCTGGATGGACAACAAATACATAAAGGATGATAGATCATATATCTATCATATATTCATATGACATCATATGGAAAGAAATACATATTGATACATTAAATACGGATAAGAAAGAAAAATCAACTCCCACAGTAGACAACAGAAGACCATGTGATTACATACAGCAGGCAGATTATTTTCTGATTCAAGTACTTGCACTAGCAAAAATCCCTGTAAAACTGGGATATTTATTTTTCCGAAAACTGCAGGCATAGATTATCTTCTGATTCGAGTATACGGATAATTACTACTCCCTCCTATTATCTTTTCATGTCGTTTTAGGGTTTTCAAACATTTTACACTTCATTCAAATCATTGATTTTCTAAAAATTCTATATTAATTACAAGTAATTATGATACTTAAATTAATAGAATGCCCCTAATTGACATGAAATTCTTTATTGAAAAATGCAAAATGACATATTCCATATTTGTTCCAATAATGAAAAACGCAAAACAACATGTAAAAAAATATGGGAGGGAGTAGTAGATATCCTTGTAAAAACTAGCATACTTTTAGTGGCAATTAAATTGTACAAACTGGTTCTAGAAGCAATTTCCCCTTTATCTTTCTAGAAAGTGCCATGTGTAACAGAAATGGCACAATAGGAAACTAAAATGCGAATAAAAGCACCTAAAGGCTTCAATAACATGATAGAAGGCATACTGAAATTGACTCTAATACAGAACACTAAAATATTTTATCCATATACCTGCTCAACGAGGCATTGGCATACATATTTAACCTCTCAAAGAAAGCAAGAGTATAAAACGTAAACCGGTCTACAACTGATACACCGACCTGCAGTGAGCACAAAAAAAAAAAAAAAAAAAAAAAAAAAAAAAAAAAAGTACAATAGAGGAATTAATGGCTGAAGAAAATAACAAAAAACTGAAGAAAGAAATTTACAAGACTAGAAAAAAAACATGGTAGATCACCATTTAGACATAAAAACAAACATTGTGTATTTAGGACTTACATCAGAATCCAAGTGATGTGAGTATGAATTCTCTCCTTTCTTGCTACTTCCAATCGCCAGAACACCGGGAGATTGTAGCTGCAAAGTAATACACTCTTTTCACATAATTGTTACTCAGAGAAATCGTGCTCAAAGAACCTTGCAAAAAGACAGAAATTGCAAAATCCATATTTCCTCCACAAAAACAAGTTATTTTTTTTTTACAAGATACCTCAAGCAATGATGCCATCAACAGGACTATGACGAAGAAATCAAATTTACTGGTATTTTAATGGAAATTTTCCACCTAAAAACTCAACTACAGAGAAACTTTCAAAGCCAGCTGCAAAATTTTGATAGATGTTTGCGCCACTAATATGGAGTAGAATGTTTAATAAACAAATATGCTGTTTGGAGGTATCACAGAGAGAATATAGAAGGGAGAACAAAAACAACAAGAAAAGGGGTGTTTCTGGTGATTGATCAGAAGACAATCAAGAAGAGTATAAGCACAATAATTAAGCTACTTACTATAATATATTTAGAGAAATTCTACTAATTAGTATATATAGGGTCGCAAATAGGGAAGGGTGTGTTGGTAGTAACATATGACAGTAAAGATGACAACCAAAACAAGAATAACACCAACAGCAAAAGGGGTGCTGCTGGTGATGAACTGAATATAGTTAACAACAACAATAAAGCTATATAGCAACTGAGAGGAATACTGGTAATTATGTATAAGGGGAAGTGTGCAAATCATTCATTGACACACGCAAACGACAAAGAAGTGTTGCTGGTGATTGAACAGGAGCCAACTAGCAGCAGCAGCAACAACAACAATGGCAAGTAAGCTATACAGAAATTTAGACGAATGGTTGTAATTATAAATGATAGGAACCCTGCAAATAATTCAGCAGCAATACATGCAAAGTGGGAATGGGTCTCACTGATGATTAAACAGTAGACAATCAAATAGAGTGGAAAAAGTGACAAATAAAACAGCTATGTTTGTAGTAAGATAAATTATGCCCAGGAAAGGGATAAAATCACTTACCTGAGAGAAAAGAGTGGCAGCTTGACAAGTATCTACCATTATCAAAAGCTCTTTAAACCTGATGATTGGAAATAACAGTAAGACACTTTAATCATCCCGTAGTCTAATGAAAAACTTTATTTTGATTGGGGTATTTCCATTGCATATGGCAATATTTAAGTTCATTTCCATTTTTTTCATCCATTGACTTCTTCTTTATAGAAAAATGGGATGAAACTTGAAAGTGTTCAATTAAACAAATATTGTAATACCCAAGACTTGGGCTCTGCCCAAACTCTTACCTTCGCTTTTCCTTCATTTGTTTTACTGCATCTGCTAAATCATGGCTCTGGAGTTCCTCTGAATCCTGAAATTTTAGAAACTCGTCCCCACCATGCCCAGTCATGTAAAGAAGTATATGACTACCTTCATCACTCAGAAGTCGCTTTGATCTTGGAACAGCTGCTTCGTGACGTCCAGTCAGCACACGCAAAAAGTTTTCAACAGTCACCTCATAACCTCGGTAATCTACCTAATTTGGATTAAGCATGGTCAGAGAAGTATCAAACAACAGCATTTTGTTTGGGACAAGGCAATCTCATACACACAAGCACCCAAACACATACACATACACCACTCCTTCTTAGAGTGGTTCCACCAGGGTTTGAACACCTTACCTCCTGCCCCAAATCTAATTTCTGTACCACCCGGGGTGTCCTTTGGTTTTAAAAGAAGCATTTTCAGACCATATAGATAAACTAACAAAATTTCATTTGACATGTACAGCGTAATAATTTTGTGGTGTTGTGGAAGGGGTTTAGTCTGAGCAAGTAGTTGAAGCATTTTAGCTCTGGTAGTCCAATACTTTGTGTAAATTAACAGATATGATTGCTTCCTCCAGCCTGGGCATATATCTAATCCCGCGGCATCCTAGATTATCTTAAACTGGAATAATATATCAACATGTGGCCCTTATCAGTATTTTCTGTTACTGAAAGTAAACTGCAATCGTTTACCATGAACACAGACATCCAAATAAAAGTAACACATAACTTTAGTACTGATCCTAATCATCTGGATGGAAGTTAAACCCACCTCAACATTGTCTCCATACAAATTCAACCGGTGGTTTTCATTGTTGAAGACCTGGGCAGGATACTTGTTTCGAGCATTACAAGCCATATCATCAGCTAACATAAGGATTATCCTCTCATCAGGTATCCCTAATCTCTTAACCGTTCTACATAGAAAACATACATTTGGATACAAGTTTCAGCATCATCCTCACAAATAGCTAGTATTATAATTAATCAGAACAAATATACATTACCTACCTATACAAGGACAATGTATTAGCCATGTGCCTGTAGTTAAACCTGGACAATGGAAACATAACAATCATGCCATAATTAGTAATACAGCTAGTATCCGTTTCAAAAAAAAAGTAATACAGCTAGTATCATTTCAATTCCTATTCTACAATTAGATTAGAGTTCACTATTTCTACATTACTAACAGAAACAGCATTATATTTGAATCTGAAATTTCCAATTTAGTCTCCATTTGCTTTCAATTGAAGTGTAGGATATAGATAGTATAGGGAAATAGCAGAATGGAATACTGAGAGTACATACAGCTAAGTAACATTTGAATCAGACTGCAAATATGTGAAGACATAATGAAAATTGAGCCTAAATAAACTCCAGGGCAGAGTACCGTACCAGAAGCGGGAGGTACAAACAAGTACCGCCCAGTTATTGGTGTGCATAGTGGAAGACGAAGAGTCCATAGCAGTTGACGAGATCGCGCCGAGCAGGAAAAAGGCGAGGACAGAGATCCAAAACCATCGCCTGCAATCGACGTTTAGCACTTTCTCCATTTTCAATGGTAGAAACCGAGGGAGTGGCCGGATTCTTAATAGATGGAGAAGACGGAAGAGAAACCAGCGTGAAAATAACCCAAATTCCCAAACCTATGGTTAAACCGGATTGCAATCAGGCCGGAACCGGCTGTAATATTTTTTTTTTCTTCTGAGATTATTACGTATTTATTTACGTCTATTAATTAAATCAAGAAATTAATAATGACCAGTCTACTTGAAATATCTAGTTGTCTATCAGGTCAAAAACTCTTTTATGTTTAGAATTAGATTTTGTTCAATTTAATTTCCAATAATACTTCCAAGTCCAAGTCTAGCATGTCAATACAATGAGTGCGATTGCAAAGACTTGCAACTTGCAAGTGTATCATCGTGTATACAGAAACAAACAACATTAGAATTCTACAAAAGCTTACGACTTGAAAATTACATCAATCCATTGCGCAAAAAACTATCTCATCAAAATGACACTTCTTCTCATACTCCTCATACTCTGCTCCTTGTTAATCCTAGTATCTTGTTAGCCAGATCAGTTCACCTACAATGGATTTGCTTGTGCAAACACCAACTTCAACTCCACTGGAGCGGTCCGTCTCTCCAACGAAAGTGCAACCGTTCAATTAACATCTTTGGAAACTCTATCACCTGGTCATGTATTTCACGTCCATCCCGGTCCGGTTCAATAAATCAGCCAACGACACTGTTTCCTCATTTTCAACGTGTTTCACTTTTCTCATACTACCTTTTCTGTCAAAATCAGCCCTCAGCAGTGGCACCAGCCTTACGTTTGTCATCGAACCATCCACAAATTTAGTTTGGCTACATTGGATCCTTACGTCAATCTTTTGAATTCTTCACACCACGTATTTGTGGTTGAGTTTTACATCTATAAAATTTATAAGCTTGAAGATGTTGACGGTAACAATATGAGGATTGATATAAGTCAAGTCTTCTGTTATGGTTCTTTTGGTAATATTGGAAGTGGACCCAGTTTTATGAGCGGACAGCCGATTCTTATATGGATCGAATATGATTCTATTATCAGTCTCTTGAACGTTACTCTTTCTCCTTCCTCTATGAAGCCATGTGCCCCTATAATGTCTCTGAAAGGGGATCTGTCGCATATTCTGTTAGAGAAAGTGTATGTTGGGCTCACATCTGCGAGAGAGGAGTGCTTGGGAGTTCACATTACCTATTTGGTTGGAGCTTTCAAATGTATGGGGAGCCACGTTGGATTTGGATGCTCTCCCTTCTTCAATCATCAAAACCAAAAGCAGGCAAGCAAGACTAATTAGTAATTACCATCGTAAACACATCTGTTCGTGCATCTTTTATCATATTGACTTCCATTCTTGTAGCAATTTACTTTTTGAGAAGAAAGAAGAATACGAAATCAATTGAATCTTGGGAGCTGGAAATTGGCCATGTAGACATAGCTATTTAGAGCTTCAACAAGCGACTGATAAATTTAGTGATAAGGAGTTGCGACGTGGAGGGTTTGGTCGAGTTTATGGAGGAAGGATGTAAATACAAAAGTGAAGGTTGCGGTGAAGCATATTTCACACGAATACAAGCAAGGAGTTGGTGAGTTTGTTTCTGGAATTGCAACCATAGGCAAGCTTAGTCTAAGAATTTAGTTCAGTTGCTAGGATGGTGCATACACAGAGTTGATTTTTACTTGTTTACAATCTCATGCCTAATGGAAGCTTGGATAAGTTCTTGTAGGGAGAATTGCATTTTTGGTCCCCTAATTAGGGGTCCCCATATTTTTGGTCCCAAGTGATTCTGATGTTTGCTAGTTTAGTCCTCTATACGGTTTAAACACTAATTAGGGTGTATTTATACGTAAAAATCTGAATATTTAAAAATTTAAGTACTTCTAGTTTTCAAACATTTCAAATAAGTCCCTAGGTTTTAAAAAAAATTGCTCCAGAGCTGTTTACAGGTCCAAGAGCTCCGGATCGGGAGCTGTAAGACAACTCCAGATCAGAGATCGGAGCTGTAACAAGCTCCGATTTGGAGTTGTATACAACTATGATTCAGAGCTTAAAACAGCTCCAGATCAAAGCTGGGTACAGCTCCGATCCGGAGCATGGAAGTATTATTTTTTTTAACTTTTTTATATTTTCAATTTATTTTGAAGTATTTATTTATAAATTCGGAATTTTCAATTTTGGGATGGAAATTATAACTTAAATAAGTATTATGAAAATTTTGGGATAATTTAAAAACTTTAGGGTAATTTTACAGTTTTATTTGGGATAATTTTTTGAATTTTATAAAATATTTAGGAAAATTGGTATATGTTAAAGTTTGGGGGACCAAAATTGTAAATACGAAATCGTATAATCACACCTTAAACCGTATAAAGGACCAAATTAAGAAAATTTGAATTCACTTGGGACAAAAATACGGGGAATTTCTAGTAAGGGGATAAAAAAATGCAATTATCCGATATCTTGTACAAACAAGAGAATCTGTGTTCCTGAGTTGGCAACATAGATATAAGATCATCAAAGGTGTTGCTTCGGGTCTATTGTATTTACATGAAGGGTATGAAAAAGTTGTACTTCACAGAGGTGTGAAGGCCAACAATGTGCTCTTGAATGCAGAAATGAATGCCAAGCTCGGAGACTTTGGTCTTGCGTGGCACTAATCCATACTACTCGGGTCGTTGGTACCTTATGGTACATGGCCCCATAACTTATGAGAACTGATAGAGCTACAATGAGTTCTGATGTGTTTGCATTTAGTATTCTATTGATTGAAAGTGGCATGTGGGCGTAAGCCCATCGAATCCACTGCCAGGCCAGTCACAGGGACGAGTCCATGAATTAAATCAGCAGGGGCAAAATCAACAATAATTTTATCTGCAAGAAAAATACACCATTCCCTATGTTCTCTCTATTGCTTCACGTTGCTATTGCCAGGGTAATTTTCAAAACAAATGATTAAAAATAAAATCAAGTTAGAAAAAAGTTCGCGAGGGTCGTATACTTGAACTTTACATGCACATAAAACCTATATTTGCGATTTCTTTTCCAAATTTTTATTTATTTTTAAGCATTTAAAGAAAAAACTGGTTATGTCAATATAGCAATAGGAAGTCATAGACAAATCATAGAAAGTATATTATATAAACATATCAATGCATCATCACAATTATGCTCGACAAGTAGTTTCAAATCATTACGCTATAGCTTCATTCGCCATTATGGCAAAAACATTAAGATAAAACATCTATTATTTGAGTGTGCAATCAATTCTCCTTGTTTATTTCAAAAATTTAAATGAAAAAAATGAGAAAATATGAGTTTTACTTGCCTATTTGGTCCAAAATAACAAGGTACATTGTCAACAAAATTCAAATTAATATATAAATACTTAAGTTGAATATCAGAATTTTCAAAGGGGGGCAAGATAAATTTCACCTGGGGCAAAATGTAAATATCATATATTTAATACACTAAGAAAATAAAAAGAAATACCGAGTGGGCAAGTGCGCCCACTGGCTACATGGTAGCCTCGCCCCTCAGGCCAGAGGACTTGGTCTTGGTTGATCTCGTCTCGAGAAAATATAGGGAGCAAAGAATTCTTGATCTTGTGGATGAAAAGTTGGTGGATAAATTTGATGAAGGGGAGATTTTGATGGTATTGGAATTGGGATTGACGTGTTCGAGTCAAGAACAATTAGCACGACGTAGCATGATGCAGGTTGTAAGTTGTCTGGAAGGAGAGGTTGAGATGCCTACACTTTTGAGGGAGCCAGTGGCTGGTTTAGAAATGGATGGTCCTGAGTGTTATGTCCATAGGCCCCCATCATTCACCACATCACCCGATTCACTTGTGCATAGCATGTACATGCCTAGATAGCTAGATAATTTACTAGTGGTCTTATATAAGCTGATGGTCATTTCTCTATTGTCTCAAATGTAATTGTTTAAAATAAGGAAAAAATAGAAAAGAAAAGAAAAGAACAGAACATAATAGTAAATTGTTTCCGCACACATTTTGGTCGGATAAGCCATTCTAAGTTTTGGGTTTGTGTCTCTCGGTGATCAATTTAATTTTTCGCATTTCATTCTAGTGAGTTTAAAATCTTTAAAAGTCTCATGTATGTATGTATGTGTGCTCTTTAAAATGTGTACTATACTCTTGTACTTATTTTTATAGAAATTAGATGACTTATATATTCATCCTAAAACATTGCAATCCTTGTGAAATCATGAATATTTTTAGTTTACAATATGTGGTCACAACTATTTCTAAAGCTTACTCACCACCTTTAAATTAAATTGATCTCGATGGATGACCAGATGAGTAATAAGTCTCTGTTCTTTTCATCTGAAAATTGATGAAAATAAATTCAGTTCAAATCAGTTCAGTTCAGGTCAGTTCAGATCCATTCAGTTCAGTTCAGTTCAGATTTGGCTAATACTCATCTGTCCCAATCAATTCTTTATGTATTCTTTTTTTGGACGTCCCAATCAATTCTTTACGTTTCTATTTCTGGAAAGTACCCCACATTCCATCTATATTATTTTAAATATGAACCCCACATTTACATTTCTTTATCTCCACTCATACCTCACACTTTTTAATCAACTACCCCACATTTACATATAATATTAATATAACACTACCAACAAAATTATTCATTAAAAACCGTGCAAAAAGCAAACGTAGACTTATCATCGGGACGGAGGGAGTAGTATTTTGCACTACAAATAAGTTCAGTTCAGTTCAGATCCATTCAGTTCAGTTCAGATCAGTTCAGTTCAGACTTTTTCAGATGAAGAGAACAGAGCTTAAGTCGAGAAAGAACAGGCTTTTCTTCCTTTCTTTAACATTGAGAAAACCATTTTACTTCATTTAAGTAAAAAGGTAAGGTAGCTCTATCTATTTAAAGGGATAAAAGAAAACATGAATGAAAAAGAAAGCATAAAAAGTTTTTTGAGATACACCCCTACACTCAAAACAGGAATGAAAAAGAAAGCATAAAGAGTTTTTTGAGATACACCCCTACACTCTTATATAAATAAATAAAATTCGAACTTCACAATCTCTATATATATTATGCTCGAAACTATACCCACAAAGGCCCCAAGTCCAACCACACCCTGTTTAAGAGTTCATGTAAGGAGTTCCATTTCGATCACCTTATTACATAATATATCTAATTTAAAGAGTTAGTAAAGAGTTGAACATTTTGAGCAGAAAATTCATTTTTAATCAAAATCATAAGGATGGAATATTGACCATGTTAACTTTGTATAGAAAAAAAACCTTGAGAGTTAAGCAAGCAGGCAAAAACCTTAAAATTAAAAAACTTAAAACCTGAAGAATTAAGCAAGCCACATAAAGAGAATTAGCTGATCGATACAAATAAACAAATTGCAATATTGACTGATCATACGCGACCATCGATTATAAAATTCACCACTGCTTGAATATTAGTACTACTACACGAGTAAGTTACGTGATCTGCCATATAAATAATAAATAATGAAGTACTTACTCCTAAGGAATGGTTTATTACTACCGGGTGCTCATGACTCTATATATCCAATCTAATCCAACTTCAGAAATTAAATATGAAGTACTTTTATACTTCAGTTATCTTTGACATTTTTGAGAATTCACAGCTTTCAAAATCATAAATCAAAATATTACAGTTCAATGCGAATTTTGAATCCATAAAATATTTTTGAATTTTCATTTCACCGAAAATGCAATAAAGCTTCAATAGAACTTTATTTGGTAAACATTTACTCTACACTACACCACCAATAATCCCTCCACTTTCTAATATAACCCTACGAGTAAAGACAAAATACGGGGAAAATTGGACTGTGGGACCTTCATATCACCCAGAGAGCAGTTCAAAATTTACTACGCCAACCCAAATGGTCAGACTTTCAAGCCATTAGTGGTCGGGACGTTACAAATGGTATCAGAGCCGATTCAGCCCAAAAACCCATAAGAGGTGGACGGTTGGTTGGGATCTTATACAATAGTAATTAAGTGATACTACTGAAGTATCATTTTATCCTTTACTACAATTACTTACAATTTGATGGGAAAAAAAATTTCCTCTTTAATTTCACCATCTTGAAGCTCATTTAAAACACCAGACCCAGAGTTCCAATCCTTCGTGAAAGCATCATAGTATCAGCTTGTGGTGAAACCATTATACATTTTGTGGGGGTAAAGTGAAACTGTATCAAGACTGGATCACAATAATTGTAAATTAGCCTTTCAATATAATATTTACCAGTCAACATTCTTGTTTGATGATATCAACTTATAGAAAGTATTATAGAACAGTATGTGCTCACTTCGTCTTCTATAAAACCAAGTCAAATCTGATTGGGATCGAAAAGAAGATCCATTTGATCCAACCCAGAAAATATGTACTTGAATTTGGCACTCACTTGCACCCTGCCTATTCTGGCATATTATACCTGGAAAATCTTCAACTGGACTTGGTTTAAACCAAAGAAGTTGGAGAAGTTCCTCAGACAGCAAGGTTTCAGTGGAACTTCTTACAAGTTCTTACTGGGAGACTTTAAAGAAATGAGTTCAATGTCGAAAGAAGCCAATTCCAAGCCGATCGATTTCTCTGCAGATTTCGTTCCCAGAATCTTGCCTTTCATCCATGACACTATCACCAAACACGGTATTAATCTTTCATTTCATGTCTCGATCGATCAGCTAGCTTATCAAGTATAGTTCATTGTATTTTATATTTTAACTTGTCATATGATTAACATACGTACAGGTCCAAATTGCTTTGTGTGGTTAGGGCCATTTCCTGCGGTAATTATATCTGATCCAGAAAACATAAGGGAGATTTTGTCGAAAAGCTATGTTTTTCAGAAGCCTTATAATCCACTTGGCAAAACAGTTGCACAAGGATTAGCAAGCTATGATACCGAAAAATGGGCAAAGCACAGAAGACTAATCAATCCTGCATTTCAGCTTGACAAACTCAAGGTAATTTTCGATAACTTAAGGTGCTTTATTATTTTACTGTACATCTAGTTTTGATGAGAAATTGGTTCATGTTTGACTATTGGTACAGCATATGGTTCCGGCGTTCTATGCAAGTTGTTGTGACATGTTGAACAAATGGAAGAACATTTCGCCGAGTGAAGGATCATTTGAATTGGATGTGTGGCCTTATCTCCAGACCTTGACAAGTGATGCAATCTCGCGCACTTCATTTGGAAGTAGCTATGAAGAAGGAAGAAAGATATTTGAACTTCAACAGGAACAAGCTGCACTTCTTTCTAAGGCGATTTTGTTGTCTTTCATCCCAGGAGGGAGGTACAAACTACACAAGTCACTTCCCCTCTTCAGTTTTGCTTTTTTTTTTTTAAATTATGCATCACAATGACTAGTGTAAGTTACGTGCGACAGATTCTTGCCAACGAAAACTAACAGAAGGATGAAGGAAATAAAGAAGGATGTCGAATTATCGTTGCTTGGCATCATTGAGAAGCGAATGAAGGCTCTGGAAGCAGGGGAAGCTGGTAGCAATGACTTGTTGGATATACTACTGGAGTCCAATTTAAAAGAAATACAGCAAAACGGAAATAAGTTTGGAATGAGCTTGCAGGATGTTGTTGAAGAGTGCAAGCTGTTTTACCTTGCTGGACAGGAGACAACATCGGTCTTGCTCGTCTGGACAATGATTTTGCTGAGCAAACATGTCGATTGGCAGACTCGTGCTAGGGAGGAGGTTCTGCAAGTATTTAGTAATGGAGAACCAGATTTCCAGGACTTGGACAACCTAAACACTGTGAGTATTTTTCTGACACTACATTTTATTTTTAGCTAATTAGTCCTTTTTATTTGGTTAATATATAGTTTTCATGCTGGACAATAATTCTACAGATATCCATGATTTTTCATGAGGTTCTGAGGCTATATCCACCAGGTCCGTTGCTCAGTCGAACCATTCACAAGGAAACAGAATTGGGAAATGTAACTCTTCCAGCGGGAGTGCAGATCCTGTTACCAGCAATTATGTTGCATCACGATTACGATAAATGGGGCGCTGATGCAAAGGAGTTCAATCCAGAAAGATTCAGTGAAGGAGTTAAGAAGGCCACACAGGGTCAGCTGACTTACTTCCCTTTTGGCTGGGGGCCTCGGATCTGCATTGGACAGAACTTTGCCATTATGGAAGCGAAAATGGCGCTAGCTATGATCTTGAGGCGTTATTCCTTCGCTCTGTCTCCGTCTTATTCACATGCTCCTCATACGGTGCTCACAATTCAACCTCAACATGGTGCATACTTGATCCTGAACAGGTTATAAAAGTTTTTCTTCTGATAAAAATTAAATAAAGGTGTACATTGTACAATTTACTACTATATGAAAGTAGTTTGATTCTTTGTATCAATATGCTTGTACGGTTCCGCTTCAAAAAATATGCTTCTACGGTTGTAACAACATACTCATTCTGAAGAAACTAAGTTCTTGATTGTTTTTGTTTCCAGCTTCCAACTCACACATTTTCTTTCAACAGTTTTAATATGTAAGTAGCGCAATGTGAAAGGAATAACTTAGTCTAACTATGACCATAAGCATTTATGTAATGGGTTCGGAGAACTCGAAAAGATTGAAAGCGCGCTATATATGCTTAACAAATTGCATCTCTATTTTTTGAATTCATAATAATAAGAACTCTAAAATTAATCATAATTGTTTTAAATCAATTTTAAAATAAGTGACACACGGGAAGTCAGGGACACCGTCCTTGATATCCTCGAATCCGACGTAACAGAAAAGAAACAGAGAGATTGCAGCGGATAGTAAAGTAAAACTGAAAAACAGTGGGTTCTACCAATCATGGATGTAGTATCTTGTACCACAACAAAGCGCTAGGCCAAACGACTTGCCTTGGAGTAAGAAACTTCAGTTACTATCATGCGGGATCAAGGCCAGGGCAGCTTGGTCTTGCCTTTTGAGTTTTGAGCCCACTTTTTTATGGAGCCCCATATTTATTAGGATGTTTTATGGTGTGTGAATAAGTGAGGACAAGAAGATAACTGGAATGCATACATGAATTAATAATCAATTGAGTTTTAGTTGGTTAAAACTTAAAATTGAATGGTGAATTGTGTGCAAGTCTAAGATTGTGAAATTTAATTAGATTAGGTCCACCTAAATACTCGATATATATAAATTTTCTTTTGTGTGTGTATATATATACTACATTATACACCTAGTCACCTGCTATAAATTTTATTTTGTGTATATAGTACTAGTTTTTGGTGGCCCGAACCCGAACATCCCAAATTATGGACCTCCAGACTTAATTACCCCCCTTTGAAAAATATCTGAGTGAGTGAGTGAGTCTAGTTTAGGCTGAGTTTCCGAAAATGGTTTCCTTGGGTGCTAATGGAAATGGCGGCATTTGGGGGATAGGTGGTCCATTTCACAATAACAACAATGGCCGGCGGCGTAACAAGAAGAACAGGAACACCGGGGGCAACAGAGAGGCCAAACCCTCCTCCTCCACAGACGCTGCCGGTAGCGGTGGTTACACGTTTCCGGTCAAGCAAGCAGCTACAGCTGCTTCCCTTGCCTTAACGGGGGACACCATAGCTCAGATACGCCAACGATGGGTCAAAAACAAGGACTCTCTTTCAGATTCTCCTGATTTCAAGGTACAATTGGGAATGTAACTGTTTGATTATGACTTGGAAATTTTGTGTGTTTTTTGGGTTTGATTTGATTTTCTGTATTGCTGTGTGGATGTATGTTTGTTTATGCTCTAAGGACCTAGCTTCTATATTGGTTGATAGATTGCAATTTGTTTTGTGGATGGAATGGTTAGATTTTGGTGAGAATTTATGCTTGTGCTGCCTTATTCAAGATTTTCATGCCTTGTGATATGATATGAGAATTGTGAACTTGGTTAAGTTTGTAAACTTGTATGCCAATCAAACAAATCGAGATGATCAGCTACGCCGTGACTCGTGTACAGTAAGCAAGGTCATTCTTGGTTTATTTTGATCAACACATCTACAATGTCCGACACTGGTAGGTACGGGGAAGTGAGTAGTCCCGCTAGGCATAGAATCCACTAGTGTGACTGTGAAGTGGCCCTAAGACTTCTGATTATTTTGTAACAGTGTGATCTGAGATGCTATCGAAGTCTGCAGTCACTGTTTATCACCTAGTGTTGTTTGACCAGATTAGGCTTCGAGAGTGCAGGCTCTAATTATGACAGTGGAAGACACCCTTTGTAATAGTTCCATAATCAGGACTCAGGAATATTGGGTAGACGGTAGACCTCTTGATTTGCAACTAGTCCAGCTATCGGAAGTAGACAAACAGATGTACATGTATTAGTTCCATGTTATGTGGTTAATGTTTTGAAGAGTAGCAATGACCTGTGATCAATGAATCATCAAGCACATTAACATTATGTTATCCTACCAAATATAATTGTGCCCTTCATCATTTATAGTTCATAATTTGTCAGTAGATCTCATAATGTATTATGGAAATGATAAAATGATGCAATTATCATTTATCATTAGTTTGTTAAAGGAGCTGTTCAGTTTCCACTCAGAATTAGGAGAGTTTTCTATATTGGAAGATAGAAATTCTAATTTGTCTCATCCAATAATCTTTTCCGGTAGGTCATTGCAAGTCTATCATTTATTAACCTGACTTTGGTCTATATCAGTAATTCAGTATGTCTTCGAACTGTTTCCAGATATTAAACCCTTAAGTTTGTAATATATGGTACAGACCATTGGGAGTTCTAATATAACAGGTTTCTTGGTTTGTTCTATATTCTCATCTTTTCGTTGCTTCCCTTATTTGTATTGAGGCTTAAAAAGTTCCCAGATAACTGAGCTTTTAAAATGTTTTGATCAAAAAATCATGTAGGAAATTATTAGCACAGTTTTACCTGAGCATGACTGGATTCGAGCCCTTCGCATGACCTCATACGGGTTCCTGCTCTATGGCCCTGGTTCATATGTATGGTACCAGTACCTTGATCATTGCATGCCGAAGCAAAATGTTCAGAATCTGATGGCAAAGGTAAGCGGGCATTATGATTTATAAAGAAGCTTATAACAGCTGACAAGTGTCATCTAACACCTCTCTTTATTCTTTTTTTTTTTCTTCACCCGTTCTGGCAGGTTATACTCAATCAAATTATACTAGGCCCAAGTGTTATTGCTGTTATTTTTGCCTGGAATAACCTATGGCAAGGAAAACTTGCTGAGCTTCCTGACAAGTACAAGAAAGATGCTCTCCCAACTCTATTAACTGGTAAAGTCCTTTTCAACCGCCCTTGTGCTCTTTTTTTCTCTCTTTAATTTCCACAAAATTTTCCCTGCAGGCTTCAGGTTCTGGATTCCCGTCAGCATACTGAATTTTGGGTATGGTACTTAAAAGTTAACACCCTCCCCTCTCCCAGGTTGTTGAGTTTGCTAGATCTAATTCGGAAACATCACTGAGTTAAAGAATGTTTATAAGTAGGAATCGTGTTGTTTGACCTATTTATATTCCGGTAATATGAAGATCCTGTATAGTTGTCTGTTTGAGTATCATATACTTAGCCAAGGCGTATTCTGCAATCTTATGTGAGTGTCAAATTATGGGGCTTTAGTAACCAAAGTACTTATTCTGCAAGATGGAGTTTTGTGCTCTGAAGTTCTGAAGAAGTATATTCTAAATATCATTTACATCGGGTAAAATGCATGTTTTAGTTGTGATCACCTGAATTTCATTATATAAGAGAACCAATGTTCGTCTGGAGTACGTTACTCACCTGATCATGCAACTCATCTTATGAGTGGCCATGGTTGTTGCTCAGATTCTTTCTTTCAGTTTGTTATTCTGTGATCTAAGCTGTGAGCTTCACGCCTAGCATGCAATGAGCTTACATGGTTGTTTTCTTTCTGTTTCCTTTAGGGTGGTGCCTCTTCAAGCCCGTGTTGCTTTCATGTCCATGGGGTCTATATTCTGGAATTTTTACCTATCCTCAACCATGAGCAGGTGAAACCTGTTGCAGAACCGTATCCATGATCTTGCACGTGACTGTTTGAGCAAAAGTTTCTCTTCAGCACAAGCATCTTTTCAAATTGTACGATTCAGTTTTACATGTTAGTCAATATGTCACTAAGGTGAAGTCTTTTATTTAATTTTATGAAACGCATGAATCAGAATACAGAAGATACCTTGCTCACTGCAAAGATTTAGGCATTCAATGAACACTGCCTTTGGTTTGACTTGCATCAGTATACATTTGTTTATTTTTATAAAATTACAGAGTTATCCATAAAATGCTACTCGTACTTAGTTACTACTACAATGTGTTTTCGCTATCCTGCTTCGTTTGTAATTATGCTGAGATAGATTTATGATAAGATGCTCTGGAATGATAGAACGCCCACAGAATAATACCTAACCAACGGTTGGAATTGAATGGAGTTCTAGTATAGTATAGTACCGAGCAAGACTTATCTGCACTACACAAGAAGAACTGGAATATGAGTTCCCTTTCTGATATGCAGGAATCAAATTCCTTGCTTCACTAAGTCACATCCAGTAATGAATCTTTCTATCTTCAACTCTACTAAGCAACAGATAAAAGGCATCTCTTATTCCTATCGCAAATTATTTAGTAGACAACACAATACAAAAAAAGTTCCAGCCCCCCATGTCATAAACGCACAAGGCAAAGAAAAAGAAAGGCAGAGAAGCTGTATTTTAGTAGCCTTGAGCATTATTAATTTCATCACCTAAGCCTGTGATAACCATGAGCCGGAGTTCCCGCAATACCAGGCAGCCGGAGAGTTGGCATCCAGGTCCGGAGTACTGGGTGTACGTGCCTAACAACAACTGGAACGTGTCAACATCGCCTTCGCCAGGCTATCCCCGTGCACAGAGATCTCTGGTTTGTGCAACATAGGTGTATACTGTTTTTGGATCTTGATCCTGATCCTCATTTCTTTACTTTGGGTTTGTGGATACAGAATCATACGGGGCACACAGGTGGTGATCCTTGGCCGTTCTACGAAGAAAGGGTGATAAGAGGGCCTAATTTTGGCTTACCCAGGTGACTCTTGTTGATATCAATAATGACTTCAGTATTTCCTCTCAAACCAAATCTTCATGTACAAGATTGCTGTCTTTTCAGATTCCCGTCACGAGCAGTAGCAGTTGAGCCGGTACTCATCGAGGCTTATGACTTATTGTATACAAGAGCACGACACCCTGTAGACGAATCTCCTACATATAACCACGAACCGAGGTACTACCAAATTCCATCACGGGATGAATCAAAGTTAAGCCCAGAAGAGCAAAAGAGAGCTATTTATGGTCTGAGGAAACAACTTTACAATCCACACTTGAACAATATTGTCAAGAGACTAGGTACTTCCAAGTCCACCAGCAGTGAATCTCAAAGAAGCTCTCAGACGGACAACGATTGGAAAAGGTGTGCGGTTTGCTTGGAAGATTTTGATACGAAACAGTTCCTGATGCTCACTCCTTGCGATCATATGTTCCATGAGGAATGCATTGTACCGTGGGTGAAGAGCCAAGGGAAATGCCCGGTTTGCAGAGCTGTCATCGTGGAAAAAAATGCAGCGCGTCTAAATAGTGTTTATCCCGGTCTGCCGCAGGGATTGAGAGGCTTCTGATGTCAGGTGTAAGGGTGTTCTGAAGGCTTTATAATATTACTTACTAGTTACAAGGGAGTGAAGGGACTGGTAAACCTGAGATGGGTAATATAGTGGCATTGTAATATGGATTATGAATGAATAATTTCAACATTACCTATAAAAAAGGACACCTTATTTAGTTATTTATTTTTATTTTATTTACATTTTATTAGTATTACTTTTGGAGAAGCAGCAAGAGATGTCATCTGAACAGAATACAAGATCAACAAATCTGTCATCATGTTAAGCATATTACACCATAATTATAACATAATGATTTTCGGTACAGTTAGTAAAAGGTAAACTTTTCCGATGTATATGAAAGACTGGTTTATTGTATTAAACCGGTTCAGATCAGGTTGTCCGGCCAGTTGGGTCACTATAATGGTCCATAACCACAACAAAAGAATCTCTCATGATCTCATCAATCACTCTCTCTCTTCATGGTTTTTAACCACTACTGTCATGGTTTTTACATGTAAAACTAGACGTTAAAAGTTTTTGTTAACGAAAACTTTCAATTCTAACAAGTTAAAAACATAATATAAAACCGCGAGAAATGAAAAATTGGTCTGCTCGGTAGTTCAGACCGACTAACTCTAAATGCGCGAGAAATGATAAAAAACCATAAGTTTTTGCATTGTTGCTGACATTCTATCCACAAATATGGTGCACTCACTGCAGTGTGTTCTGTTTCCTTCCCATATCATATCCTCTTCTTCATCATCATCCACCAGCCAATCACCACCAACCAACCACCTCCTTTCGCCACATACCCCGCCTTTTCCTTCTATCCCCCACTGAGTTTTACCAATCGCTAAACCCCATGTAGTACTATTTCTTGTTATTCAAGAACAAAAATGAGAATAAAATGATGATATGCTGATTCAACTCCTGTCCAATCATTACACAATGGGTGCATTTTCTGTCTTTAAACCTTCTTACAGCTCTTCCCTGCCAAATTCTTCCTTTCAGCGTTTCACTCCTTGCTGTTCCTCTCATTCAAAGGTATTAAATGTCTTTGCTCATTTGTTCTCCAGTTTTTTTTATTTTTATTTTTTATTTTTTTTATTTTTGTGCAATGATGAATCTGTATCTGGTAACTTGAATTGTGTTTAATCTTTGTATTCTTTTACAGCATTTCAATTCAGCAAAAAGTCCCCTTTCTTCCAGACACTCTTCATTTTTCAGAGGCCAGTTTGACATTAGATTCTTCCTTAAATCCATTACCACTTCTCCAAAGAAAACATATGCAGGTAATTTCACTGCTTTATTCCTTTTAATTTCAGTCATACTGCATTTCTTGTGTTGATCTTTTTGCATATGAGATGAACTATCAGAAAGTGTTCGGTATTAGTCCTCTTAAAAATGGCATTAGCAGGAATTCATGTTAATCAGTTTTATATTGCGTCCGAAGCGAATTCCATGTTTGATATTGGCATATTGAAGAAAGGTTCTTGACAAACATGTACTGTTCCCTATCAAGTTCGGATCATTTTGGGCTTGTGTATTTGCAATGAGAATGAGTTTTTTTCAGTTTATTAATACTTATAATTGACTCTGTTGAGGTAATTAATGGTGTTTGCTTGTTAAGGAATTGTGGTTTTGCCTAGTTGCATATGGCCACTAACTGAAGAGAATGTGGAGAAGGTGTTGGATACAGTGAGGCCAGGTCTAATGGCTGATGGGGGGAATGTAGCTCTGCATGAGATAGATGGCCTAGTTGTTGTCCTCAAGCTACAAGGTGCTTGTGGTTCATGTCCTAGTTCATCAATGACTCTTAGAATGGGGATTGAGACAAAACTTCGTGATAAGATTCCTGAAATTGAGTCGGTGGAGCAGATTCTTGACACTGAAACTGGCCTCGAGTTGAATGAGGAAAATGTGGAAAAGGTAATTGCACCTCTGTCTTCTCTGATAGTCCTTGAATATGTTTGCTAAGGGGAAATGCATGAATATTAGTATATGTTACAAGTAGTCCTATTGTACGTGTTATAATTGTTCTTGTTTACCATTTCTTGACTCTTACTATTAGGATTCTTGAAACACATTTCTCCTTCAAAAACTTCATATATGCTCCTAGAATCAGTTTACAATATTTTGTGGACTATCTGAATCATTTTGGAGCTGTGACTTGTATATTCACTGAAGTTACCACATCACGTAAACTCAATGGACTGAGAATCTGATGCCTGTCCTAATATAACCTATAAGCCACATATAGTCCTTCTTAAGAGTAAACTTCGCATGTAAAGTAAACATGTGTTACCTGCAACCTATTTTATCATAGCATTATGACACAATCTCTGGCAGTTATACACAATCTCTGGCATGTAAAGTAAACATGTGTTACCTATTTTAGTTTGATGAAAGTAATATGTGAGTTTTGTTATATGAACTGTACTGAGTCACTACTGAGTACTGACAAATAGATAACATTCTCTTATCTGCATAAATGTTGCCTGGTACTAGTTTGTCAGAATAGGAAGGAGGGAATTGTGTTGGTATTCCATAAGTCATACTTTAGGACTCAACCTTTTGTCATTCCTCCAAAATTCACATGATAGTTATTTTATTCGTATGAATTATTGCCTCCCACATTCATACTTCAGTTCTGTTGATGCATGTTTTCATAAAGAGAACTGTTCATTATAAAAATTCTGTTGCCAGTAAATAAACCATATGGAATATTACATTAAGAGGGAATCGTGTCGATGTTCCATAAATATTACTTTAAGACCTTTTGTTATTCCTCCAAAATTCACTTGACAGTTATATTATTTGTGTGCGTTAGGCTCTGACATATTTACTTGGGTTCTGTTGATGCATGTTTTCATAAACTGAACCATTTCTTATAAGGATTATGTTGCCAGTATTAAGATGTGTACATACTTGTTGTGCAGCTTCTAGCAGAGATAAGACCTTACCTGGCGGGTACAGGTGGTGGTGAGCTGGAGCTGGTTCAAATTGATGACTATGTGGTGAAAGTTAGACTGAGTGGACCTGCAGCTGGAGTGATGACGGTTCGTGTAGCTCTAACACAGAAGTTGAGAGAAAAAATACCATCCATTGCAGCTGTTCAGTTGATAGAATAATTTGTTATTATATAGAGAAACTTAAGTTACAAGACCTTAGTTCTTTTTAGAGGAAAGAACTCTGTATACCAGTGATTTGAACAAGAGCATGTAAATGTCCTTAAAGAGAACCACAGCTCAGCATTTTTTCACATTATAGTTTAAGTTCCATTGTAAGTGTTTATCAGATACTATATGTTGGTATGATGCTCCTGCCTGCCACCCCTATCTCCGCCCCAGCCGATAATCAGTGGCGGAGCTAAGGGCTGGGTCACTTGGCCACCTGAGATTCTGATAACGTACATCTTATATGACTTTTTTTTAGATATTTTTTTAATTTTATTCCTCTTATTGTAATAGTGGCCCCACACATGAAACTCACCGATATAGTGAAATGAAACTCACCGGTATAGTGAGAGGGGATGTTACCATTAGTAGGATGGAATTCACTGCTACATGTCAAAGAGATACCCTTAGAAGGAAGGATGGATGTCCAATGTTTAACATACCCTTCTTATTATTAATTTTATATGTGGTGGTCACTGGCCTGGAAAATTAATTTAGTCTAACTATTTCATGAAAACGCCAAAGCAAATAATTGGGATTGTTGATTACTACTGATTCCTACTAAACGATGTTATTCCTTACCTTTTAATAGTATTGCAACTTCCCCATTTCTTCCTGTTTTTATATCTGCTTTCTAAGATACTGTAAAACGTATTTTATACTGATAATTTGACACATCTATTTTACATATTTTATGGTTGAATAGGTTTCACCCATTGGTACCCATACTTTGTATCATATTGTCAATACATGTGACATAGGATTGAACATTTGATGACATCAATAATGTAAAATGACCGTTCATTTTAGTCTACATGTGATTTTTTTTCTTCCCATCAAATGACCAAGTTCTACATCAATAATTAAATACACACTGGAGTTCAATATCTGGCTGGTGCGTAGAGCGTGTAATACACCTTCTTACCCGCACAATGACACAATGGCAGCAAGATCACCCCTCAACACAAAAAGTGAGGTCCAATTCACAAATGTCCACATTATAGAGCTCTTTTCCTGAAAACATTATAACGAAACTGAGGGAGTTTTACATGTGAGTCCAAAATCTTGTTTATTTTTCATTTCGACCCCCCAAGAATCTAGCTAGCAAAAAACAGACAGACATACCTCCAAAAGAGTCTCTCGCCCTCACCAGTCACCACCACCTTCAAATCAAAATTGGAGTATACGCGAACTACTTATTTCTCTCTCTCTCTCTCTGCACTGAAAAGTAACAGAAAACATTCTTGTTCGACTTGTCTTTGTTTCCACCATTAACTAGACGACTAGAAGAAGAAGCACTGTTGATTTAATTAATTAACCAACAGAGAAAGAAAGGGATATTATTATTATGTCTGTTTACAGAGGCGATGATGAATACGATTACCTGTTCAAGCTTGTTCTCATAGGTGATTCCGGTGTCGGGAAATCCAATCTCTTGTCTAGGTTTACCAAGAACGAGTTCAATCTCGAGTCCAAATCCACCATAGGCGTTGAGTTTGCTACTAAAAGCCTTACTATCGATGCCAAGGTCATCAAAGCTCAGATTTGGGACACTGCTGGCCAAGAGAGGTAACTTAACTAACATCTTTTTCCTCTTCACTTCTCTTTGCCTTACTCACTGGATCTTATCTTATTTATGCTTTGTACTCTTCTGTTTTTAACTAGATTGGAATTTACTACTCTTCTTTTGCCTGTGTTTTTGTGATGAAAAGAATATAGGGCTTGTTATGTTTTTGTAAATATGCCTCTGCTAGTGCTCCTAATATTGAAAATCATGATCACTGGTACAGCTCCTGGAGTTTAGCAGTCCAAGTCCTTTTCCCCTATTATGGATTTGGCTTTCCAAGGGCATGAAAACTGTTTGTCAAAGTTTCTTTCATTTAGATATAGGCATATAGAGTAGTAAGTAGCTATTAGTTTTGCTTCCATCTTTCTGTGGTAATAACAACAAAAAAGTAAGGTTTCATTGACTTAACATTGTAGTAACATTATCATAGATATGTGAACTTACTAGTTTACCACTCTATATATAGAAAACTTCCCAGATGTGAGGAATAAGCAAACAATCTGGCCAAATTTAGCTCAATCATGGCTAACTGATCTGCAAATCCTATATCAACATCACCTACCTGTGCAGAGAATCTGCATAGATTATTCCTTCTTCCTTCATTTTTTTTTAAAAAAGATTATCATTATTTTTTATTTCCGTTTTCTCGTGTCAAATACTGGTAGAGCACATGTTCATATCTCCTTCCAAGTGGATTCATGTTGGCTATGTTCTAATATTAAATAAGAGGATTAGATCAACAGATCTCTCCCAATCTCAAGAGGTTTTCCACCCTGTCTGCATATCAACATTCTTAAAGCTTCTCCTTAAGCTTTGACATGCCTAAACTATCGTCAGGAGTGTGAACTTCGTGAAATCTAAATACCTTATGTTCTAAAACACCTCTAATACAGTGATATCGAATATGGATTTTCTTCAATCTGGAATTGAAAGATCGATTCTCTAGAGAAATAGAGCGCTTAGGCCATTTCAAAATAACGTGTACCTCTTTCTCTTGAAGCCAACTTATCTCACAGAATTCCTCCCCTGTTAATGAAGTTAGTGTACCTCTTTCTATTGACTGAAGTTTTGGAAATAGTTTTTCCCACTGAGAGATTGTGAACCTGAATAGTCGAAATTGGACTCCTAGCAGGTTACTTGATGAAAGTGTGTTTTGCTGAAGGTAGTTTTCTCTAGTCATTTTTTCCCCCTCTATTTCGTACGAATGCCCAGATTTCTTGAGTCTTTCATTATGTTTTTTCTGTCAACAATGTGGTACCAGACTGGGGCCCAGACTTAGCAATGGGATAAAAAGTTCTTCAGTTCCTAAAAGAGATGGTGTGAGTTCAAATAAATGTAGGACGGATGGCTATTCTTGAGGTTGGTGTATCTGGTAAAGTATGCTTACAACATAATGAACATGAGCAGTCAATATGAGAAATATAGATGCTTCTTCCGGGGGAAGCTTTCGTATGTTTGAGGGGAGGATTATTGTGTACAAACCATATCCCACGTGTGTGTGAAGGATAAAGTGTTAGGGTTAATAAATAAGTAGAAGCACTATCTCAATTGGCGTGGGGCTTTTGGAGATCCAAAAAACAAGAAACGTGCGGTTTAGGTCCTCGTATCCTAGCCAGGGACTCTTCATTGAGAGAGTGATTCATTCCATGTAGGTCCTCTTAATTTCCATGATCTTGATTTCTTTTTTGAACTTGAAATAAAAGTGTGGGGGAGATTATACTTTCTGCTCTCACCTGACAACACTATTTGAAAGTATCCATTTTCAACGATGAGCTGGAATAATATTTAAGCCGTCTGTTGTTGAAACAAATTACATGCCTTATTGAATTTCACTAGTTCCTAGTTGGTGGTTTGCTATGCTACAGCACTGAAGTTCAGTCATGATTCTCCGATTTGTAGTCTGTAGTATATTCTCCAAAAAGGAAAAAAAAGACCTAAATTTTATAACAAGAAGATAAAATCTTGATAAGAACTTGTGTTAGACTGGTGCTATGAGCCTAAAACTTGAATGGGTGGGTGGGGTGTAACTGTGTATAATACCATTAGACTGTCTAGTTCAAATTTTTTACTAGATTTATCTGTATGCATCAACACTCGCCCCTTCTTAATGTGGTATTACAATCCTCATGACCTCATGATTTACCCAGAAAGTGGTTGAGTAGTTCAATATGCAGCATAAGGCTGAAACTATGTACCTAGTTCCCAAGTCTGTGAGAAAAAATTGACAAACGCCGATGTGACTCATTGATGTGATGCATTGAATATATTTTGCAGACAAAATTTTATAATGTTAGAGATGTGATATGAATGCGTTAGTTCCCCACATCTCTACAAGTTCAAGCTTTTAGATGCGATGGAATTATTAAAGGATAAGGGATTAAATCCACACACTTGTACACCCCTGTTAAATTGTCCATGGGCCTTCCCTAATGTGGTTGAATTGAGCCTTTATTGTGAAGGGAGAGAGAGAAGGAAGAGAGAGAGAGAGAGAGAGAGAGAGGGGGGGGGGGGGGGGTCGGAGTTGATGTATAAATGTATTATTTTCACACCTCTCTGCAAGATTGAGCTTCCATATTACATGAAATTCTTTCAGGGTGGACATCTTCTTCTAATTGAATGATGACACTCCTCCAACTCGTTTGTGTATGGATCTGGATGGACTCTCTTGACATTTTCCAAGATTTTTAGCAAAGGAGCTATATCGATCACGTAGTGATGTATTCAACTCTGCCTGTTGGCCAACATTTTGTACGGACATGCTGCAAAATGCCTCTGTCCAGTGCCAGACAAGTTGTGGAGTGTGGACACAGGCCAGCCATGGTGTGGCTTTAACAGAAACAATCCAATGCTCAACATGGTTTGGAACTCTGACTTGTTTTTATCTATCTCTACAAAAACTTGAGCCAAAAATAACCTGGGTTAGAACTTGGATAATAAGACCAGCCCATTCTTGTTATAGCTGTTAAATCAATTTATATGCTTTTTCATATACAGTAGTAGGTGACATACGGCAAATGCTTTTACCAGATACTTATTGTTGTGATCTTGAATCAAATTATATACTACATCATTAAGTTAATCCATTCTGTTAGCATTAACTTCTATGTCATTGTTTTTTTCCCATCCTGTAGGTATCGTGCCATTACCAGTGCTTACTATCGAGGAGCTGTTGGTGCATTACTTGTATATGATGTCACTCGACGTCCAACTTTTGAGAATATACTAAGATGGCTCAAAGAATTGAGGGATCACACCGACCCCAGTATCGTGGTCATGCTCATCGGCAACAAATCCGATCTTCGGCATCTCATCTCTGTTACAACCGAGGATGGTAAAAATTTAGCTGAGCAAGAGTCCCTCTGCTTCATGGAGACCTCTGCGTTGGAAGCAAAAAATGTGGATAATGCATTTACTGAAGTTATAACTCAGATTCATCGGATTGTAAGCAAGAAGGCAGTCGAGGCTGGCGATGAATCTGCTACTTCAACAGTTCCGTCTAAAGGTGAAACCATTAATATAGATCAAACATCTGCTTGGAAAAGATTCGGATGCTGCTCAAGTTGAAGAATTGGAAGGACGGAGTCACTACCTGTGGTTGGTTGGTAAAATGTACATTGCCTTCAATTACGAAGTGTTCCTATTTACCTGTCTTGCTTAGGCCTACTTATCAATCATTGTGTCATTTGTGTGACTTAAGTAATGATGTACTGAAAACTCGCGTTAGGTATAAGCACAAAGTGATAGTTCGGTTGTTGGGGTTATATTATGTGAAGTTAAGTCGAATGTTTAGTTTGGTATTTGCCTTGAATAATGTTTTTGGATTCGCTTCTTCATAGAAAACTATTTCCAGTAAAAGGTTTCTGGATTTTAAGCATTAGTTATGCATCAAATATGACATAGGAATTTGATACAGCTATGGCCTATGAGCTATGGATGTCTCTCTAGCTTATTCTGGGAGTATTATGTGTTCTATAATTCTATTCTATGCTGCTTGTTTCACACAGTTGCCGGGAAGTATCTGGCAATTTGTTGTGGCGACGATATGCATACTGTCGTCAAGTATCCACATGTCGAGTTTGAATTTCCGGTTCCATTTTGCTTTGTGGTTCTACTAGTGTGTGTTTGGTTGGAATCCCTGAGATTTTAAAATGAGGGATTTGAGCCCAAATAATGAAATGGGCTTTTGGACCTCCAATTGTTGTTTGGTCCAAATCTTTATTTGGAGGGATTTGAAAATAAATACCTTGTTTGATTGCATATGAATTTGAAACGTATTTTAGATTTCGTGTAAGGGATTTTTGTTAGTTATACTAGTTTAGCTACATATTTAAAGTTACAATAATACCCTTTCAGCTGAAATGATTTGTTCTTTGAGGTCATGGTTTAAAAGTAAATTTGCCATTTTTAACCTCTAAAATACTTTGCTAAATCAATTTTTCAATTGTTTGAAAAATTACAAACAATTACACGCATTAGTACTAATGTACTAATGAATGGAATAAGCAATTAACAAAGGACTACGTCCAAATGATTCATTCTTAAACCACGCATTAGACCATACATATTAGCTAACATGAAAGATTCACACCAATAGCTAAAACATAAAATTATTTATTATGACGCCATCATATTATCATGATTAGTACTTATCCGAGTGAAACATAACCACTAGAAATATTATAGCATGTATTTAGCCTATTGAAATATATTGGTAGAGCACAAAAAATTCACATATAATGAAGGGCCAGAGGCATATGCTTAAAAGATGATAATGTTTTAAATTTTTATTATTATTAGATAAAAAGTAATGATATTTTAGAATTTGTTTTAAGTCTAATTAAGAGAGAATTAGGAGCAGGAGATGGGGTGATCCAAACATAGCCAAAAAAGGTCTTTATTTATAGATCTCGAAAAAATAAAGTCGTTGATGATATTTATTTATTTTTTTGCATTTTTATTTTTTGAGTTATGACCATTTAAAATAAAGAGTGCCGTCGATTTCCTATGTGAACACGCGACATGTTGTATGTTCTCCGTTTGTGGTCTTCTCGTGATTGTTTACTAATGACGAGGGCAGGAAAGTAATTTCAATTTGGACATGAAATCTCCATTTGAGCGATTTCACAAATACCTACCCCAACTAGGTATTAACTAGGTATTTCAAACCAACAAAAATACAAGAGCCCTCACATGAAGGGTTCTACAAATCACTGGCCTGACGGAATGACATTACTTAACCAAACATGGTATTTTGAGGGATTTGGGGCAAACAAGGACCAAATCCCTCCTACCAAACATGCACCTACAGCTTTGTGGTAGGGGAAAATGAAGTGCAAGTAAAATATATTCAGTCACATACAAAAAAAATTGGATACTTTTTATTAGTATGCACACTCATTTGGCAGGGAAAACTCACCCAAATTCACACTGGATGAGATCTTACGTACTGTAGGTAGTACTTTGTTATCTTGTAGGATTTCTTCTATCTTGAGTCAAATTCTGAAAATTACTCTCACCTCACATGTGCCTCTGCCCTCTCTTTAACCTTCATCACCTTGAAGAGAGAATTTTATCAACTGTCTTCCTTTTTTCAATTCTTTCTGATTCACAATCATCCTTAATGTAAAGTGGATCCACCCAGAAAACATCCTCCATTTGCACATTTCTTGAAATATGATGATTCTCAACAAAAACAGCTTATGTGGGTTAAACGGAGCATTACGGCAGTTTGTCGCCGAAACAGATTTCAGATTTCAAGACATACACGTACCCCCCCCCCCCCCAAACATGTAGTGCCCGTTAGGGTGTATGCGAACAAAGCCGTTACAGAACGTTCGCGAAACAGCTCGGTCAACGTTTGGTTCGTAATTGCGTTAACCCGAACACGAACGGTTGGCGAATGCGTTTGAGTCACTACCGAATGAGTTTCGAGCTTTGTTGTTTATGGCTCGAGTGTTCGGGAACATAAGTGTATAAATAAACATATATTATTAAAGTAATATAATAACACGATTGATTTGCACATTAATTTACATACCAATCAATTTTAATCCGTTGATCTTAATTATTCAATTTCAATTTGATGCGTGTAACCCCGCCAACCCGTCTGCCATCCACTCGCCAAAAATGGTCAACCGCCCGCGGCGGTTAGACAAAATGTTCACCCGTCATGGTTAACTATTAAGCATATCCGCCATAAGTGGGTCGGCATGAATTTTTATAAAAATGCACCCGCACGCGTACACCCCTAATCTGAACTGAACTGAATTTAAAATAATTAATTTTCAAACGAATAGAACATAGCCGTAAGCTATTAATGATTTCATATGCTTTATAATTCTTATAATTTATAGAAACTTATGCAACATGCATTTTTATTTGATAAAGTCATAGTAATATTTATTCTTATTTTATTTAAAATTCAATTGGTACATACTCATGAATTTATTCAACAACAAAAATATTTTACTCCTTTATGTAATAAATTATGGATCGAAATATAATAGAAAATATACATAAATTGGTAAAAAAAAAAAAAAAAAAAGGTTATATAGTGAAGAAAATTTTAATATACAGTAAACAACAATCAAAATGTCGATGGACCAAAGCACTGTAGAGAAAAAGCTACCTTACTTTAAAAAAGGGAAGAGTGGTTTTGTTCCATAATTAAATAACAATAAATTAAGAAAATTGATGTAAATTGAAAAAAATCTACAAATTAAATTTTAAATCTTTGACTACCAAGGGGCCGGGTAAAATGAAGAGTTTATATAAGTTGCTCTGTACGTATCAATAATTGGAAATATAGATACCCATTACTAATAGACGGAGAGATTAATAAACTTGGAAATTCAATGTCGTATGTATATATTTCTGAGCCCCAAAATTCACTAGTAGTAGTGTTTTGCATTTGGAGGCTAACTAACATGCAAGTTAATTGCCCCAATATTTTTTTTTAAACATCTAAAAAGAATTTATTAAACGAATAAGAAGGTTTACAAGAGCATAAGCAATGTTCTTAAAAAAGAAGAGTCTACCAATTTCTTCACCAAAACTACTAAATAAAGCAGTCGAAGCCCCTACCCAAAAAAAAAAAAAAAAAAAAAAAAAACTCAAGAAATTGGGCCCGTAGAGAATTACGCTATAACACCTTCAATCAATGGCGAATCTATGTTGTTTAGTGTGGGTGAAGGTTTTTTTTTTCTTTAATGATCCTTTACAAAATTTTATTTTACACCCATTAAATTAGATTTTTTGCACCCACATAAATTTATAGAATATATCTTACACCCCTTAAATCTCAAGAACATATAGGAATATATATTTTTATATAATTAAGTATTAAAACAATGGGTGCGAGAAGAGCATAAATAAGCACATGTATCAAATTGAACAATAATTTAAGTTAGGGTAATGAAAGTAAATCATTTTTTATTAAGATTATTGAAAATAATTGTCCATATTGCTATTTTTTTAGGTCAAAATTAATTGTTTCAATATAATTATATAAATTTTATATTAATGGATATTAAGAAATATCTATTCGAAACTACTAATGTTTTTTACCCAACTCAACATTTGTAATATTTTATTAATTATTAATAGTTATTTACTATTTTTAATAATTAATTATTATTTATTATTTATTTATAACAATCATCATCACCTATTTAAATCCATAACAACGCTCGTTAAAATCACAACAAAGATAATTATAACCACACCATGTTCCCTTAAAGCCATACAATGGACAAATCCAACATTATATATTTCTTAAAACTACAACAACATACATTAAAAACCATACCAAAATATCTTAAAACTATAATACAACAGTAACATGCAATTGAAGCTGAAAAACATATCAAATATGATTGAAACATTAACACGAGTTCTTAAAACCACAATAATAATACTTATAACAACACCATGTCCCATAGAAATCATACAGCGAATCCAACGCAGTAGCATTATGTGTTTCTTAAAACCACAACAACGTGAATTAAAACCACACCGAACACCCTTAAAACTATAATCGAGTGGTAACATGCAGCTGAATCTAAAAATCATATCAAATATATTTAGAGTCTTAACATGAGTTCTTAAAACAACAACAAAGATACTTATAACCCCACCATGTCGCCTTAAAATCATACACTAGACAAATCTAACACACTATGAAATAAAAAACCACACCAAAATCTATTAAAAGCATAATAGTAGATCCATGATAAAACACATTATCAAATTGAAATTCAAGTTCCTCCTCTTTCTCATCCTATCACAAAGAACACATAATCAACATACATTGCTAGAAAATATTGATATTCAAAACTATTTCGTTTACAATTACAAGTAAACAAATAGGTGAAAATTCGAATCCACCACTATGAGTTGAATTGCTCGAAAATATCAATATTCATATGAGAGAGTCTTAAAACCATATCATCCAGTCTTAAAACCACATCACTCAGTCTTAAAACCACACTGAAAAACAAGAGATGAGAAAGAAAGTAGATCTGAAGAGAGAGAAAGTAGATCTGAAAATAGAGAATGTAGATTTAATTGAGGCAGCAGTGGTGGTTGCGTGGAGAAGCAGAGGTGGTGGCGGCGGCATGGTGGTGATGGTGACGGCGACGTAGTGGTGGTGACATGGTGGTGGTGGCGTGTGGTGGTGACGGCGACGTAGTGGTGGTGGTGGTGGCAGCGTAGTGGTGGTGGTGGTGGCGGCGGTATAGTGGTGGTGGAGGTGGTGGCGGCGGCGTGGTGGTGGAGGTGGTGGCGGCGTGGTGGTGGTGGAAGAAGGGGGAGTGGAGGAGGAGGTATTTTAGAGAGAGAAAGATTATGGTTGAAAGGGTTAGATTTAGGGTTTTTGTATATTTATACTAAAACTAGTTGACCGGCTATTTGTTGGGCTGACCATGAATTTTGGTTTTTTAGGTAAAAAAAACCAGTCTTTCCTACTATATAGGAAAGGCTAGCCTCTCTATATACTTACTCATGTATGTAGCCAATCACTTCAAGGATTGGAGAAATATGATTTGTATCCATACGTATCTTTTTCACATCCATATGCCATAAACAATTTCAAGGTGCTATGTTTATTTGATGTCACATTTCAAGAAATGGACCAAATTTGCACAATTGTTAATAGTGTATCTTGCAACCCGCATCAAGTAACTCTAATCACTTCAAGGAATATAGAAATCATATAGTACAATTTCTTTCAACGATTCAAAATGAAATAAAATAAATAAAGTGCAACTTATCTTTGATACTCATCCGTTTTTTTAGATTGTTTACGTTTGCTTTTGGAACGGTTTTTAAGGAGGTTGGTATAATGTGTGTGGTGTTTGAGTTAGTGGCAGGACCCACAATAAAGTTGTGAGATAAAAGTTTGCCAAAAAAGGAAACGTAAACAATCTAACGAAACGGACTAAAATGGAATCCGTAAACAATCTAAAAAAACAGATGAGTATAACTTATCCACGAATGATTTCTCCAATTGCTTTGGTGATGCACACAACAATATAGTCAGGGCATTAATCGGGATCCATTAAACCAGTAATGTGATTAGAGTTCCATCAAGAGCCTCAATGCTTTAAAAACTCGTCATGTACATGTGCATAAAATTGTAGCAGAAATATGTGTTAGTAAATAGGAGTAATTAATATAATAATTAACTTAAAAGATAATTACATCAACCATAAGCATAACATCAAAATGATCATCCACTCAAACATATCATTTATCATACATATAAGTTACCAAGGCCACGTAATTAGCTCATGCCATTTTAACACAACACACATGCATATTTCATATATAGCATATGAGGTTTGCGTGCTACACATAATGTAATCAATGTGCACCTGACTACGTATATGCACATATACATATAGAACAATCTAGTAAATTAGTACCCAATAAGCTTGCAACTTGTCATGTTCAGTAGTGCATGAAAGGAAGTAGAAAAAAAAGGAAGTAGGCGCTAGTATACTTATATCATGTCGCTTATAGAAAATATATAACTGGGGTTGAAGATAAGCATGGTTGCATCTCCACATATATCATCTGAAACATAATTGGATGGCCTAACCTTACTGGTAACACTAGAGTCTAGACCTAAAAAATAACTCAATTTCACGAAATTACAAGTAATCAATTCAATTTTGTGCCCATCATTTCAAAGTAGCATGTTATAAATTACAGTACCAATAAAGACAATCACATTAATTTGCTTGCTAAATCATTAAACACCATGATTGAATCATAAACAGGAACACTAACAGTTCTTAATTCAGTCAATAAATTCTAGTAATTAACAATCCCAGACATACAAAAACTTAGCAAAACAGCAATCTTAACAATTTTCAATTCAATCAAGAAAATCGAATACCCCTATCGCGAAGCAATCCAGATTGAATCATAAGCAGGGGGTAAGAAGCTCGTACCTGTAACTTGCAAGAGGGGAAAAATAGAAGAGGAAATGAGAACAGAGAATGTGACCTTTTCCTGTCCAAAGAAGAACTCGAACAGATGCGAGTGAGATCCCAGTGTCCTCGTCTTCTTCAGCTCAAATCTCAAACTGCAATTTTCATTTCTTCATGAACGAATATGGACACTGTGACGCCGATGGTTCTGATCCAATCTGATTTACAACAACTTGAAATTAAAAGATTCTGTGTGAGAAGAAATTGCAATGCAGAGAAAATAAAAAATATGTTTTGAAAAGGAAAGAATACGATAACATTGCAAGAGTAGATAATTATGAGACTCCCTTTGGTTTATGGATAATCTCTAATTTTCTTTTCACCGTTTTCTTCTCTATCGTTCTGTTCAGTGAGATCCCAAAATTCATCCGAGGTATAGCCGTATTCATATGGGTTTGAGATGAAATTTGTCTGTTCGATTCAAACTTGATAGTTGTCATCATGATTATGGAGGACGTGAGTTGATTAATATGAGATGATTAGTGGATTAATGATGATCAGGGCGGAACCGGGGGCCGGCAGGGGCCTCCGCCCCGCTCAATTTTTTTATTTTTTTTAAGGAATATACGATTTTTCAAAATTTTTAAAGGAATATTTTATGATTTTTCAACTTTTTGCCCCCGAACTTTCAAAAAATGATGTTCGCCCCCCTAACAATAATTCTTGGTTCCGCGCCAGATGATGTATAGATATGGGTAGATACTATAACAAATTTGATAACATGGTCAGGGTATCTATTTTGGATTTGAATCAACTACTGGTTCATGGCTAGTGTAAGATTTTTGACAATGTCTTGAATATGATACACAGCATGAAGAATGAACAAGGCATATGTATCTGTTTTTGGCAATTGACATTTACATGTATAAGGCTAATAATATACATAGGCCATATTAATCATTTGTTATTACTGATCTTTGTTAGAGAGTTCTTCTGGAAGTTTGAATGTCGGACGTTTGTCAGCACCCCGCCTGGAGTACTCTCTCCATCTTCGAGCTGCTGCAGCTGCTCGTGACACCCTCTCTTTTACTTCCTCCTCTGCATCCACACAAAACACAAGTCCAATCAGGAGTTTAAGTACATTCAACAATTCAAATAAAAGAGAGTGCCGGGTGAAAGTATTGACATTGAATCTTACCACTATTCTTTTCATAGTCTTTGGCATTTCCCCAGAGGTTGCTCCAGTATGGTTCCGTTTTATCAGAACCTTTCTGTTTCATCATCTTTATTCTAGCTTGCTCCTGCGACAAACCATAAAGTTAGGAATGGTCCTTGTTCCGAAAAATTTACAAGTTTTTCATGTGAAGACATGAGAATAGAATTTAATGGCTCCAACGAGTTCTCACCAAAACTTTGCTCTGTCTCTTTTCCCATCTAATGCTCGCCTGCATCGTGATAGAATCACAGTCAAAGTTTTGGCTAAAATGTCTTCTATGTAAGGTGCATGACCGAGAAACACAATTTTCTTACCATGCGAAAAACATCCACGGATGCTGCACCCATTCCTGATAGCATCAGTGCAACCTGGCAGGCAGAAGATGAGAGTGGTGATATTCGTACTTGTATATTACAGAAAAACTTGAAATCTTGAGGGCTAGCTAGATTCTGAATAATACTGTTGTACTACAAGATAGCATATAGAAAAGATGTATATTGTGAAGTGCATGTGATGGTATTTATAGGATAACATGTTTTCTTACATTAACTCTTTCAACTCTTCGCATTTCGTCCTCCAGCAATGACAACTGGGCAGCAGAAGTCCAATGAATACAATCAACTGGGCTGAAATGAAAATAGACTCATTATATCGGACATGATTGTTGAATACGGTAGAGTCCAATGAAACTAATGAACATTGAAGGACAGGGACACAATGAACCAGGCAGAAATGCCCTGTAAAGGTACATGAAGATGAATTAGACCTTTACAATGTGATCCCAAACCTACCAGCTCTCAACTGCTTGTTGAACCGCGTCTGTGTTTCCAGGTTGGCTATAAGCTCTGGCTCTTCCGAAGTCTTCCTCGATGCCAAATACAGATTCGCACACATTGGCACAGTTCTTGCAACCTAAGCAATGAAACACAAATATGTATAAAACTGTAAGTTTTGGATTGATGCCCATGGCTGATTCCTCTACATATGTTCCATGCTCACTCAACGAAATACCAATGATTACACAAGAAATGAGATAGATGTGTAAACTAGAAGTCAATGTATTGCTAATCAGTCAGTCATGAAAGTTAGTGTGATACTACAACCTCATTTTAGACTCCCCCCATTAGATAATTCAAAAGAATCTCAAGCACATTATGATACTTCTACACGCACAAAAGTGAAATATCATAACTAGAATGAAACTCGAGCATACCTATACAACTAAACTCATCGACAAATACATGATCCTTAGAGCTGGAATCATCCATAAATGGGTTGATTGCAGTCAAAGCATATCCATGAATTTCGTCATAAACCTTTCGTTGCACAGGATCACTGAGAATCTAAACAGAAAAGCAATCTTTAACTTATATACTCTGACAGGATTCCAAGAAATTGTTCATGGTCTGAAAGGAAACAACAGCAAGAGAACTCACCTCGTAGACCTCATTTATGAACATGCAGAAATTTGTGGTCTCAGGATCATCGCCACTAAGGTCGGGATGGCACTCTTTCATGCAACTATAATATGCTTTCTTTATCTGCTCTGGTGTGGCATCTGGAAGCTGGATTTATATAAGATGTTAAAACTGACACGTTCTAGTAACTTGTTCACCCTCACGCGAACACTCAATCAATGGATATAAAACTTGAACATCTGAGAATTCAACACCTTGCTTCCTCTTCCCTATGTGGTTTCCAAATCACTTAAGTTGTAAACAAATCTGAGAAGCTTTAGTACCCAGTACACACTATGTAGTGTTATTCCCAAATCCTAATTACCATACTTCCAACAAGCAAATCACAAAGTGAATTACTACAAGTCCAAAAGCTCATTATTCTATGAAGTAATTGGTCTGTCTGTTTTATAGGCTAGACCATGTAAAATATTACTCACTTGCACGATTTTCTTTCGGATAGACAAGATCACCTCATATATTACATCAAAAAGCCATATAAAAATTGATAATTAACAACTCCATGTTAAAGAGTTGAACCCAAGACCTCTCTATTCCATAGCATAATAATTTAGCAACTAAGGCATACTCAAACTATTCTGGTAAAAGAAAGACATCTCTAGAAAACAAATAACAAATGAAACAAATCAATAGATGAATAAAATTTAGTTAACAGGCCAGAAGGGAGAATCAATCAAGATTACCAGCCCCAACACAGCATAATAATCATCAGCAGTTTCTTGAGGAGACTCTTCAGTAGCAACCCTCAGCCTCCCAAAGCTTCTTAACCTCCCGCCATTACTGCTGCTCCAATTCAAGCTGTTCTTCCCCAGCAAAGGGAATTTGTTCCTGGAACAGAAAGTCTGAAGTGGGTTTTGCAACTTGAGTTTATCCGTGCACACTGGTGACAGCAATTGAGCCATTCTACTACCGAATCATGTACAAACAGAAATATCAAGAGTAACAAGTTGGGAAACGGAATAGGATGGATTATTTGCAGTTACTAATGTTAATAATAATAATATATTCGGTGAGTGGAAAAACAAGAAAGAAAAAAGAAAAATGGTATCTTTGTGTGGTTTGGAGAATTTGATGGGGGAAGAAAATGGAAGAAATGGTGAGATGGCAAGATGAGAGCCAATTGATTTTGGGGAAGACAAAGAATCTTGAATCTTGACAAAAATATCAGGTGAAGGCCATGTGTCCTTGCGTGGGTGTTTAACGTTGTGCACACTTTTGCTTCACGCTTCAGGATCTTCTTGGGTCACTTACTTGCGTCTATCAACAGGAAATAAATTGTTAGGACACCGATCAGTAGACTTTGAGAATACAAGTGCCGTGACGGATTTTCTTGATTTCAGACTAGAACTGAATCGTCCGTGATCAAATCTATGTCACTTAACGTTCTTGATCTTCTACTCCTTAGGTTGTGATTATAGTGTTGGTTGCAACTTGCAAGCTGTAACGCTTCTACTCCCTCCAACTTTTTTTTTTATATGTCGTCCTCGATTTTTTCTTCTTTCGACAATAACGGTCATTTCAGCCATGAGATTAATAATTGCGCTATACACTTAATTAAATAATATTTTATTTTTATTGAACTCTACTATCAAATAAACTTCATCTTGCACGGAGTCTAGGACATCATTATACTTTATAATGACTACAAATACCGTTTCAGTTTTCGCTCATCTCATTTACTTCCATTATTTTTCTTCAATTTTGGTGTTTCTCTTCTCCGATTCATGGATGAGAAAGCGGTAACCAATTTGGATACACAATCTGCAAAAGTGGATTCTGAAATCCTTAAACTTCTCAAAGAGACAAACTCAATTTTGGATGGGGGTACTAGAAAAGGTGAAATTGATAATGGGAGAGGTCGTAAAACAGGCACATTGAGGATGGAAGAAGCTGAAAGATTAGCTCTTGCTCATGATGATGGATTAGAGTCACAGAAACTGTATGTCTCAAATTTCAGACGTAGAAGAGGGTGATTATTATATCGCCGTGTGATTATACGAAGGTGTGCAAAAATAGCAAAGAGAGTTCAGTGTGTTCGTCCTTTGCTTCATAATTTTCTTTTAGACAAAATAATTCATCTTGAATCGGTTAGCGGTGGTATAGTTTAACAAATTTAATATAAAAAGACGGTTGGGGGTGTTATAGTTTAACAAATTTGATTTGGAAGGACAAACTGTGCTCTAACCAACTCTCACAAGGAAATCGATATTGTTTGAAAGTTTTGTGAAAGAGGCTTGAAAGATTGCAAGTTTCGACGATTTTTTTTAATTAACCACACATTAACTTACAAATTTTAAACAAACACATTCAATATAATATTTTGATTTGGAAGGATAAATATGCTCTAAGCAACCCTCACAAGAAAATTGATAATATTTGAAAGTTGTGTGAAAAAAAACTTGAAGGGTTGCAAGTTTCGACTGCTTTCTCTTTCCTTAACAAACGCGCTAACTTACAAATTTAAATAAACACACTCAATACAAAAACTGTGATTGTGCATGAAGGATAAACTATGTTGCAAGTAACTCTCACAAGGAAATTGATACTATTTGAAAGTTGTGTGACAGAAGATTGAAATATGCAAGTTTCGAACTAATTCTCTTTCCTTAAACACACGTTAACTTACAAATTTTAAATAAACACTCAGTTCAATATTGTGATTTGGAAGGATAAACTATGTTCTAATCAACTCTTACAAGAAAATTGATAATATTTGAAAGTTGTGTGAAAGATGCCTGAAAAAGTGCAAGTTTCGACTGAATTTCTTTGCTTAACCACACGTTTGAAAGTTGATACTATCTGAAAGTTGTGTGAAATTAAGAAGCTTGAAATATTTCAAGTTTTGACCAATTTCTTTCCTTAACCACACATTAACTTACAAATGTTAAATAATCACACTCAAGAAAATATTGTGATTTGGAATGATAAATTATGCTCTAACCAACTCTCACAAGAAAATTGATACTGTTTGAAAGTTGTGTGAATGAAGTTTGAAAGATTTTACGTTTCGAACCAATTATTTTTCCTTAACCACACGTTAACTTACAAATTTTAAATAAACACACTCAATAAATATTGTGATTTGGAAGGATTAACTATGATTTCAAGCAACTCTCACAAGGAAATTGATACTATTTAATTGAAAGTTGTGTGAAAGAAGTTTGAAAGATTTCAAGTTTCTACCGAATTTCTTTCCTTAACCACACATAAACTTACAAATTTTAAATAATCACACTCAATAAAATATTTTGATTTGGAATTATAAATTATGCTCTAATCAAATCTCACAAGGAAATTGATACTGTTTGAAAGTTGTGAGAATAAAGTTCGAAAGATTTCAAGTTTCGAACCAATTATTTTATTTTAAGGTTTTTAAGTATTGGGATTTCCTGAAAAGATTGTACATGTGATTATATGTATGACAAAAGATGTGTAGGAGTTAACATATTGTCTCACTACACTGTTTAGTACTTTAGTCAATTTTAACTTATATCATTTCTAGACTTAAATCACTGGCAGCTGTCTTCATTATGCTGCATGATTTATCTGCTTTCTTACTGTCTGTTCTACGAGGAATTTCGTCATTTTGCACGTAAAGCTAATCAATATTGAACATATCTTCATTACAGGTTCATCAGGTTCTTTATGTGCATATCAGAACTTAATATTTGGCTTATTTAGAATTCGACAATGACGGTAATATCAAATGCGAGTTCCACCTTTTATACACGGAATCCATGTGAAATCGAACCTTCCAACATCATGTTCCAAATTTAGGAAGCCCAAGAGGAATCTGGGAGCTTATTTAGGTGTGGTGGTGTTGGTATAAATGGTGTTCATAAGTAAGATTGGTCTCTAAAGAAAAAAAGTTCTCCAACAAGAAGTAGAAAAGCGTACACAAAAATACAACAGAAAGCAAACTGGAGGTGGTGATGATGTTCGGACTAATCTAATTTAGAGGTGATTGATGGCGTGGACGAGGATGAAGATGATCATTGCGGGTTTTCTTGAATGGTGAAATTCTCTTGATGAGCATCATGAAATTTGAATGTTGTGATGATAGCATAGGAGGATTTCTTAACTGACTTGCTGTGTTATTGTTGTCACATCCTAATGGTTATTAGGTAATGAGTAGGTTGTGTTGTGGCGTTGTGCTTGCTTTGGTAGCACCGTGAAATGAAAATACCTGCAGCCGGCGACCTTTACCCAAGAGTGTTGTGAAGTAGTTTGTACTTCTATTGTTATGGTGCTACACTGCTACTCATAGTCTCATACTTTGTCCGGGTTGAAAACAGATCTTAGCTGTCAACGTCAATTTTCTAACATTGACCAACTCTTCAGTTGTAAGCCGGTCTTAATGTTATATAGATGTAAATTGGATTTTTTTATGATGAATTTTCAGGATGAAAAAGATACAGTAAATTGGTACTTCATATATTAACACAGTGATACTGCGATATTTATCAGTAGTATTTGGAATCCATTTAGTGTATGTAAACGTGTTCATAGAGTGGTGAATCACAGAATTTAATAGTTGAAATGATAGTTGGAATTGCAAACCTTTGAATTGAAGTACCCAAAGTACGAAAATACTCCTACTTATTTCAGTTTAGAAGAAAACATCTACTGAACCATGCCAAAACAATTGTGTAGAACCTTTGCAAAGGATAATATAAATATAATATTTAACGGACTAACCCGTTGGGTTCTTATATGGTACAGGTACGATTGAATCCTACCCATTTAAAATCCTATGTTCGAATCAGATTGGTATATAATTATCAAATTTGAGTTTCCACTCACACGAATAGAATGGGTTTGCGTACTAATCTGAAATCGAACAATTTGAAGTGGGTATACTTCTTCAAATAAAGAAACTAAATATGCTCAATCATAAATTTAATAAATCATAAATAAACAATTATATTCAACCTGTCAATCGGAGCCCTTGGTATCTTACTGGTTATGAAAACAACTAGGTTGGATTGGGTGCTTGACAATGCTACCGAAAAGCATACCAGGCCACCAAGGTGTGGCAATACTATTTCATTTCCCCAATTACACTCTTGAACTAAAGGTTCGGGTTGGGTGGAGGGTACGTGTGGGGTGGGGTGGGTGCATGTTCCACACGTTCCATGAAAATAATTCTTTTGCGGGTCCGGGCGGGGGCTGATAGTAGTGCAAGGGTATAGACCTACCACTCCCACAACACGTACCTCTTGAAATAACAATTCACTGAAATATACGCATAACACCTGTCACCCCGTACAAATGGGCCGGGAAAGACCCTAGAGGGGGTGGGGAGGGCCGGGGGTGGGGATAAGTGGGTTCGATATTATTATTGTATATTAATAAACTACACCACAACTACAAATTCATCCTTCAAAACACTATCTTATTATATCCGTCGGTGTCCGACGGGTTATAAACTAGTTTAATGTAAAAAGACGGTCATCGGTGTTATGGTTTAACAAATTTGATTTGGAAGGATAAACGGTGCTCTAACCAACTCTCACAAGAAAATTGATTCTATTTGAAAGTTCTGTGAAAGAGGCTTGAGAGATTGCAAGTTTCGACGATTTTTTTTTAATTAACCACACATTAACTTACAAATTTTAAATAAACACATTCAATACAATATTTTGATTTGGAAGGATAAATATGCTCTAAGCAACCCTCACAAGAAAATTGATAATATTTGAAAGTTGTGTGAAAAAATTTTTGAAGGGTTGCAAGTTTCGACTGCTTTCTCTTTCCTTAACAAACACGCTAACTTACAAATTTTAAATAAACACACTCAATACAAAAACTGTGATTTTGCATGAAGGATAAACTATGTTGTAAGTAACTCTCACAAGGAAATTGTTACTATTTGAAAGTTGTGTGAAAGATGCTTGAAAAAGTGCAAGTTTCGACTGATTTTTCTTTTCTTAACCACACGTTAACTTACAAATTTTAAATAAAAACACTCAATTTAAATAAACACACTCAATACAATATTATGATTTGGAAGGATAAATTATGCTCTAAGCAACTCTCACAAAAAATTGATACTGTTTGAAAGTTGTGTGAAAGAAGTTTGAATGATTGCAATTGTCGACTAAATTCTATTTCCTTAACCAAATGCTAACATACAAATTTTAAATAAACAAACTCATTACAATATTGTGATTTGAAATGATATAGTATGCTCTAGGCAAATCTCACAAGGAAATTGATACTGTTTGAAAGTTGTGTGAAAAAGTTTGAAAGATTTCAAGTTTCGACCGAATTTCTTTCCTTAACCACACATTAACTTACAAATTTTAAATAATCACACTCAATAAAATATTGTGATTTGGAATGATAAATTATGCTCTAACCAACTCTCACAAGGAAATTGATACTGTTTGAAAGTTGTGTGAATGAAGTTTGAAAGATTTCAAGTTTCGAACCAATTCTTTTTCTTTAACCACACGTTAACTTACAAATTTTAAATATACACACTCAATAAATATTGTGATTTGGAAGGATTAACTATGATTTCAAGCAACTCTCACAAGGAAATTGATACTATTTGAAAGTTATGTGAATGAAGCTTGAAAGATTTCAAGTTTCGACCGAATTTCATTCCTTAACCACACATTAACTTACAAATTTTAAATAATCACACTCAATAAAATATTTTGATTTGGAATGATAAATTATGCTCTAACCAGCTCTCACAAGGAAATTGATACTGTTTGAAAGTTGTGTGAATGAAGTTTGAAAGATTTTAAGATTCGAACCAATTATTTTTCCTTAACCACACGTTAACTTACAAATTGTAAATAAACACACTCAATAAAATATTGTGATTTGAAATGATAAATTATGCTTTAACCAACTCTCACAAGGAAATTGATGTTGTTTGAAAGTTGTGTGAATGAAGTTTGAAAGATTTCAAGTTTCGAACCAATTCTTTTTCTTTAACCACACGTTAACTTACAAATTTTAAATATACACACTCAATAAATATTGTGATTTGGAAGGATTAACTATGATTTCAAGCAACTCTCACAAGGAAATTGATATTATTTGAAAGTTGTGTGAAAGAAGTTTGAAAGATTTCAAATTTCGACTGAATTTCTTTCCTTAACCACACATTAACTTAAAATTTTAAATAATCACACTCAATAAAATATTTTGATTTGGAATGATAAATTATGCTCTAACCAACTCTTACGAGGAAATTGATACTGCTTGAAAGTTGTGTGAATGAAGTTTGAAAGATTTCAAGTTTCGAACCAATTATTTTTCCTTAACCACACGTTAACTTACAAATTTTAAATAAACAAACTCAATAAAATATTGTGATTTGAAATGATAAAGTATGCTGTAACCAACTCTCACAAGGAAATTGATGCTGTTTGAAAGTTGTGTGAATGAAGTTTGAAATATTTCATGTTTCGAACCAATTCTTTTTCCTTAACCACACGTTAACTTACAAATTTTAAATAAACACACTCAATAAATATTGTGATTTGGAAGGATGAACTATTTGAAAGTTGTGTCAAAAAAGTTTGAAAGATTCCAAATTTCGACAGAATTATCTTTCCTTAACCACACGCTAACTTACAAATTGACATAGTTACAATTTTTTTTATTTATGACGGGTGATAATGTCGGAACAAAATTTACTAAGTTGAAGTTGATATGAACTAGCATGATAACCCCCATTGACAACATTGACAAAAGCGTGCATGACATTTCCTGATCCATTCACTCAAGGGTCATGTTGACGTTGTTGCTCCAAATGTGATCATTTTAATCTAAATTCACACTACATAGAGTAAAATTCACCATTTTACTATAAATTACTCTAGCCAGAAATTAGTTAAAGTGCTTAAATTTTGTATGGCCTAGGCGTATTAACTCAGATGTCATCATTTTATATACCGTTGTCTACATTGACACTATCTCATTTTACTTTACCTAAAGAATAATTTTACCGAAAATCTTTACTCTTCCCGCTCTAGTGAGTTGCACTAGACACTAGTTGCATATTTATTTATAAACTGTTATCATCTTTGACTATAAATTCTATACAATATAATATATTAATCCCTACATCTATTAGTAATTGTCTCACTTAGATTTTGACTGGTCAATCGTGTCCAACTCTGACAATAAATTACTCTTAAACTGTAATGATAATATATTAACAGAATTATATTATGAAAATATAGAATTTAAATTTTTATAATATAATTTTATTATATATTTTAATATTATAATGTAAGAGTAATTTGTAGTCAAAGTCGAACACAGTTGACCAATAAAAATCAAAGTGGAACGATTACTAATAGATGGTGGTAGTAATACAAATTTAGGAAGTAAATTAAGATGATATAACTTTATCAAACATTTTACGAACATAATTTATAAGTAAAGTTACTATACTAGTATGATTTACATAGAATTATATAATCGGCTTTGGAAATTTCTTATTTTTGTTCAATAAACTGAAATCAAATGAATTGATAACGGATAAAAAAAATCCGTGTTGCACTTCTCTTCTCAATGAAAATCAACTCAACTGCAAAAACGGCCCGAGGCGCCTCTGCCTTTGCGGTTTTCAGATAATATTAAAATATCATGCCCCCATCATCGTAAATTCCAAACACGTAAGACGAATTCCGTATTAGACCCCTCCCCATATCCCAATCACCAAACAACATGAGGACTAAATCCGTAAATTAATGATCAGGTACTAACAATTTTGTCCTCATTAGTTCAATCCCGCTTCTCGAGGAGAAAAAAGAAAAGAATAAATACCCAACCAGAAAAAAACACACACTCTACATATCAGCAGCACTGTTCTTTTTCTTGAGTCTTCTTTCTTCCTTTATTACATCTCATCTAGAACCTACCCTACAATGGCGCAAGTTATTCGGGCCGGGCGTTCGGGTCGGATAACCAGCTCTGCTTTTGCACGATCCATCTCCACAGCTTGGTGGCGCCACGTTGAGCCGGCTCCCAAGGATCCCATCCTCGGAGTCACCGAGGCTTTTCTAGCCGATCCTAGTCCCGAGAAAGTTAATGTTGGAGTGGTGAGTTTTTTTTTTTTTTGGTTTGAGCTTGTTTGTTTTGATATGAATTTGCCAATTAATTTGGTTTGTTTATTGTGTGATCCAGTGAGTAATTTTGGTTTTGGTTGTTTCATTTTGTGAAAGGGTGCTTATCGCGATGATAACGGAAAGCCGGTGGTTCTGGAGTGTGTTAGGGAAGCGGAAAGGAGAATCGCTGGCAATTCGAACATGTTAGTTTAGTCAGTCTCTCAATTTATTCATTTTGCTGCTGCTTCTGTTGTTGAAGAGAACCATTTCCTGTTTATCTTCTTCATTTTCTTCTGTTCTATTATTGAATTGCTGTTAATAATACTGTTTCATTTAGTCACTAACAAGTGCTTTTATGCGGAGATCTATATACAAGTTAATATTTATGGATATTTTTGCATTTCAATAGCTGGTAGAAAAATTCATCAATTATATATACAGAAACTGCCTTGGCTGATTTTATGGCCTTTTTCCTGCATCTCTGAGAAACGATTCTGTTTGTTGCCTAAGTGAGAGTAGTACAATCGAACCGATGATAGTGTAAAATTCCCCTTTTGGGTAGAACAGAGGTAATGAACGTCCCAAATTTAGGATTGTAGATATATTGTATGGTTTTCTGGGCACCTGTTGTACTAGGTCTGATAAGTTATAACTATATCAATGGAGGACATGGTATTTTGAGACACCTAGATTCCATTTTGAGTTCGATAAGGCAGCAAACTTAGAACAGTAAAATAAATGAAATGCTTCATGCTATTATCTCATACTCTTAAGGATTATTTATATCTCAAACTAGGCCTCTATTAGACTGTTACTCTACCACAGGACCCAGCTAAAAGTATCTTTTAGTTTTTGTGTTTTTCTACGTGTAATGTTATGCGTTGCCAACATATTTAAATCCCATTAATATGCTGATCCAAGTTCAACTGAACAATCAGAATATTCTTGTTTCATTGATACAGGGAATATCTTCCAATGGGGGGAAGTGTGAAAATGGTGGAGGAAACTCTGAAGCTTGCATATGGAGAAAACTCTGACTTGATCAAAGATAAACGAATTGCAGCAATACAGGCTCTATCAGGGACTGGTGCATGCAGGATCTTTGCTGACTTCCAAAAGCGTTTTTCCCCTGACTCACAAGTTTTCATTCCTGTTCCCACCTGGTCAAAGTATGTATTTCCAATCAATGAATTTCTGTTTACTACCTCTTTTCGTGAAGGCCTAATATGCCTTCATACTTCTACAGTGCCTAGCATTCATCATACTATTCCATACTTTGGTCTTTCTCTGATCTCTTCAACATATTATGAATTTTTGTAGTCATCACAACATCTGGAGAGATGCCAATGTCCCACAGAAAACATTCCGTTATTATCATCCAGAAACGAAAGGCTTGGATTTCAGTTCATTGATGGATGATGTAAAGGTACAATATCAACTTCAAAGCAATAAGCACTGTCTAGCTTATTCATATCATGGGGATACCAATATCTACTTCTCATTGTTTTCATTGGTACAGAATGCACCAAATGGGTCATTTTTTCTGCTTCATGCTTGTGCTCATAACCCTACTGGAGTGGATCCTACAGAAGAACAGTGGAAGGAGATCTCACAAGAATTCAAGGTGGCATCTTAGCTTTTGTTTCAAAAGTTGTAGCTATTAACATTATTGCTTCATATCTCATATTAACATGATTGTAAACACACCTTATTCTATACAATTAATGGTGTCAATGTACTACATTCAGGTTAAAGGACATTTTGCCTTATTTGACATGGCATACCAAGGTTTTGCTAGTGGTGATCCGGAGAGGGATGCTAAATCAATTCGAATTTTTCTCGAGGACGGCCACATGATTGGATGTGCTCAATCATATGCAAAGAATATGGGACTTTATGGCCAGAGAGTTGGTTGTCTGAGGTACATTACCGTTTACAATTCGAGTTCCCCCCCACCCCCCCTACCTTGAGCTGGACTTAAAATGAGATATTTTGTGTATGGTCCAATTCCAAGTACTTGGGAGCTATCCTGCACAATCGTTTTTGAATTGCAAATTATTCAACAACTCTTTGGCATTCAGGCATTAGCTGTAGAAATCGTGATGATAGATAAGATTAGGAAAAACCAGATAACAAGCTCAGTATAAATGGAGTAACCTACATGCATGTCATATCAGGATTTTCATTAAAGGAAGCATTTGTGCATTTTGGAAACTACATGTGGAAATATAAGTTTCTTGCTACCTTTATCGACTAAAACTGCTATTCTGTAACACAAATTCCTTTTACTTTCAGTGTGGTTTGTGAAGATGAAAAACAAGCTGTGGCTGTGAAAAGTCAGTTGCAGCAGCTTGCTAGACCAATGTACAGTAACCCACCTGTCCACGGTGCGCTTATAGTCTCTACCATTCTGGGTGATCCAGACCTGAAAAAGTTGTGGCTCAAGGAAGTGAAAGTAATGTTCTTCTACTGTATATTTACATAATATCATTACTGGCCTAGGAATTCAATCATATCGTACTACTTGTCTGGTTGTGGCCGTCATTTGAGAAATTAGATGTAAAAACGTTGAAAAGGAATCATCTTTGTTTCAGTCCAAGGTGATATCTTCTCAGGGCAGGGGGGAAAAAGAAAGAATGAAAGAAAAGAAAAAAAGAAAAAAAAGAAAAATGAAACTGAAACATTCTGTAAAGTAAATTATGGACTATAGTTGTGTAAATGTTTTTGTGAGAGCATATGCAAACTGAACTTATCAGTGTCGAGCAGTCTCCATGTATGGACAGGTTTTCGTTAAAAGCGTTAATTCTCTGGATACTCACCATTTGAAATTTTTTGCCATGCAGGGAATGGCCGACCGTATCATTGGAATGAGAACTTCTCTAAGAGAAAATCTGGAGAAATTGGGCTCACCTCTTTCATGGGAGCACATAACCAAGCAGGTCTCTTGAATTTTTTATTCCCTTTGCACTTCAGTTTCCAGAACTACCATAAACGTGAATGGCCTAACAATGATGGATTTTTGTACAGATTGGCATGTTTTGTTATAGTGGAATGACTCCCGAACAAGTTGATAGGCTGACAAAAGAATTCCATATATACATGACTCGAAATGGCCGTATCAGGTAACATGATCGTTTTCTTTCATTTTTCTGTATTTTTTGTGAAACATTTGCATATTTTGCTTACATGTCCTGCCCCGTAATACAGTATGGCTGGAGTCACTTCGGGCAATGTTGGTTACTTGGCAAATGCCATACATGAGGTCACCAAGTAAGGTTAAGAACGTTCATAGTGAATCAATCAGCATTGATAGGTCAGAGATCAATATAGACTGGGATCTGAGTCTTCATATTTCTCAATACACCTGAAAATAAGATGCATTATTCATGCACCACATTTTTGTAACCAGTTGTTTACTCATCTATCGAAGGTAGAGATGACGCATTGAACATTCAATAAAGTAGAATGGATTCTTGAATTGAAAGATTACAATGTTCTTCTTTGATTCAATCAGAGAAATCAGTAATTTGCTGTAGTGTAATTTTGACATTTGGAGCAGAAAACCAAATTGTTGTGATACTATACAAGCATCTACTTATTTGTTGCTACAAGTTACACTGTTGAAAAGAATAACTAGGGTGTTACAATATTATTCCCACTTCCACAGGATTGTTGATAATTGAACTTGCTTCAGGTTTAGATAACACTCACAAGACTATTCACATAAGGCAGAAAACTGACAACAGTCAACGAAGAATCCACTCCTGCCCTGCTTATGACTTCGACCCTTTGATCACTCAACTGATATGAATATACTGAACTCCCCAGAAGAAACATCACTTGGCCCTCGCGAAAGCAGGGCAAGACTTGGTATTCTCGGGTATCATCGAAATATTCCAACTCAAGATTCAACCTGAATATCTGTTTCAGCGCCAAATCCATTCCTCCATAGATCTTAATCAAGAACTCTCCACTGGATGAATTCAGAATACCAATATAGCATAGCTCGTTGTGAATCTGTGTCAAGATCCCACACCGGACAGTTGACTGAAGCTGTAACTCTGATGGAACGAGAAAAGGGGACTTGTGATCCATCGATCCCACGCCTTGGAGACAGACCTGAATCTGATGAGCGATTTCGCAGGAAGAAGAGGTAGAATCTTATCTTATACTACACCTTTGATCTCTTGTTTCTTTGGCGTGGCTTGACGAAGTGAAATGAAACTGGAAGAGCCCATCGCGGACTCATCTTTGGTACAAACTACTCTGATGAGAATTGAGATCCTAAAGTAACTGTTGTTGCATCTCTTCATTTTGATTCAGGGCCATGATCCTCAATTAACCAAACACTTGTTGAATGTATCTTATATGTATCGATTCCAGGCAGTTCAAGAAGTAGCTCATCAACTTCCTGAGACCTTCACTGGTATTTGGTGGAAAGAATTCAAATGAAAGACAGATTCAGTGAAATTGCGATGAAATTTCTGAGTGTACTTGCAGGTCAAGTCTTTGGTTGTTTTACAGCAATATATTAAACATTACCTGCACCATCTAATATCTATAAATAAATAAATTGATTCTTCAAAACTCATAAGAAGTCAAGTATATTGACGGAAGATTTTTACTATATTGTTGTCGGGGGCATAGTGATCTCCCAAAATAAAAGGGTTTGTTACTATAGAGGCTCTGAATTTACAATCACGGATTTGAATGAATTGGGGGCACCAGCGACATGAAAGCAATACAAAAGTAAATCTAGAACGGTGAGATTCAAAGGTGACACCGGTGTGGTGTCGACCGAAGTCACTCCGATGCTCAAATTAGTATGTTTGTGATAGATAATATAAGATTAGATGTAAATAATGAATAAAATAAACTTATCCTTGCTATTTCAGATAGACAGAGAGTCCGTCGGACTGGATATTCATGTATTGATTCATACACAATATGTGCACTAATCACCCGTTCACCACACCGACATTTTAGTGATTAACGCGTTTAGTGACAATCGTTTCAACAAACGAAGATACACGACCATGAAAAATTTGTGCATAAATGACCGGGGGGGGGGGGGGGGGTCCACCCTTGGTCACATGTCGAATGGATAACAACCATACTTTAAGGATGCAACCTTTCATGAAAACTACTTGAAATTCCACAAAAATATAAACATGTACGTACCTGTTCGTATCGCTAAAGCCATTTCTTCATTTCCTTGTAGCGAAACTTATTGGAAAGTTGGGAGGCTTTCTTGATATTCTTGCTACACCGATCTTTACATTTTACTTTAGCAAAACTCTTTGGAAAGCCGAGAAGCTTTCTTCGATATGTTTGCTGCAACAAGAGTTCCTTTCCTCCTAAACTTTCACTATCAAGTCATCTTTTGTGGTTTTTATTACACATTTACTCATTTCTCATAAACTTAACACACAATGGAAGTTCATTCATGTGTGTTTAAATGACTTAACTTATTAATGTATTTATCAACATACTGTGAACTAATCGTCCTTTCATCACAAAGATTTTATCGGTTAACGTGTTTTAGTGACATCCGTTTCAACAACGGAGATACATGATCATGAAAAGTTTATTATTAATTTGTGAAAATGATCAACACATCAAACGAATTGAAAAATAATTCATTTCACTATATTTTTAGGACATCCCATACTCTTGGACGTACGAAGATCAACGATTTGAACGTCTTTAAATTTTGTGGGAGTACTTTACTCATTCTTTATCTACATTGATGAGTAATCCTCCACCTAATGTTGATTTTTATTAATACGAGGGTTGCAGTTACATTCTGTGAACATTTGTCCAAAATATGAAATATAACAAAAAGTTAAAAAATCGCCGTTGCCGGGGATCGAACGTCTTTAAATTTTGTGGGAGTACTTTACTCATTCTTTATCTACATTGATGAGTAATCCTCCACCTAATGTTGATTTTTATTAATACGAGGGTTGCAGTTACATTCTGTGAACATTTGTCCAAAATATGAAATATAACAAAAAGTTAAAAAATCGCCGTTGCCGGGGATCGAACCCGGGTCACCCGCGTGACAGGCGGGAATACTTACCACTATACTACAACGACTTAATTGATAGATTGCATAAAAGTCAGATACAACTTCAAGTGCCACACTGTCAATCGACTCATTTACGCACCATATTGAAATGAAATAAAAGAGCTGAACAATTCCACAAGAAAACGTAAACAATCTAAAACAATGAAATAATATTATTCGTCTACGTTATATGGCTCACACCGCTACAAACACATAATATAACACATTTTTAAAAACCGTAAAAAATAATCAAAAGTAGAGAATAACTTTATTACAACAAAGGGTATACATACTTTGAAATATTTAAAATTGTATAATACCATTAATTATGTTATGAGACAATCTAAAACCTTATTCACATCTATTGTTGATAATATAGATAAACATCAAAATTATATATTTATGGTATTAGCACTTTGGAGATTGGCAGCTGGCCCGAGTTGGGATGAAAACGGTTTAGTTGAAATCACGACAGTTTATGAATCGGATATAGGTGTTACCACAAGGTCTATGGATAAGTCATATCCATAGACCTGATCTAGGTAATAATTTTAATTACTCCATGCACAAAATGGTAGGCTGGGCTGATAAATTTTACACGGTCCAGTCCAGTTACAAAATTGAGCCAAATCCAGGATACAGAATTGGGCCAATTCACAAAATAATAAGGGAGAATTTCTAGCCTTTCCAAAGAGACGAAGCTTTGCAAATGCTCATGGGGTTAATTAGAGAAAACCAAGCCTTTTCAGAAAATAAAAGCTAGCCAGAATGTTAACAATCAGAATATATAAACTACAGCACAGGAGATACAGTACTCCCTGAGAACAACTGAGAATAATAATAATAACTAGAATTGGTGCACCACGCTAAGCGCCCAAGTACTCCCCTCCACATACATACACATTCTCACAATTTTTAACAACAATAACATTTATTATTTGAAATAAGTTGTGATATTATTATAAAAAATAGTACAATATATACCAATCTAATAAACTTCGTGCATTCTATAATTCAAGACCACATAAACTTGATATATATCATCAACTACAATGTAAATACTATACTTAGCAATTTAACATATCAACTGGATGCCCTCCGATATTGAGTTAAATACCAAAATGTAGAAAACAATCTAAATGAGGGGGTAATTTAGAAACATTAATGCACATTCACCATATCATTCAGAGTTCCTCTACAAATCTAGCATTCTCACAGGGTCAACTGATCCCAATTAACCAACTGAATGTGTCATACTGAGTTCATTTGACGCTATTTCAAGTGAGTTTGGTAGTAAAAGCATAGGCCTGGTGGCTGCGCACCCAATATAGTTCTTAGTTTACTGAACATTCCATGTACGTTAAAATTTTATTCACAAAAAGATCCAAATACTACATGACGGAAGAGTGTATAACAGTATAAGTAATACACTTTTCATAACCCTACACCACCAACACAAGCCACTAACCAACGTACCGATTAGAGTACTTGATTATAATTTTATAGTCAAGAGTATAATCTTGGTCACCCCATTGTCAGGCAAGAGCAACGAAGAGTTAAAAGGCTCACATTTTTATTTTTAATTAACCAAGAATGAAATGGGACATCAATTGAGCATATATATATATATGCTCTAAAGACAATCAAAATACGGAATAATGATAACCCCTAACAATTACATAAGAGAGTAAGCCTAGAGCCTAGGTGGACGACACAACTGGGAATAGCAAATGACAACCAAACAAAATAAAAAATTGTCACTCATATATTTCGTATGTGCGCATATACATATACCTGAAAAAAAGAACACAAAACCAGATGTGAATAGAAAAACAAAACAAGTGCAACCTATGTGAGCTTGCAGAGTATAAAATGAAGTAGCAACTTGAAATATAAACAAATCAAAAACAGAGAAACATATCAGTGAACTACCACCAACTCATGAACTGATTTGCTAACTATATCTATTAAAATCGCCAAGTTTTGCTAAACAAATCCGATCTCCTTGATCTCCTTAGTTGGCTAGATGCTTTGCAACAGTTGCACTGGCGACCAATGTGGAGCACCGCGCTGTGCACATGATGGTGATGCAACTCTTATAGCACTTTTATTTTCCTGACCAATTACCAGCTTTAGGAATGGTTGTGCAAAAAGGTTCATATTCCTGGATATCCAGAGTGCATACACTATCTCAGTGAAACAATCTTAAGCAACTTAGCCTTCATGTCTTTTCCTGCCATAGCGTTCAGATTGTCTGAGTGTGTCTACACTCAAAAGAAATGTTGTATCAGAACACACACCATCCATCTTTTGTCATCCAAAATTGCAGGAAGCTATCTTTTCTGTATTATCTGCCTAAGGAAGTCATACACGGGAAAAACTGCCCCCTTCATCAAGATAAAATTTCCATAGAACAGTCCTATCCAATTCACTAAACTTCTCTATCCTCTAAGCTTCATATCATAAATAATATAGGTACCATAATAAGAAGAAAAAAGTAGCAAAGATTGAAAACTCAGATAAACATACACACAAAGTTGCTTGAACCAATTGGTAATTAGTTTCCATTGTTCACTGAAGTTTTAATACATGATGACTGCAAAATGTAAATCAGAAACTTCAGTTTCATTATTTAATTTATCATAAAAATTCACAGGAATTTGAGAGAAGCTCCTTTCCCTCCTTTTTTTCTAGCAACCTGACATAAAACCTTACTTGAAATAAAATGTACGTTTCTAGGATTAAAGGACAAAAATGTACTTCTATACTAATCTTACCAACCAGGCCTATAATGCAGACATAAAAACTGAAAGGATCTTGAAGCATTGAGCGAGCGCCAAAATAAACCAAAGATTGTACTTTTATCCCACTTAACGGATTGCAACTTGACAACGAAGATATATCTTACAACTCAAAAAATCCCTTTCTAATCTATAATCTAAGCCCAGGCATACTAATATCAATGTGTGAACGGTATAAACTCAACACTGATCACTCTAGTATGTTTATCTTAAAGAGATAGCTAAGAGTCTAGGAGTCAACATTTCAAGACTAATCAAGATCATAAGGGGAATATCAACAGGTTCCGGTTCTAGAGACGAACCCAAGATTCGGTCGATGGTAATTCCATACAGGTTCCACAACAATCGCACTTCAAAGGTTAAAAGGCTCCAAACTATTGGAAACAAATTAAGAGCGCACCAAATGAAGTAGCGCCCAAAACGCTGAATATATACAACCAATGACAGTAAACAACTTCAAATAAAAATGAAGACAGTAAGATGCACCAAAACATATCTACATGGATCAAATGATATTCAGACACCAAACATTAAATCACCTCTCATGTAGTCAGTCTCTCCAAACATGATCCAGATGAAGCAACCACGATACAAGACCATACCGACCGGTTTTTCAATCACCTCTTTGTTCATATTTTGTCCACAACGTAACGTCCTTCCTGAGGGTCGCACTTCCTTACTTTTAACAGCCCCGCATTAGGAGATCTTCACAGATTCCATAGAGTTCCTTGGCATATCAAAGCCTGTCCTTTTGAACCTTTAATCTGGCTACCCATAATTAGAAAAAGAAAAAAAAAAAAAAAAAAAAACTTGGATACACTATTTGCGAATTGAACTAATTAATTAATGTTAGTAATACTTATTACAAAAGGCATTAAGAGTTGAGAATGACTACATTTTGTACGGTAAAAATAGTGATCATAAGTTTCTTCAACTTCTTTATCATGCGCTAACAGATTTGACATTAGATGATTAAAAAAAGACTAATGCAATTTGTGCCCAAAGTTCGAATTCTGGTGTTATCAAAAGTCTGAAAATTAAGAAAATCAAAAGCACAAAATTTACCACCAGTGAGGCGCGCGGCGGTGTATTCATTATTCCATTGACTATTGGAAGCCCAAGCGAATCAGTGACACAAGAACAAAAAAAATAAAAGATGGGGAGAGAATACCCTTAAGGCATGGATGTGGTCATGTGGAAAAACGTCATTGAAGAAGAGAAGAAGATAAAACCATGTAGAAGGGGAAGGAGAAAGACGCCTCATTGATAAAGAGCATTGATTGATAAACCGACGTAATTGTTCAAGAGAGAACGCGATAAACGAGCCGGGTTCTGTAAAGGAAACGAAACGAAATGCTCCACCCTAAGTTCCTGATTGGACTAAACCGGATAGCCACAATAACTGGGAACCGAATCGGACAACGAGCAAAAATTTTTTATAATTTAATCAAACCGGACTACCAAAAAAGTGAGAACCGAACCGGACTACCACAAAAACTCTCTTATTATATTGTTCAATAATACAGTTAAGGCGCATTTTTGGTGAAAATTTCATCTGTGTACAGCACTTGGCCCGTAACAACTTTTATTGGAAGGTAACACCATCACCATTTACGACTTCCCCGATGCGGTAGGCTGCATTTTCACCATGAGCTTCCCCGAGTATTCTTAGAGCAGCCTCTGGGGTCACAACGAGCACCATCCCAATCCCCATGTTAAAAGTCCGTCTCATCTCAGCGTCTTCTATACTTCCCACCTTTAAAATTTTGACATAAGAACATAATTAATGATTTTCTTGGAATGGACAAAAGATAAATAATAAACTAAGCAAAACAAATCGCATAAGCAAATTGCCAAGTACCAGTGCGTCTGTCAACATTCAACAAACACCACTTCTAAGTTCTAAATTATATGGCTAAAATCCCCTGAACTATTACGTTTAGCTTGTGAAAATACGTTTAAAATATAGTTTAATCTACACTTGTCAAGGCCAGAATGACCAATTTTGACAGGCATTATTCTTAACATTAGCTGATGGACGGCAGCTGGGAAAAAAGATGCGAAGTAATGAACAAGGCATGCAGAAATAGGAACTTAACAGAACAATGTAACACAAAAAGAACCAATATGACATGAAAATTGTAGAGAAATACAGTACTTCACAGTTGACACAAAGTTTACATGCACTGAACTTAACATGAATTACGAAAACACAGGAAGTTGGTGCAATTTATGCAGTGTGTGAAATTACATCAGGAATAGTTCTCAAGGACTTAAACTCACCTCTTGAATCCATTTGAAAACAGGGGGAATGACCCAGGAGTCCTTGAATATGGCAGCTCCGAGGCCCTTTGGGAACACACGGGGTATATTATCGGTGAAACCACCACCGGTGATATGAGCAATTCCTTTCACGCCACCTTTGCTGATGATATCAAGAACCTATTTTCCGAATTCACAAAGGATAAGCTTTTCAATTGCATAAATCGCATGAACAAAGAAATACCATACTTGATATGAAGCTTCGGCACATACCTGCTTAACATATATGACTGTAGGTGCCATTAGAGATTCACCTAATGTGACCGAAGTACCAGGGAGATTATCTTTCAAAGAATTGCCACTTCGCTCAAGAACCCTGCGAAAAAAGTAGAATTAAAACTCATCCACATGTGTACCGTATAAGAGGAGAGATGAACTCATAAAGAAATAATAACAAGAAGAGAAAATCTTCAGAAGGATATTAAGAATAACAAGTTCTTTACAGTAAGTAACTAGTAATTTCAGGGGTCATGTCAAACCTTCTCACAAGAGAGAACCCATTCGAGTGAACTCCACTTGACGGTAACCCAATAAGTACATCTCCAGCCTGTATGTTCTTCCCGTCAATAACGGCCTCTTTCTTCACAATCCCAACGGCGAAACCACTCAAATCATACTCGCCTTCTTTATAGAAGTCAGGCATCTCTGCAGTCTAAAATATACCAACATCATGTCAAATGGAGAATTCAAGTAACAAAATGTCTCTGTATAAAAATGAGAAATTACCTCTCCTCCTAGAAGAGCGCAATCAGACTGCTGGCAGCCATTAACTATGCCTCTAATAACCTGCATTAGCCCAAAAAAATGGTTTATTTCTTTGCCTATAAAAGCAAAATGCAATAATCTTCGATAACCAAGTTTTAAACCAGGAAACAAAATGCAGTAGCATGCCTTTTCAGCTAGGTCAACATCAAGACGACTGGTAGCATAATAATCAAGGAAGAACAGCGGTTTCGCCCCGGAGGTGATTATGTCATTAACGCTCATGGCAACCTGATAAAGACTTCAAGGTTAGCAGATTACCAAAAAAAATACGCAGATGCAGAAAGATCAAAGATCTTTACCAAATCAATGCCAATCGTGTCATGGATTCCTGAGTCAAAAGCCAGTTTCAGTTTGGTCCCTACTCCATCTGTACCAGCCACCAAGTAGGAATCACCTGCATACAAAATATGATGAGGTTCTGACATGATATATAGCCACATAGGACCATAATAAACGCAACAAAAACAACAACCAGAAATCCATGCCAAACTGAAGGGGAACTAATGGAATGTGCAAGGAAAAAAAATTCCTTTCCAAGGAAGTCGTAAAAATGAACTCCAAAAAGCAATTACATAGGACATCTATGAAAGTGCTTTTTTTTTTTTTTTTTTTTTTTGGAAAGGTAATATCAAAACCAACTCTGAAAGTGCAGTTCTACACGTATCAACATATATATAAACTTAAAAATGATCCTACACAAAGTAATACAGAAGTTCTCTTATGCATGATCATCAATAATGTGTTCTCTTCTCAACAATTAAGCAGAAAACTAAATGCATCTTTTTTTCAGAATAAATTACAGCAGACATTTCCAAGTTGAAACCATATGATGATTCAAGTAAAATTAGAGGAATCTAATAAAGCAAAACACATTCAAACGAAGGCACCTGAATGAAAATAAATGATCGGAGATATAGATAACGATAACAAATAGCTATCATACCCAAAGGAAAGAGGCCTCCAAAACCTCCTATCCCAGGAGCCATCTTGGCAATCCTACGAACAAGTTCGGAACCAGCATCAATGTCAACACCAGCATCCTTATAGGTAAGTCCTTCATCTTTCTTATCTCCAGCCACAGCTTCAACGCAGCTCTTAGTACAACTGCTAGACATTGAATGTACAGCACTACTTCTCCTACCTATACTCCAACAGTGTTTGGGCAAGAAAGGCAGAGAGCACTTCTGAATTTTCGACGAACTCGAATTGAACAAATTGGCAATATGACCTGAGGCTTCTATGTGCTTGCACGAGGTATTCATATTACTCCAACTAAACTAATATAACCTACAATAGATAAGCAGAGAGAGAAGCATAATGTTCAGTCAGTCTATATAAGCTTACACAATAAAGCATAAAACCTTCTTGAACTAAGTTGATTAACTTTGAACCTACAATATAAGCAAAAAGGACAGATTTTTCACTCGGAAACGAGAAAAGTTTGTATCTTTCTTAACCCAAGTGGTGAATTTCAAGCAGCAATAAGGCTTTGAAGTTACGACTTCAAGAAAAACTGATGCAAGTTGGTAAAGGTACAAGAAGAGTCCAAGACTGAGCTGATTGCGTAATTTTTAAGCTATTTATTTCAATATAACCTCCAATCAAATTCAATTGGAAACAAACCCAAACTCACCAAGAAAGAAGAATATGCCGTGATGAAGATAGGGGTCGGCGGCGCGACGGAAGTGAGGTGATGGATGCGGCGGCGGGTTTTTGACAAAGAAGAGGGAGATGGACTAGGATTGATTATAGGAGGCGTGGTTTGTCAAGTGCGATTTACTCGGTCGGATTTAGGCTCACCCTTAAACGCCTCTTTTCTCAATAGAGCGTGATCTATCGTTTTTCAAAGAATGGTCTAATATGTACGCGTAAAGAAAAAGGTAAAGGAAGACATACTATCTATCTATATAATATATAAAATCAGAGTTCACATTCTAAAAATATCAACCAATCAGAATGCTCAATTCAAGTTCATGCTGACGTGTCAATTTCTCATTTAATTGGAATAAATTTATTTTAAAATTCACTTGAAAACATTGACTAAAAATAGAATAAAATTAAAATTCAACTAAGCATATGCCAAAAAATAATTAATCTGAAAATATACGTGGTGAAATATAATCTCCCCAAATTCAATTAAAGTTAGAATTTCTATCTTATAATCAAAATTTTGATTCCTCTGCCGACCATTTCATGTATATATTAAAAATAAAAAATGACTAGAAAAAGACGGTATAATATTTTAATTACTTTGTACTTATGTCACTATTCATGAATTTATTCAATAATAATTTAGAATAATTGATATATTTGACATGTGTATTACACAATAAATTATAATAATACTCATATTTGGTGATACTATTTTGAAAAATGTCTACTAATGAAAATGAAAGAAACTATCATTATGTATTTTATTTGATATTTATTTACCCTTTAGGTAATTTAGAATTAAAGATTTGTTTGATATGTATATTCCGAAATAAATTAGAATTACAATAACATTTGATTCAATGATGGTACTGCTATATAAACTTATTATCAATAAAAATTATTTTAGAAAATAGTTATTTATTTATTATTTAATACTATCACCGTTCATGTATAAGTTTATCATTTGCTTTGTATGTGGTAAAACTCATTTCAGGTACTACGGAGTGCCTCTGTCCAATTTAGGTACTCCACAGTGCGCCCTGTTCTATTTAGATACTTTCTAATTCAACAGAAAAAATGTGAACAATACAAGCGTGTCACAGCCACTAACCTGTCGGGCCAAAATTATCAAGACAATAGGAATAATTGTCATGTCTTATACAATGCATTAAAATCCCAGTTTGGTACTCCAAAGTACTAAAAAGTGTACATAGCACCCGCCCATTTTTCAATTTTGTTTTGCATTTTTTAATTTATTCTTAATTTATTCTCTATTTTCGATATGTCGGATGTGTGATTACCATGCTTGAATTATTTAATTTTTGTCGTTAAATTGAAAAAGTATCAAAATTGGCAACGTTTCACAATAAAGTACATAAATTGGACACGGACGCTCTCTAGAGTACCAAAAATAGATTTTGTTCGAATATTATGAGTGAAAGTATGAGATGTTGATTATTGATTGGAAGAGAGAAAGTTGGAAATAAAGAGAGAAAGATGAAACCTAGAGAGAGGGAAAATGAGAGGAAAAATACGAGAGGTCTCTCAAAATGTGAATAGTATTATGAGCCTCTATAATTGAAACCCAAATGTGAGGTCAATTATAGACGCCGAGAGGACTCTATAGTCCAAATCCAAATATGTTGTAGGAGTTTTGTTGAATGACTATTAACTCCAATATTTGAACGCATTTGAAACAAAATAGAGTGAATGTGATATATGATCTATGGCAAGTTCATGGTCACGGGGAAAATGAAAGACATTCATGTGGATGACATTATACTCAGTCTTAATTATGCCGAAATAATTTATAATAGTGGATGGGTTTGATTATGTTCCATAATAATAAAAATAATAATTGCATTTGATGGGACTACATGTAGGCTATCTATCCATAATAAGTGTAAACTGGCTTTATCCTATTTTGAAATTAAGAGATTAAGTGTTTTGCTGAATGAGAATTGAAATTCAATATTGGAATGCATTTGAGAAAAAATAGGGTGAACGTGATATGGGATCTATGGCAAGTTCTTGATCACGGGCAATTGAAAGACATTCATGTGGATGATATTATACTGAGTCTTTAAAACAATGGATGTGCATGTTCGATTGGTGTACTCATGTGATAATTTACAATAACAATCACAATAGATGGTACTACCATATAGGCTCTCTATCTATAATAAGTGTATTCTTGCTTATCCTATTTTGTAGTTCAACATATTAGGGGTTTTGTTGAATGACTATTGAACTCCAATATTGGAACCCATTCAATTTGAAGAAAATAGAGCGAACGTGATATATGATCCATGACAAGTTCATGGTCACGTGGAAAATGAAAGACATTCATGTGGATGACATTATACTCAGTCTTAATTATGCCGAAATAATTTATAATAATGGATGGGTTTGATTGTGTTCCATAATAATTAAAATAATGATTGCACTTGATGGGACTACCATGTAGACTATCTATCCATATAAGTGTATATTGGCTTTATTCTATTTTGAAATTCAAGAGATTAAGGGTTTTGCTGAATCAGAGTTGAAATCCAATATTGGAACGCATTTGAGGAAATTAGGGTGAACGTGATATAGAATCTATGACAAGTTCATGATCACGGGGCAAATGAAATACATTCATGTGGATGACATTATACTCCGTCTTAATTATGATGAAATAGTGGATGTGTTTGATTGGTGTACTCATGTGATAATATACAATAACAATCACAATAGATCGGACTACCGAGTAGGCTCTCTATCTATAATCAGTGTATTCCTACTTATCCTATTTTGAAGTTCAACATATTAGGGGTTTTGTTGAATGACTATTGAACTCCAATATTGGAACCCATTTAATTTGAGGAAAATAGAGCGAAGGTAATATATGATCTATGACAAGTTCATGGTCACGGGGAAAATGAAAGACATTCATATGGATGACATTATACTGAATCTTAATTATGACACATATGAATATTATGCATGTACATGTTAAGTTTGAAGATGAAAAAATACATCGTATTAAGTATTTTTGTAAATTCAACATTTTCCGATGGTAAAGGTGGAGTATTATATGACCATGCTCATAGGGCAAAGGAAATACATTCATATCGAAATAGCATAGTCCCGATGGTTATTGGATGTTGACAATAGTATCAATGCCAATGAAAATGATAATGGGGTGATATTATATTGCCATATGACATTCTAATTCAATGAAAAAATACATCCTGTTAAGTTTTTGGATACTATAAGATGTTTCAGTTAAGAGTTGGTGTGTGGTAATGCAAACATAGACCAAGTAGAGAGATAAACAATTGTGTAACAATATACATATGAGCGATATCTTTCTTTATTTGTAGTTCGACACAATCAAATTTATATAGTAACAAGTGTGCGTACAAATTTTTTATGCCCCGTCGAGTACTCGACGGGTTAATTAACTAGTGTTATTAGGAATTCGATAACCACATCTCTAGTAAATTCACCACTATTATTGAAACTTTTTATAATCGAGCAAATTGCTAGACTTTTATTGAATATTCGAACAAATGGACTTTCACATATGACAAAGTGTTCAAAGTACCATTGCTAGTCCTTTTTATTACAGATAGACCATCGTTAGTCAAACAATTACATCCACCTCCCTCACTAGTCGATTTAATTACATGCATACCCACGATCTTGACTTTTGGCGAACTAAATCAATGAAAATACATTTTTACCCTTGGTCAAATATTTAACTTTGACCGTGACCAAACAGCTCCAATTTTCATTTATTACACATTTGCCTCAAATCTTTTTAATTTCACCAATTTGACACTTATTAATTCAACATAAGGCATATAACTTTTTTAAATTTCAAAATTGCCTCAAATATTATTGCAAACTGAACCCTAATAATTTTTAATCTTAAAATTAACCCACAAGGATTTTCAAAAAAATAAAAAAAATAATAAAAAAAATAAAAAAAGAGCTCGCCGGCCGGAGCTACACAGCTCCGACTAGATTGGAGCTGTAAGCTCCGATCAGAACGGAGCTACACAGCTCCTTTCTGATCGGAGCTGTCAGCTCCGACTAGATCGGAGCTGTATAGCTCCGATCTGAACGGAGCTATCCGTTCAGATCGGAGCTTTCTCACAGCTCCGATTGAAGAAGAAGAAGGAAGAAAGGAAAGAAAAAAAGAAAGAAAAAAGAAAAAGAAAAAAATAAAGAAAAATAAATAAAAGGTAGAGAAATGGGTAAGGCCGCGTTTGGATCTAAGTTGGTGAACAGTAATCAGTAAGCTGGTCAACGGAAGCAATTTAATTTGGACCCATTGTAATAGATTGACTAAGAGGGATTTAGACGTAATTAGGTCGTCTAGTAGGGGTAATATATGTAAAATTCCCTATAATCATATTAATTGTGCACCCTTGTCACCAATTCGGAGACCAAAGGAATACTATGAAGTACTTGTACTTTCTATGGAGAAAGTTAATTGATAATTCACATTGATACTATAACTAAACTACTACAAGTCTTGTTACGGGTTTGGCTAAGGCAATTCCTAATTTTGATACATGTCATACAAGGTGGACGATCTTACTAAGTGAACGATTCTATTAGTAAGACATGTGAAAATTTGGTATATCATTAATATGCAGTATTTAGGACGGTCCAATCCGTATTACCAAAAATACCAATATCATTTGGCGTGGTTGAAACTTCCTAGTTACTCTACCATAAAGCTCATAGCTCTCAAGGTAATTACATCAAAGGCACTACCCACCAACTCAGCCATCATAGGACTAGAAAGAAGACTGGGAAACACACAATCATAATGTTGTGGGAAATGAGAAAAATACAAGTTGGGCTTGTATACTTTCACAATTCTATTATTCGATTACTAATATCTTTCGATTATCATCCCAACTAGTAAAATACATAATGTCCACTGACAAAGAAGGTACAAAAGCATTTGAAATACATACTTACAAACTACACAAAACATGATGATGTATTGTTGTATAGAAGAGAAATGATCGATCGAGAGTCAATCAAGCTTGATATCGGCCACATGTCTGACTTTGTAAAAATCTTCTCCTTCATTGCCATCCACAGTTCGAAGCCGGTGCTTAAAACCATCAGCCATCCATCTGACATTCAACTTCTGTAGTGTAGTGATGAACTTGAGTCCATCTGGAAGCATTTCTAGCATCCCACAGTTGGCGATCACCAGACGAGTGAGCTTAGGCAAGGCATCTTCGTCGATCCTCCATCTCTTCAAGTTAGACAATCCCCATACTTTCAAATACAACAGTCTTGGAAAACCATTTGCCAAGCATGTCATCTCCTCTCCTACATAGGTGGAGTCGTATAACGTTAAGCTGCACAACTTAGGTAGCTTCTCCAGTGTTGCCATGGGGTCTTCTCCGAGTGCTGATGCCTTGAACGCGATTTTTGCAATGCTTGAAGAGAAATGGTAATGCTCTGGCAACTTACCTATACGTCCACGTATAGATAACTTGTACAGACGGTGACAACCCAACAATGTTCTCAATAAGTTCAGCTCTGTATCAGAACAAAACTGTGGACAAGAAATTGAAAGGGATGAGCGCTTGAGATGGTTCTGTGTGAATGCTATGTACTTGATGATATTCGGTAGATCATCAAGCTTGTCCTTTATCGCTGCTCTTAGTTTCCGAAGATTAGTCATACCGTCAAGATCTTTTACGTCACATAAGCTAGTATTGAAGTTTACTAGAGTCTCCAACAGATTCAATCCATCCAACCTCAATTTGGAACCATCTTTAGTACGAAAGTCACTCGGAAGATATAAATGTTTTAGATGTTCCATTTTCCAGAGAACATTTGGGATTTCCAGTAACGTATCCACCTCCAAATCTAGCGTCTGCAAATATTTCAATCCTCCCAATGATGATGGCAACTTTCTGAACTGAGATTTACTCAGACCCAAGTAGCGCAAGTGGATTAAACCTCCAATGGCATTTGGCAACTCATCACCACTGGAAAATCCTTGAATGTTTAAAACTCTGAGTATCATAAAGCACTTCATGCATGATTTCATCCTTCGCATGTATCCTTCCTTACAGTCATGACCGTAGAAGAACGCAGACCTGACGTGATCATTTCCATCCAAGCCCACAGGAAACTGTGTGCCACTAGGATCCAAATAGACTGAAATTCTCCGTGTAGCTTTGCTAGATGAATACATATCCTGAGGTTTGTTTCCACGCCTGAAATCGATAATCTGGCTGAAGTTCTCATCTTTGGCCTTTAATACACACAGATCTCGCATAAGATCATGGAGACGACAGTTTTTGAAACCCCCAGCAGTTTCCTTCACATTGACTTGTACCATGCACCTTTGTGCCAGTTCAGCCAAATAGCGTTCAGCTACATCCATCATCGTCTCTTCTTCAGCCTTGTCCTCCATAGATATAATACCTTCAGCTAACCAAAACTGGTACAACTTGTCAGCTTCTATCTCAAAATCCTCCGGAAAATTGGCAAAGTATAGAAAGCATTGCTTGAATTGGTATGGCAGGTCATGGTAACTGAAAGATAGAACTTCGGTTACAGCATGTTTCTGTCCATGGCCTCTTCCCCTAGCCAAGTACCAGTTGATATTTTCATGAACCATTTTCCACTCTCTCAGTGTATGCTTCGTAAATAGAACTCCACCAAGCACAAGAATGGCGAGTGGTAAACCACAACAACGTCCAACCATTTCCTTGCCTAATGTTTCCATCTCTGGGTCCATTTTAACCTCTGCAAAGCAAAAACAAACTATTCTTACTTATATCATGTCTATTTATATTACTGTTGGTAAAGACAAGATAATAAAATAGCCAATGTATATTGAAATGATTGTAAGATCAGAGTCTTAACAAATTTTGCAGTTACAATTAGCATACTATGAAAGAAACCAGCTCTAAGTAGAGAAAGCAAATAAGGCTGCAACGTAAAAGATCGATAGATATACCTAGAGCAGAATCATCTCCCTCCCTCCATGGAAACGCTTTCCTCCTAAGTAGTTCCCAGCTCTCGTCCTCTCTCAAGAACCTAGGTTCATAATGGAAGCCACGTGGATTGACATACACGCCTACCTCCCGGTTGCGTGAAGTGAGGAGTATCTTGCTACCCACCCCATTTCTGGTGTTGGGAAAAGCAGGCTTCAAGGCCTCCCATGCTTGTGTTGACCAGATGTCATCAAGTACCACTAAACACTTCTTCTTAAGTTGGATGTCATGCACCTTCTTCATAAGCTCATCATCCCTCATCAGGTCGAGTCCTTCGCTCTTATGGTTTCTGGATCAAGCTTCATTAGTATCCCGTGCAAAATATACTTCTTATCCCACTGCTGAGACACACAAGCCCACGCGAGAGAATCAAAGTGCCGTCTTACTTCCATGTGACCGTACACCTTCTTGGCGATAGTCGTCTTCCCCAAGCCTCCCATACCATAAATTGAAACCACTCCCTCCTTATGATCGTCGATCAAATGACAAACCAGCGACTCAATATCTGCCACCAGATAATAATATATATAGGTAAGTTTTTTGTTGTAAAATCAGTTTTACAACTAATTAACAAACTATAAAAAATGTTTGACCGGTTCATTAATTATATATCAACATAACTGAAAAACTAATTAAAACAGTTCAATTCCTCCTATGCAGAAACATACAATCCTATTAGTATAGCAGAATTTTCGCCAGTGCCCAGGTTCATATATACTCACTCTCAAGATATTAATTAAGTTCAAACTAATTAAACAACTGATTTATGAGAGACTGTAATGTTAGAAACTGTTATTTTCGTTTGAACAGAACACTGAATTAAAAATGAAGCTGAATTGAATTGATTTATAGTACAACAACTAAGCAAGCAAATCTGCACATAATTGAACTGAAATTAATGTAAAGCTAGGGTACCTTCACGCATTCCGACAAAATCTTCTACGAGAACGTGAGAATAAGTCCTTAAAACCAGATCAGCGTTCCTCCTCCTAGAAGCACCACCAGACCCTTCTGCCTCCGTATCCCTTATCGACTTGATCCCATAGGTCTGCAAGCTGGCGGTGAGCCCCAAAATCTTGGTCTGAATGCCGGATATGTTCGAACCAACCCTGTAAGTAGTGACAGCTTTCTTGAAACAGCAATGCAGTTTCTGGAGAAGGTTAGTGGCATTTCTGCAAGAGAGCTTAGAGGCGATGAAGACAAGAACGTTGTCCTCGACATCATAGGCTGCTTCGCGAACCTCAGACACCCAGTTGCGGACTCGTTCATCTGCGTCCTGTTTGGAGTCGGCGTCTTTGAGGAAAGACCTCATTCGTTGAAGCTCACGTCGGATCTCTTCGACTTGCGATGGAACACCATAGTAGAACTGCACTTCTTTTACGAGAAGGTCGCGGATTGTCTCAAGAGCTATTGACACAACTGGTTCAGCCATGCTTCTTTTTCCTTTTTCTTTTCTTCTTAAAAAGGGAAGTGAGGACCGAAGACTGATCAAGAGAATGATTGATCAAAATGGTTCGTTCACTTTCTTATATTGGTAGGATCGATCGGAGCTTCTCGACCAAAGAAAGACTTCTCATGTAAAAGTCGCTGCAAAACTATTTTTAATTTCCAGTGTATATTTCACGTGGTTTTGTCGTATTCAAACTAATAATCAAACGGTCTGTTCTAAGTCAATACAAACATAAAACGCGTTCACAAACTAAATTACACTCAAGTAGAATGTACCAAATTCCAAAGAAACACGCTTTAGAGCGACTATAGACAGAAAAAAAAAAAAATTATAAAAAATTATGTGGGTTATTAGTAGTCCCGAAATAAGCTTTCCCTTCGATTTTGAATCAACAAAATAAGGTAAATTATTAAGTGGGTTATTATTGTATAAATAGAAAAATAATAAAGAACGAATAAGCTGATTTCGCATAGCAAAGACAAAACCACCATAGTAAAACCAAAAACCTGGTACTAAGTGTGTGTTTCGCAAATGCTTTTGGAACCTAATTTTACTTGTTTTTACTGGAAGTTGAATAAAATTAATTTTAAAATGTTTTTTTGGAATTTTGATAATAAAAGGTAGTATGATAAATTGGGTTGAGTTTTGTAAGAGCGAGGGGTAGATTTTAAGTAAACTTGCATAACAAGATGTGACACTGTCAAACTTACATAACATGGGCAGAGTAGTAAATTTAAAAAGAAGGGTTTTTCCTACTACTTAAAGCATATCTGAAAACATACTCCTACTCTATACTAATCTTCGGTTACATTTCAACCTCATGCATCATTTCACATTTTCACTACCTCTAGAACCTTATGTCTGAAGACATACCAACTGATAGCACGCAGCTACCAAACACAGACATCTTTTCTGCCAAGGAGATGGCCTAGTTCGTCCTCCTCTCTTAGTAACTAGTTAAACTACAAACTGAAGCTGTGGAACTAGTTTTGTGGAAGTCCTATGCTTTGGGAGATTGACGGACTTGGGAATTGTGGCAGATACCTGCGTTTGAGGATCTCTGGCTTTTTACTAGAGGCACCAAAGACTGAACGACATCTGATATCAAAGGCCTGTAATCTGCCTCTGGCTGTACGCACATTGCAGCAATAGCAGCCACTTGAATCACCTCCTTCATTAAGTACTGACCTTCTAATGCTGGATCCATAATCTCACCGACCTTGTCTCTGTCCGTAAGCTGTGGCAATGCCTATTGCATGATAGCAAAAGTTAAATATCTTTACATTCTAGAAATCAAAACACAGCAGGAAAAGGAAAGAAAATGGGAGACAAGAAACTTATATAGAGGACCAGGATTGTCACATGTGTGTCAGTTGCACTATAGGGCGGCTACGTATGACGTGTCAATCTTGGTCCTCTATATAAGTTTCTTGTTTCTCATTTTCTTACACATGAAGGCTGGACATTTCTATGTCGATCTGGAGTAGTTGGCATGAACATATATTGGTGGAAAGCAGAAAATTGAGTGCAGGTAATGTACCTAGTCATAGGGGAGATGAGGAGAGAGCGAGAACTAAAGATATAGCACTAACTTAATAGGCTCTTCACAGAAATACACAGGCTGATCATAATCGGATCAATACCTTAACTAGTAAGGCAGGTTTCTGGATTTGACCCTGTTAAAAGAATCAATATCTACATTGGGTTGTCATTGTCGTAGTAATTACTATTAACTTGAAGTAGATACACCTGTCGTGAACAAAATTGACGCAAAAAGACTATAATTTGGGATCACGAAGGCAGAAAGGTGGCATGAAAAGGGACCGAGGGTGTCGTAATCATCTTGTATTCAAGGGGTGACTACAAATATCTCTTGTTCAGTTCAGACCCATAGCTCACACAGGAATGGAATAACACCCTGGTTTAAAATAAGGGAGGCAATTTGCATCCTCGAAACATATATGATGTGCTTAAAATTTTAATGGGGTATAATGCTACTAGTTCTATATTAATGAAGAAAATGCAAGTTTCAATACAAAATACCTACCCAAGATACAAGAACAGCTTCTCCAGGTGGCCTCTGCATATCAACTGGAACTCTTCCAGTCAACAACTCCAGTAGGACTACTCCGTAGCTGTAAACATCCGATTTTATGGTCAGATGTCCAGTTAGAGCGTATCTGCAAAAAGTGTGAAAGGGGGTTATTTCCACACCTAACTGCAAAATACTTGCTTAAAAAGTGGAAAATTGTATTAATTCATGAAATAACATAAACATTCTAGTTGATAGTCTTACTCTGGAGCAACATATCCCTGAGTGCCCAAGATTCGTGTGGAAACATGCCCACCAGCTTTCTCTGAACCAAGTTTGGCCAAACCGAAATCAGAGACTTTGGCATGGAAACTTTTGTCCAGAAGGATGTTACTGCTTTTGAAATCTCTGTGAATTACAGGGGGGTTGATGTGTTCGTGGAGATACTCCAAACCTTTCGCTGCCTCAAGAGCTATCCTCAGTCGGGTTTCCCAACTTAAATCCGAGGAAACAACTTTATTTCCTGATGTATTAAGCAGGAGAAATAATTGTCATGATTTGTAACTCAACGCATGCGTCATATTTCACCATCCATTTGCTAAATTAAATTCAAAACTCACACATAATAACTTAAAGCAAGGAAGTTCACTAATTTCAATGAATAGAAAATGATGCTGCTCAGTTATATCACTTGACAAAGATGATTATCATATTGTAGATTTTCTGGCTAAAGTGTAATAATTTTACGATAACAAGATATATCATAGATCACAACACATGATAGACATTAAACATAGTCTGATATGTGTATCGACAATAAATGACATTCATCATATCCAATCTGAGTACACGAACCATACTAAAATAGAGTAATAGACGAATAACTGTTCGTGTGTCCAATACTCTAAAGCTTAAACAACATAGTTCAAGTTAGTCATGTTATTCCAAGTTTCCAACAGAGCCATCTTGTATCTATAGCATTGATGAAGACCAAGAAGTAGTAAGGGATTGTTCAAAGTGTTTACCAGCTATGGGATACAAATGTTCCTGTAGACCTCCATTGGCCATGAATTCATAAACCAACAATTTATGGCTGCTTTCTGAGCAGTAACCAACCAACTGAAGCAAATACGGAGAGCGTAGCCGACCCAACAGTTCTACCTAACATTTGATATAACACTGTGAGTAAGAAAAAGAAAACACTCATATACTCGAGACCACACATAATAAATAAATAAATAAGTTAAATCTGAATTTTAACACAATTTGAAGGAGATCTCTGCATGAAGATCATACCTCTGCCGTAAATTCATCTTCTCCCTGTTTCCCAGCTCGATCCATCAACTTAACCGCAACTTTCCTACCATTTTGGAGCACTCCTCTGTACACCAATCCAAACGCACCTTGCCCTATCACATTAGACTTCCCAAATCCACCAGTGGCAGAATGTAGCTGCTTGAAGGTAAAAACCCTAAGTCCTTTCTCCACTGCAACTTGAATATCAGCGGATTGGCTAACTTTCTCGTCACTACATATCTCTGACAAAGATAACACCGACAAAAAAAAAAAAGAAAGAAAGAAAGAAAGAAGTCAGTATTAAGAAACAAAATCTTGTCAACAGGTTCAGAACAAGAAGCAAGCATTTTTTCAGATTCATGTACATATGAAAAACATGGCAGCAGAATGCAAAGTGACCTTGCCCCTTCCCACCCAAACCCCAACAGACACAAAATCAACTACTTGCCCACTATGGACACTAACCATGGCAAGTGGAATATTGGGGGAGAATTCATCCTTGTGCTTAACTTTTAAAACTATCCCAGTACACAATAATAATAACTCCTCCATAATTTTCAGCTATCATGTTTTGGAATTAAAGACAGAAAAGGACAACCATCAACAAAATTATCCACTAATTGGCCTATCTAGAAAAAATCATACCAATTCTCTAGCTCAATGAAGCCAAAATTCTTTACGATATTGACAAATTTCAGCACACTAGACACAAAGAAGCAGTAAAAAATTAAAGATTTGCAAGGTACATTACAGAATAAAGAGAGTCTCTCTACTCACAAGATATACTTTCAAATTAATTAAGAATGCAGCAAGTGTAAGATAAAGAAAGGACAACAAGGGGGAAAAGATTCAAACTTTGTTGATGGGTGTTGAAGCGCTTGGATAGTTTGCGTCGGAGATAGCAGTAGTAAGCTAAGGTGACCAGAAAGGAAGCAACGGCGACAGATGCAAGCACCATGATTCCAGCCAACACAATGCGTTCCTTCTTCTTGAAATCCTCTTCATTTCCAGGTTCCATGCCAAATTGAAATTGCAGAGAATGCTAGTGAGCAAGAGAGGAGTATCTAACGATCTATGGAATTGAATGTAGTGAGAAGGGACCAGTAGGGCTCTACTTCTCTCACCTCCTTGATTCCTTTCTTTTTCTCAGGTTCTTGTTTTTGTCTTCTTTTGTGGCCTGGACCCCAAAAACCCTTTTTTCCACTTGCAATTATGTCCCTCTATTTTGTCAAGTTTCAAAACAACACCATCAATTATGTCCCTCAATTCATTATTCATGGATTCATGTAGAGGGCAGACATGTACTCCTCCAAAAAATGATTCAAATTCAAAATTTAAAATGAACTAGTGACTATATGTAAAACGTCCAAAAAATAGGATCAAGTTGATTCGAATTAATCTGTTATGCCCCCAACTCCTATTAAATCTTCTCAGTCCGTGTGGAATTAATTTAATTTAAATAAAAAGGTCGTATTACATAGCTTTTCTTGAGTTTCTTTTTACACTTATAATTAGGCACCCATGGCCTGGTCTAGTTTTTGTTTCTTTGTTTGGTTAATGATGGTGATGTGATTCGCGCTCACCAAAATTGCACAATCAATGACAAATAATCAATGGACATAGAAACAAAGAAAATGAGATTACATGGTTCGGTTCTAAATAACTTACGTCCACAAAAAATAACAAGAATCGCTTATTCCATACGCTATCGAATACAAGCTCCAAAACTAGAACAATCACACACAATACCGTCAACAATGGCTACTCTGCTATTCTCAGAGCATGAACCCTAATCTAGAGTGTTTTTTACTTAATCTGCTGAAGGAAGATGAATTGATGGGTTAATGGTGATCTATGCTAGTTGATGTAACTAACCCACATTATGATAAAAAGGCCTACAGATCATGTGATGTTAGAGTGTACAAACTCAGACTCTTTTCACCAGGATGAATCTCAGCCACTTATTTGCGACGGAATAATATGAGCCGTTCATTATCTCAACTATAGTAACCCGGTGTTGGGCTGTTGGCCTTACATCCTGCCAATGTTAAGATAACACCATTTACAAATGGAGGAATCAAATCCTTGTTCCATATGAATTCTATACATCTGACTTTTACACAGTGTTTAATTAAGGAGTGTGTATAAGTGGAACAAATACATAATTCGGATTTGAAATGGGGACACAGGGAACATGTAATTAAGAAGTAAATGTTAATTACAGAGTACAGAAGAATTCTCACTTATTGTTCAATTTTTTTTTTTTTTTTGCTTGTTTTCCCTCCAATCAAATGGAGCCTGTAATTTATTAAAAATGTGTATGAAATATTTATTTCACCTGAACACACAATAAGGAACACGGCCTAGCAATGACAAACAAAAGGTCAAATTCAAGTGTAGATCCAATTCCTTTTTATTTAGCACCCATTAACTTTTACATATAATATCTATGATCAAGGCATTGACATCATATCCATACCAACTACTAATACATAAAAGTTCAATAATGATCATATCCATGATGCAAAATATTGATTACAACTCTATTCAATTATCTAAGTGTGACTTTGACATGTATACGGTCTAATTAATAGTATGTCATCTTTACCTGTTACCACCTTAATGTCTGGAGAAATAGTCAAATCTACTCCTTCAGGCTGCTATGGCTGCTTAATCTACAGTTGTTTTGTTTCACTATATATATAATACCATTGTATGTTCTAAATCATCAACATTTATATGCATTTGAGTGACTAATCATATTAGACATATACCTTCCTATATATAATTATTAACTTGCATACACTTAGCACCATGAGCCAAAAGTCCATGGAACCATCATGGGAGGAGCTACTTGGAGCCAACAACTGGGAAGGTCTTCTGGACCCTCTGGACCTCGGTCTCAGACGCCTCATTCTCCGTTGTGGTAACTTCTGCCAGGCGACATACGATGCCTTCAACAACGACGCCAACTCTAAGTACGCTGGCAGCAGCCGCTATGGGAAGAAATCCTTCTTTGACAAGGTTATGCTTGAATCCGCTGAAGATTATGAGGTCCATTCTTTCCTCTACGCCACCGCCCGAGTCAGCAAGCTAGAAGCCTTATTTGTCCATTCCCTGTCCCAGGAATGCTGGGACAGGGAATCCAATTTTATGGGCTACATTGCAGTGACGAATGACGAGGTCAGTCGGGCATTGGGCCGTCGTGAAATCTATGTGGCATGGCGAGGGACTGCTAGGAAGTATGAGTGGATCGATGTCTTGGGTGCTAAGCCCGAATCGGCCCACCAGTTGATCAAGCCGAAATCTTGGCATAAAAATGTTCTCGATTTCTCTGACAGCGAAGATGAAGAGGTTCATAATAATGAGCATGATCATGAACATACTCCTAGAGTCATGAGGGGTTGGGTATCGATTTATGTTACAGCCGATGCGGTATCCAGTTTCACGAAATTAAGCGCCAGAACGCAACTCAGGAAGAAAATTGAAGAATTGAGGAACATGTACGAAGGGGAACGCCTTAGCATTACACTTACAGGGCACAGTTTGGGAGGTTGTTTGGCGATTCTATCAGCGTTCGATTTAGTTGAAAACGGGGTGGATAACATCCCTGTCACAGCAATCGTGTTCGCAAGCCCACGTGTAGGGAACAAAGCATTCAACAAGAGGCTGCAACATTTCCCGAACCTAAAAGTCTTGCGCGTCAGGAACAAAACAGACAAGGTTCCCTCGTATCCAAGCCGTTTGCTAGGATATAGGGATACTGGGATTGAACTGGAGGTGGATAACCGAAAATCAGGGTGTCTGAAGGAAACACATAGTGTATGGGACAATCATAATTTAGAGGCGACTCTTCACACTGTGGCGGGATGGCATGGAGTTGACGGGGAGTTCGGCCTGGAGGTGAAAAGGAGCTTGGCTTTGGTGAACAAGTCGAGTGAGATCTTGAAGGATGAGTTTCGTATTCCGGGTTCCTGGTGGATTGAGAAGAACAAGGGCATGGTTCGTGATGAAAATGGTGACTGGGTTCTTGCGCGAGTGGCTGAGGAAGACGAACCAGTACCCGAATTCTTTTAGAGGTGGATTTTATGTAAAAATGTTATGCGAGTCGAGGCTCACGGTATCGTTTAACTCGTCTATAAAAAGCCCTCGAGTCAAGCTGCGAGCTAAGAGCTGAGTTAATTATGCAGTCGATGTACTAGATGTACTACTCGATCCGTGACTAATTAAGTCAGCCTCACACGAGGGGGGGGGGGGGGGTAATTACACGTGTGTGGATGATTATGTTTTATGTTATATGTTGGGTGTTACGTTAGTATGAACTCATTAATTTAAGTTCAGTTCAATTATGTCCAGGTTTATTCAGTTCAGATTTACTTAGATGTATTTTATATTACAAATAAATTCAATTCAGTTATGTTCTGCTTCATCCGGTTCTATTGAATTCAGTTCTATTCATTTGGATTCAGTTTTATTTCGATGAAACTAACAGTTTCTTAGTCTCAGGCTCATTTCATTTTTTATATGAATAGAGTGTAGGTAAGTATCATAATTCATACGTTAATCTCCTCTTCAAGAATATATTTAAATTAAGTTGTTAAAGCAGTACCCACTTTACTCGTTCTCTCACGTACGTCATTTTCTCTGGTCCATAAGTTAGTAATTAATTGAGTAGTACTAGTAGGTAGTTAGTTACCAATAATGCCATCGCAATGTGTTTATTGCTTATATCCAATGTATTTCATCCCACCGTGAATTCTTTCAACATTATCTATCATCAACTCTTCTGCGCCACCAAAAAATAAATATCCACTCCACACCATGGAAACCTCAACAAAAAACACACAAGCCATTTCATGGGAGGACCTACTCGGTCGCGACAACTGGGAGGGTCTCCTGGACCCTCTACACATCCATCTCCGCAACCTCATCCTCCGCTGCGGCGACTTCTGCCAGGCCACTTACGACGCCTTCAACAACGACGCCAACTCCAAGTACGCTGGCAGCAGCCGCTACGGCAAGAATTCCTTCTTCCAAAAAGTTGAGCTCGACTCGGCTGACAAATACAATGTCCACTGCTTCCTATATGCCACAGCCCAAGTCAGCAAGCTGGAAGCTATGTTCTTTCACTCAATGTCCCGTGAATCATGGGACAGGGAATCCAACTGGATCGGATACATAGCCGTAACAAATGATCAGGTCAGTCAAGCCTTAGGCCGCCGTGAAATCTACGTGGCCTGGCGTGGCACGACTAGGAACTATGAGTGGGTTGATGTGCTTGGGGCTAAGCCTGAATCGGCCCATGAGTTACTCCATCCGAAATCGTGGGATAAAAACGACGTTCTCAATCTCTCTCGAACTGATGATGAAGAAGAAGGTCATCATCATGAACATACTCCTAAAGTTATGAGGGGTTGGATGTCAATTTATGTCTCAAGCAACCCGGATTCGAGTTTTACCAAATTAAGCGCAAGAACGCAACTCAGGAAGAAGATTGAGGAGTTGACAGATATGTACAGGGATGAAAGCCTTAGCATCGTGCTTACGGGGCACAGCTTAGGGGCGAGTTTGGCGATTTTATCGGCTTTTGATATAGTCGAAAACGGGGTTGATATCCCTGTCACGGCGGTTGTGTTCGGTAGTCCTCAAGTAGGTAACAAAGCGTTCAACGACAGGATGCGGCATTTTCCGAATTTGAAAGTCCTACACGTTAGGAACAAAACCGACACGATCCCGTTGTATCCAAGTCCGTTATTGGGGTACAGGTACGTAAGAGAATTCCATCTCATCAAAAAGTTCGAACTCTATAAAAAAGTCAGTTAAGTTCATTTATATTAATTCTCTAACAATAATAGGAACACTGGGATAGAGCTGGAGATTGATAACCGGAAATCCCCGTTTCTAAAGCATTCGAACGACACTGGTGACAAGCATAATCTACAGGCAATGCTGCACACGGTGGCAGGATGGCATGGAAGTGATGGGGAATTCGGCTTGGAGGTGAAGAGGAGCTTGGCTTTGGTGAACAAGTCGAGTGAGGTGTTGAAGGATGAGTTTCTGATTCCGGGTTCGTGGTGGATTGAGAAGAACAAAGGCATGGTTCGTGATGAAAATGGTGACTGGGTTCTTTCGGTGGTGTCTGAGGAAGATGAACCGGTACCTGAATTTGAGTAACAGCTAGCTAGCTAGCTGCACATAATAATTAAGCTTTGATTGGTGACTTTAATTTTCTTACTATTTCATTATCACCAATTAAGTTCAGGCAGATCAATATCATGTTCGAGATCCCATTGTTGTTGTATAGTATAAGCTGTGTAGTATAATGCATAAAAAAGGAGCTATAGCCTATATGTATGATATTTTCTGGCAAATGCTAAAATTATTTTAGACAAGAAGAGCGATCAATTATTTTGTCTAGGACCCTGTAAATGGAGCAAGTCAAATGTCAATGCAATTCATTGCAATATTTCATTTTAAATACTCCTCCAATCTCCTTAGATTTTATGTAAGGACCCACATTTATTTAATCGATTTACAACGAATTAAGAAGACTTCGGTTAGATCCATTTCGAATTAAAATCTTTAAGTCTGTAATTTGGATTTTGAGCCCAAATTGTGACCCAGACCTTTTATTTTAATTCAGCTCATGACTCCCTTATTGACTACTAACAACCCTGAAACGAAGAGTACGGTGTTAACTCCATAGTCAAGCTGAACGTCCATGTTAGTTGACATCCACAGTAGAAGATGCAGATCAAAGAAGAGAGAGTACAACAAGAAGAGAGGCGCAAAACAAGAAGTTGAAATACAAAGAAAAAAGCGTGCTTTATAATTTGGGGGCCCTTATAAGATTACGTTTTATCTTTAAGTAAAAGTGCGAGTTGTACTTACAACATTAAGTATAGTACATACGGAGTTAGTTAGAAGCAGTTACTTCCTCTATTGTAGGCTCTAGCTCTTTACTTGTTCATTTTACTACTTCTTTTCCTCATGTAACATTCAATTCATCCTGTAACAAATATTCAATTCATCAATGAAAGATTTATTCAGTTTGATCAAATCTCTGATTCTCACAGTCCAACTCTTCTCCATCATGTTGATTTCTCTATTTCCCAGACATGTAATTCAGGTTTTCATTCATTCATATTCAACTTTTAGATTTTGCTCAAAATATCACACATCACTTGTGAGAGTTATAATTAACACATATATAAGTTGTATAATTTTATCACCTTAACAAGCATTTTAAGGTGTTATTGGCAAGATGGTGTAGTTTACTTCTATATGTGACTTTGTTTGTGAAGATTGCTAGCTAATCAGTGTGTATATGATTCTGTGTTGTATTCTATTGTTGGTCGTTAAAGAATCAACGGCCCAAGGATGATCGATTCATGTACTTCATGCACTACATTCTTTAATTAAAGTTGTATAGTTCACTTTTTTTTTAATGATTTATTATGTGCCAAGGGTGATTCAGGTCTTCGTGCACTACATTATTTAATTACAGTTGTATAGTTTTCAATGATTTATTATGTGCCCAAGGGTGATTCAGGTACTTCGTGCACTACATTCTTTAATTAAAGTTGTATACTTCATTTTTTTTTTCAATGATTTTATTATGTTTTACGAACTTAGTTTATTTAGAAGAACCGTATCGTATTCATTTTTTTTATCGAATTATATTTTTCATAACTTTTTGAACACATTTGAAAAGTATATGCTTGTAGTCCTGACGTGAGTCTTCCTTTTCTTTTGTGTTCTAACTTGTAGTCTTAACACTTAACGTGTGAGTCTCCCTTTTCTTTTATTTTTTCTTTTTGTTTTATTTTGTTTCTTTTTTTTTTTTTTTGGTCAGGCTTGGAACTTGACCCTCAAGATGGTGTGGACTGTGGAGGCAGCTTCTGGTACTTTTATATTGCTGTTGGTGTTCCCATTATAACTTCGAATTTGGTATATTCCTAACTTATGCTTCTTGTATTCCATGGCCAGTACATGAACTTTAAAGTGTGATGATGTATATATAATTGTGATCTGTGAACTACTTCATTTACTATGTTATAAAGCTTGAATAGTAGTATATGGTGACTGCTGAAGATGGATAAGAGAAACATTGTTCAAGTTGTTATAAAGTAACTAAATAAATGTTTAGCCAGAGTTGGCTATTCTGTCGTCAGGCAGGTTTCAGTTTAGCTGCCTGATTACGGCTAGAAATTCGAGCTAAGCTGAGTACCCAACGGTTCAACTTGAGTTTGAACAATGTTGGAGGCGAACCTCGATTTGTTTTGAAAATAGTTAAGTTCAGGTTCAAATTCGAGCTCAATTCATATATATAACTCGAATACTCGTTTGAAAAGAACAAGGTTGAGCTCAAATAAGAAGGCGAGGCAGAAATTCAATTTAGGTAGAACAATATTCATTTATACACTTCTAAGCAAGAAAATTGGGTCGAGTTAAGTCTGCGTTCTCGGACAAATAAATGATTGCATATGGCTAAATTTCTTTTTTTTTTTTTTTTGATATATTAAAACAATATAATACCAAGTCCTAATTGCAATGGTGAAATAATATTCTTTCAATTACATTACATAATGATATTATTATATTGAAATAATTGTATTACATAAAATTTGAAGTTTTATCATTTCAATCTTTCTGATATTATGTGGCGGTAATATCACGCACGGGTACCACACTTAACATGGTGAACCAATTCTGATAACTTAAATAAGTGGAGTCTTTAGATCATACAAGGTAGTTATAATTACCATGCACAAATTACAAAATCCCTTGCGCACAGATCAAAATACAAAATGAAACCCGTCATCTACCAAATACTAAGAAATTTACTTTAAAAACTGCGTAAATACCAAATTGTCAAAATAAGAACCAAATTCACAAGAGTGAAGGATTTGGAGTTTTGGACAATCAGAATTCCTATTTGAGCCCCCATCGATATCTATTTTGGGATGGGCCACAAATCCATGACCCAAATTGAAAAAAGTAACCAAACACGCACTATTTGAGCCCCCATCGATATTTATTAACGAGTCTTATCGAGTATCAACATATGCACCAACCGACTCTATGCTCCCTCCATTAGGTAAACAATTAGAGATCGAGAGACGAGAGGTTCAACCTCGGGTCGAAAATGTGAATATATAAAACAGATGGGGCATGTCGCATATATTGCACAAAACATGGGAGCTTTTTGCATTTTAGTCATCTTTTATTTGACTACCCCTCCTCCTTCCTCACGGCTCCCTAATTTCACCATTTTTCCAAATCGGTGCAAGTGGAATGTGGTCAAGCATGAGTGTTTTGAGGGTAATTAAGAGGTCATTCTCAGTTTCAAGCAGAGAAAGTGTAAGAGATTTGGCTTCCAAAACAGGGGAACTTAGAGTCTTCATTGTTGCCGGAGAAGTCTCCGGTGACATCATTGCTTCGCGATTCATGAACTCAATCACCAAACTCTCTCGGTTTCCAATCCGCTTTGCTGGCGTCGGAGGGTAATTATTTATTTATAACCAAACTCTTCTATTCCTTGCAATTTAACCATCACTCTCAATCATTTTACTAGTAGTAGTTTCACTTTGCTGGTCCAGCCATTTCTGTGAAATCATGATGAAATCAAATTAGTTTCAACCTTAGAAATGAAGTATTGGTCTCTAAATTTAATTATTAGCCTTCCAAGGGAGTAGTAGAATAATTGATCTCTGGTTGATTGTATTTGTTGATCTCTGATTGTGTGTACGATTTAGAAATCGTGCATTTGAAAGTAAAGAGTTCAAATGACAGGAATTTTTTTTCTCTTTATTTCTTGTTTTGTTAATATGGCACTGGGAAGCTTTATTTATTTGTTTATTTTTCAATATTAAACTTGGTGTTTGTTGCACTGCATTTTTATGTCCGTAGACAAGAATGGAAAGACTAGAAGTAGTAGAACGTTACAACAGAATGTGTGCAGACGGGGGTCAACGATATTAGCTTTCATTAGCGTATCATTTTATACAGAAATCGTGTATAGGTAGTTATACCTACTTCAACCTTCTCAAGTGAAAGTACCCCTTTTGATATGGGAGTTAGTCATCATTTCATTGTGACATTTCTGCTCTTAGCTTCTTGTTTCTTGGTGGAAATAATAGCTTCCGGCTAACTGATTTGGGTTTGGACTCCTTTTCAAATTTTGATACCCCACTCTGATTGCTACATAAATCCTTCTTCCCTAGGATAAAAATGTAACTGGAATTTGAGAGAAGCCTCGTAGAACTGATAGTTGCTTGATACTATTATGAGAAAGACTTGTGTAGTCTTAGTATTCACAGCATGGCCTAGCAGCATACTAATGTAAGTTGTGTATATGGTAATTTGCTGTTTTTTCATTGGGTCAGAGAAACCAGGGCTACCTAATGCACAGTACGTACAATAGAACATACATAATACTAATACTCGATACAAACTTTATGAAGTATTCCACACCTCAGGAGTGTAACCTTTAAACAAAATATACCAGTTCATATTCATATTTTAAGTACGTTAGGAATAATGTTATCTTAATACATTTAACTCGATGGACTGTTCTTGTTGTTGACTGTTATTAACTGGTATGGACAACAGTAATTGAAGATATGGATTGATTATATTAATTTATCAGCAGCATCTAGCCGTGATGCTTTGTACTTCTTGTTCTTTCTTGTGTAAATCTTCCAAATCCATCTTAGTACTTGACTATAAATTATTAAATTCTCTCTAGGTAATGTATATATACTTTATGTATCGTATGTATCTATGTATGTGTGTATGTATATTTCCCATGCATTGAACTGAGACATCCCATTCTCTTCATTTATAAAGAACTCGTCCCAATCCATTGTCGTAGAACTGAAGAACTCTGAAGTATTTGTTCATAAATATTAGAAAGAGTGGTAGTATGCCCATTTGAAGAATTCTTTCCTGGAGAATTACATATTTATGCTGGTACTGTATACAGTTTGCTGGGGTATCGTAGTATAGCCATGTTAGAAACTCTTTGGGATGAGTAGGTTACTGCTACTTCAGAAGTGCAGTGTTTGATGGAGAGAGTGTGAGAAACCTACATGGTAGAAGAAATCCCACCTTGATGAGAAAGTCATTTTCAGGGCACCTTAATTTTCTTATGTTTTTCCACGTATTAGGTGGAGGTTAACTTTCGCTGTGGTATGAGTATTTGCATTTGTTGCTGATATACATTTTTGACATTTTTGGATCTTATGACTAGTATTAATACTAAATTTTTTGGATCTCCCAAAATTCCCCTATCTGATTATTTTATGCCTGTGACGTGAGGTTGAAGAATGGAGAAACAAATGTTCGTGATACCTAACTTCTCTCTTTCTCCAGGTCACTGATGTCAAGGCAGGGGCTCAATTCTTTATTTCCTATGGAGGATATTGCTGTGATGGGCATCTGGGAGTTATTGCCACATCTTAGTACGTTCAGGGTGAGAAGTGAGCTTATTGATACTGCTGACTACTCTTACCCAATTCCTTTTGGTTATTGCTTTAGATTTGCATTTCAGTGATACTGTTTACCTGTTCCGATCTAGTTGTAATTTACTAATTTTAATTAATTGTTTATTCTCAACTTAACCATTTCAGGCTAAATTAAAGCAGACAGTGGAATCTGCCCTCGAGTTCCAGCCTCATGTTGTGCTAACTGTGGATTCTAAGGGTTTTTCCTTTCGCTTTCTGAAGCATCTACGAAGTAATTCCCTTTCAATTGCTCTATCCACTTGCTGTCTTTTCCATGTTCTTCTGAAGAAAAAACTGGTCTAGGACTATCAGCAAATGCTTTTCGCAGCCAGATATGATCAGCAGAGAGAGCCCAGTCCACATCATTTTCACTATGTAGCACCATCTTTCTGGGCCTGGAAAGGGGGTGAGGCAAGACTGAGTGGGCTAACCACGTTTGTGGATCATGTTTTCTGCATACTTCCATTTGAAGAAGATGTCTGTAGATCAATTGGATTAGCAGCAACTTTTGTTGGGCACCCCACTCTTGAAGATGTCGTGGAACTAAAGGTCTGTCAAACAACTTTGCAGTTTATTCTCTACTCACAATGCAAAAGAATATTGAAATTTAGCTCTGTTTTAGTCGTTTTGTTATTCTTATATATTTCTTTTTTCTTATACATTCTATTTTAATGACACAAGATGACTGGATTTGCTTCAGGGTAAGCTGGGCAAGGATTGCAAGGTTCAAGGTAACTGTGAAGAATTTAGGAAGCAGTATGGGATACATTCAGGTAGGCAGATGATAAAGTATTCCTGCTTCATTCATTTTCAACTTCTTTTTCACTCGTGTTTTTAAGATGAAACTAGAAGTGATCCGTGTCTGTTTCCGCCTTTTAGAGCAGATCAGATTATATGGTTGAATATTTATATTTCTGTCACCTTGGTTCTGACAAACCAGACCAAAAGAAGCACGCTATGCTCAAATGTAAGTTCATGTTAGGTATCATCTAAATGTAGGGAACCTGTACGGTTAACAGCTGGTATATAATGTTGTTTAAACTCTTGTGAGAGACTTGGTTAAATAAATATGAGATAGATATTGAAATAATTTGGACAAAAGATTGAGATAATCTATGTTAATATTGCTTGGTAGGCGAATACTAACTCGATCCTTAAAATAAAATTTGTCTGGCCAATACTTAGTGACAATACCATTTTGTAATATTAATTGACGTACCCCCTATTACAAAATTGTGTGAGAGACACAAACTTTTGTGTAGCGTTCTTGACCGTAAAATGGGATCCTTGTTGTTCAAAAAGCTTTTGCTTTTGCTTTTGCTTTTGCCAAGACTTATTCTTAGGATTACCCCATTCAGATTAGTCTATCCTTGTAAAGCTTTCTTACCAAAAAGAAATGTTTGGATAAAATGCCATAATAAGCTATCAAACACCTTAATTTTGTCTACCAACATGCTCAGCTCATGTAACCAAAATAAGATTGTTCTCATGTTCTGATTAACAGACACAGTTTTGAACTGTGCGCAGTGTATGTCTTAGAATGGAATTCAGCCTGAGGGTTATGTTTATTTTTTTGAATGGATATGGGTAGGCTTGTTTGTTAGGCCACTTATAAGTTGCACAATCTAAATATTGAAGTGGCCCAAAGCATGAATTGTAAAAAAAATCAGTCTTGTTTTCGGTTTTCCTGAACTTATCATGTGTATTCATTTTGACACATGAAGGAGCAACAATTGTATCTGTGCTTCCTGGAAGCAGATTGCAAGAGGTCCAGCGCATGCTTCCAATATTTTCACACACTATGGGGCTACTTAAGCATTCCATTTCCGATTTGACAGCCGTAATTCACGTGGCGCCCAATAAGTATGTTGAGGAGTACATAAATAGAGCCATTTGTGGGTGGCCTATTCCCGTTAAGTTGATTCGAGGTGGATTGCCAAGTGTGAAATATGCTTCCTTCAATGTAAGAGTTTGCACTTTCAATTATAAGTCATCTAGACTATATTTATCTACTTAGTTCCATGCCAAGATTTCCAAAATGAATTACAATGTAGTTAAAGATATCTGAGTAACTGTGTTTAAAGTGGATCATGGCTTCGTAGCTGTTTGTCTCAAGCTACCCGGTTTTGCTTTCTGCTTGCATGGAGCAAAAGCTGATGGAACAAAAGAATTATGATTTGAACATTAATTAATATGTAGACTTTGTAATGAAGGAAACATGTGATTAACCATGCTAAGCATCAATGTAATACAGGCAAGTCAAGTGGCATTATGTACATCCGGGACTGTAGCAGTGGAGTTGCAGCTTGCACGTTTACCATGTGTTGTAGCATATCGAGCTCATCTGTTGACGGAATGGTTTATCCGATACAAAGCTAAAATTCCCTACATTTCACTCCCTAATATTCTTCTTGATTCGCCAATAATCCCTGAAGCTCTTTTTGGAGAATGCAATCCGTCACAACTTGCTGAGCTGCTATTGTCAGTCCTCCTATCTCTTCCATAACTATTTAATTTTAATTTTTTTCAGTAACTGGTGCTATACATTTAGATCAAACTTACATGTGGGCAATATGATATTGCAGGGTCTTGCTGTATGATGAGGACCTTCGTGAGAAACAGATATTAGCTGCAGAAACTGTGTTCGATTTGCTCAATCCTCTGAAAGGAATAAGTTCTAATAAAACCCACGAGGAGTTTCTATATCAAGTATGCACACCAAGCATGATAGCAGCACATGTAGTCCTTAATTCTTAAGAGATTCATGACCCCCAACTTCTCAGTTCATATGTTGCCTGATTTTGATCCTGAGACGACAATTATTCGTGGAGCAAAGCTCAGTTCTTTTCCTACTTGACATGCAAAGGTACAATGGTGTGTCGTGTACACTACCGATATGTTACTATGTCTAGTTAATCATATTTCCAGTGTACCGTTACTATTCATATTTGCATGGCATGATTTGATTTGATTTCACTGTGATGCTCCACTTACACTAGTCTATCCAGAATCATGGTGGTATATCTTTCTTTTTCCTTGGAAACCCAGATTAAGGAGTAATGCGTGCTGTAACCTTTTAACTCCACTAGCTTAGGTGATGAATTATTACATCCATTTTCTATAATGATGAAAGATTGAACACGTGTGCAGGGTAACTATTAACTATTAAAGGGTTTAAGTTGATTTCAAGTTTTTAAGATAGACATATCAACCACCAAGAGTATTGGACTTGTGATTTAAGTTGCGTGCTAACATGATAAAAGAGACGCTCTAATCAATGAAAATTAATAAGAGGAGAAATTGAATTAACTGCAATATGCATGCAAATGAACTTTATGTTTGCCTGCGGTTTAGCCTTAGTTAAAACCTTTAACCTTTTCCCAGCCTCTTATTAAGGCTAAAAATAAATCAAATGTGCTTTAGTTACGTTTTGCATCACTACTGTTCTCCTCAGACTTGGGCTTAATTCTTAATCTAACCTGCTGTAAAAGAATTGTGAATAGCTTTTCAGGCATAAGAACTTGCTAATTATAGTACTCGTATTATACTACTATATTTAAACTCAACACAAATCCAAGGCGCAAATACAATCCATACTGTCGTCTTTAAATAATGTACTGTGATGTATTTATCCTGACTAAGTTGATCCATGGAAAACTTGTGTGGATCAAATTTGTTCTATATCTACATTCATCTATGTCTTGTTCTCTTTCCTTTTTTGTCCTTTTTAAGGCAAAACCAGCTGCACAAGATTATGAAAGTCACTTTGGACAGCATAAAAAGTGAAGCAATGACAATGTTTTAATTGCCTCTTCTATCCTTAATACTGTACACTCTTATCTCTTTCAACATTAGTATTATTAGTGTTACCACTTTTGCACAACCAAAATTATCCATCCACACTTTCTTTCACCACACCTTACCAACTCCAACATGGAAACACAAGCCTCATGGGAGGAGCTACTGGGTAGCAAGAACTGGGAGGGTCTCATGGACCCTCTAGACATCGGTCTCCGCAACCTCATTCTCCGCTGTGGCGACTTCTGCCAGGCCACGTACGATGCCTTCAACAACGACGCCAACTCCAAGTACGCTGGCAGTAGTCGCTACGGCAAGAAATCCTTCTTTGATAAAGTGATGTTTGAATCAGCTGAGGATTACCAGGTCTACTGCTTCCTGTATGCTACTGCGAAAGTAGGAATAGGGGAGGCATTGTTCCTGCACTCCATGTCCAGAGAAAAGTGGGATAGGGAGTCCAACTGGATTGGATACCTAGCTGTCACTAGTGACGGAGCTAGTAAGGCGTTAGGCCGCCGCGAAATCTACGTTGTCTGGCGGGGAACCACCAGGAACTACGAGTGGATTAATGTTTTTGGTAAGCTAACAGTATTAAGCGCTTTAGATTTAACTCTTGATCTGGAACATCATTTGGTGCGGGTCAACCAAAAAACGAAGCAAAAGACCAGCACAATTATTGGGGATATATACAGATAGTCTAATTTTGATGTGTTATCTTTACTTGCATAAAGTCATTTTGAACTTTCTGATCGCTTTTACTTCAGATTCTTTTTTCCTACCCCATGAATAGTTTTAGGAAGGAAAAAAAAACAAGTTTTTCTTGGAGTATGAAACATGCATGAATGGACACTAGCCTAAATAAGTGACAGTAAGCGGTGTGTTTCAGACTGGTGTAGATTTTCCTAAGAATTTTTCACTTTTACCTTGACGGAGCACATTTTAGGGGCGAGGCCTGAGTCTGCTGAACAATTGCTGCGGACGAAAAAATGGGAGAAGAAAACCGACGACACCAGCAGCAGCGATGACGACGATGAAAATGTGCCTAAAGTGATGAAGGGTTGGCTCACAATATACGTCTCCAACGACCCGGATTCGCAGTTTACCAAACTAAGCGCAAGAGATCAGCTATTGAAAAAGATACAAGACTTGAGAAACATGTACAAGGATGAAAGCCTCAGCATTACCCTGACGGGCCACAGTCTAGGGGCCTGTTTGGCAATCTTAGCTGCCTTCGACTTGGTCGAAAATGGGGTCGATGACATCCCCGTTTCGGCCATCGTGTTTGGAAGTCCACAGATTGGTAACCAAGCTTTTAGAGACAGAGTGCTCCAGTTTCCCAACTTGAAAATCTTACATGTTAAGAACAAAATTGATCTGATTCCCTTGTATCCTAGCTTGCTACTAGGATACAGAGACACTGGAACCGAGCTGGTAATAGACAACAGGAAATCGCCTAGTTTGAAGGACTCCAAGAATCCGAGTGACTGGCATAACTTGCAGGCAATGCTGCACGTTGTGGCAGGTTGGAACGGGGAGGATGGGGAGTTTGAGTTGAAGGTGAAGAGGAGCCTGGCTTTGGTGAATAAATCGAGTGCCATTCTGAAAGATGAGTATCTGATTCCCGGTTCTTGGTGGATCGAGAAGAATAAAGGGATGGTTCGTGATGAGAACGGGGAGTGGATTTTGGCCCCGCCTTCGGATGAGGATCAGCCTGTGCCTGAATTCTGATCTCATTGATATGGACATGTTTTTCATTTATTATTATGGAAAGCCTTCATTCAAGTATCTATGTTGTATATTTGTTCAAATTGGTGAAATAAAGAACTCTGATGTTAAAGTCCTGATTTGCTGTCCAGCTAGTTCTCTAGTCACACACTCACACCACATAGATAGTAGTTAGATAGGTCTTATTCTCCTGGAATTGCGCATCAAGTCTCCGTTGATTTGCTGATCTGCATATATAGTAACATCTGCTATACATAGTTTCACTAACTTCTCCTTCTATTCTATTTTCTTGAAATTTTGGAGTGTCAATCTTCACCATTCACCACCATTCTGATATAATGGTGTATAATCATGTTCAAACACATACACCCTGTCCGAGAAAAGAAAAAAAAAACGAGATGGACGAAGCAAGATACCTTCCATGTGTCTGCAACGGCCTGGAAAAGCACCGAAGTCTCAGGTGCGATGAATGCACCAAAATCACAGTGTGCAGTACTACAATTTAAAAGAACTTACCGTCACAGAGAAACTCGGATTGCTCAGCCTGTCTAAGCTAGTTGATGACCCCAGGTAATATATCTAACACCACCACACATACTTCACTAGTTTAACTGATTCTAACCAAAAACACATGATACAGTAGCCAGCTTTAGATGTAGGATGGATCCTACCGTTTTACTATTATACACATGCATATGTAGGAATGCTAAACCATGTATCTAAACCATTGACACTGATCAAAAGAACCAATGCCCGGAGGGTGGAGCCAAGTATTATTACTATACAATTGTAGTTTTATTGAGTGTAATTACATACGGGAGTAGCAGGTGGTGGTGGTGGTATAAATATTATCCTTAGGCATTCGAAAGTAACAATGATGAACCAGAAGAGCATAAATATTTGCACCATTTTCACATTAACCAAAAAACTGACTGTATTGTTCTGTATGACTGTATCTTTATCGGAATGCTTCTCTCTCATGCTTCAGGTATAGGTGTCAAGAGTTCCTGGTAAAATAGGCAATTGAGTTATTCATATAAGTATGAATGTAGAAATACAAGTATGTATTCAGCTCATTGCAAGTAAAAGATTACCTCAGAAGAACGCAAATGTTGACGCTCCGCATTTGTAGATTTAACAATAGCCTCCCACTTGAAATTGCCAGTGGATGGCTTGGAGAATTGGTTTTGAGGATGTGTTGGTGTGCCAAGATGTGAACGGTTCTTTGAGGAAATCGAAGGCAAAGTGCGCCCAAGCCACGAGTCTGATGGAGATTTAGGTAAAGGTGGAGGACCAGGCAACTCCAAGAATTTTCGCCTTGCTATGCTCTTGGCAGAATCTTCTTCGGCAGCTTTTGCATTTCTTGTGACAGTTGATTGAAACTTAATGAATACATCTTCTTCTAAACCCTTCTGCATCCCTGTCCCCTGATTTTTGTTCCATTTGTCAAAAGAAGACACACCGAATCCTTCATTGCCAATCTTCTTTAAATCATCGAAAAATGAATCTGCCACGAGCATTTGATCCATCGTCTTGGTAATCATCTCACAGTCTTCCTCATCTGAGCCACGAACTCCCTGGGGTTCTTGCACATGGGGTGAAGAATAAGATCTTGATTTTGGAGACTCAGTCTTGTGTACTGTATCAACATACACAGTTCTTTCAAAGACTACAGGTCCAGAATCAAATTCTTCTGGATCAGTCAGAAAGTCCTTAAACAATTTGATGCCCTTTCCATCTGATTCCGAAGTATTATTCACTTGCTTTATGCAAACTTCTTTCCCTTCAAATAGAGGTGCATCATGATAGGTTGCATTCCCATTTCTCAAACTAGTCTTCTCTTCGAGTTCAGCTGCTCGGGTTTTGTAAATTGATTGTAGTTCGGAGGCATCAGACTTGACCTGCTCAGAAAAAACAAAAACAAAGTTAGTTAGAAATAACTTGATACAGCAAACGGAGGGGAAAATACATGATTATAGTCTATGTATTATTTTCCATAATCTACCCATGTTAATTTTATCGTATAATTCCTGTGTTCATAGAATCTCATGTGACAGAGGCGGTTTTCTAACTTCTCTGCAGTGCTCCTGCAGAATGTAAAAATGAGACTCTAGATCTGGAGCTCAAATAGTTACCTCATTTCCAGTGGAGCTGTAAGAACCAGCAGATGAAGGTTTCGGTTTTATTTTATTAGCAGGAGACATTGGCACCCTAGTCCTCACGCTCATTGAGGGCGCAGGATTAAGAAGGTAGACCGGACTCTTTAGGCAAAACCGGGGAAATAAGCCACAAACTCCAGGTAGATTTCCACTATGATCATACTCATCATCGCTGTCTTCCTCTCCTTCATCTTTAGTATAATGAGAATACCGGTTTGTAAAACTAGGACCATAACGTAAAGTAGGCTTAACCTGATTTTCTGCTTTCTTTACGTGTGTTCTTTCCCGAACCACCTGTTGTTGCCTTTTCGGTGCAACATGAGGTGTTTCTGATACCATTGCTTTTGCAGCAGGTAGAAACCTATCCATCATGAACTCCCGAGTTTTTGGATCCAATGGTTTCGAGTCTAACTCATTCATTCCACTTAAGCCACTCACACTACAATTGATGAAACCTGATTCGGTTCTTGATAGTGTATCAAGTGCATCTACAAATGCTTCACTACCTCCTGAATCAGAACTCGCCAATTCTTCCGTTTTCTCATTTTTGCTCTCCGGATTTTTAACCATGTCATCTGCATATGCATCGGTTTGTGATACCAGCAGAGCATTTGTTGTTCTGCTCTTACTTTCAGTAGTGGATTTGGAAATGTCATGAGAATTGGACTGGTTGGCCTTTGGATATCTGCCAGGAGGAAGCTTAGGCGCAACTGGAGGCTTCTTGTGCTTTTGAGCCTGCGGATTTATCTCTTCCTTTGGTTGTCCAGGCATTTGTTCCCACATAAACGGCACCGCTCCTGGATTAGTGATAGGACCCGTTTTCATTTCTGACTTGTAAGTAGGAGGTCTAGGTGCAACGGGGAGAGTCATTTTGTTGTCTTCTTTCTGTGAAGTCAGTGCCGGTGACGGTGCCCTTCTAGTTCTAACACTTCTAACTGATAAAAATGGTTGATTCAAATTCAATTTCCTGTCCCCCATTGGCTTCTCTTCACCAGCATGTACAGTCTGTAAGTATTGAAAGAACATAGTAGATCAGAGAACTAACAAGGAACTAACTTTATGTACAATTTGAAATTTGCAAATAAACAGAAAAATTGTTTCCTTGTGCAAAGCTAACAAGGGTATAGTAAATGTATCACACTCACTACTAACATCTACAGCAGGCTATATATTATCAGAAGCCAATTCATTTGATCAGAAAGAACAAGCAAGATTTCCTCAAGTTTTCATACTTCAATAACTACAATGCAGAGGTGCAGAGAGTGACGAAAACATTCAAGAAAGTAAACCGTTTAAAGCTTCCACATGGAAATAATTTTCAGAATGCAAGACTAAACATTGACATTTTCCATCTTTCAGATCATGCTTGTAAATCTATTACAGTACCATACTAGTCCAATTCTGATCCCCATCCTCACACCCCTAATGGAAAAGAACAGGAATCCAGATTATATCACTGCAAGTCTCAGGAAAGAACAGAATACTGACCTATCTGCAAATCTAAACAGTCCTATTTTTCTTTCACAGATGCTACAATTGGCACATCACATCCTGAATCATGCTACCAGACGGCGTATACTGTCTATAGATCAGTCACCCGAAATCCGTCTACTCCATTAGGTACATTGAAGAGACTAGGTCCATAAATTATTTAGCATAAATCAAAGAAAGTGTTGAACATATTAACTATAGTAAGATCAGTGTAACAATCACACCTTTGACCTGCTGCTATCTGACTAAAGAAGTAAGTAATCATTCAACAAAACAGTGGCACACAAAACTACAACGGATACATACATAAGTTCAAAGCTACTGCCATAATCAATCTTAAATTCCAGTACAAGACTGAAACTTGAGTATCCACAAGATCGGAACTTTTTACACAAACTCAAGTCAAAAACCAAATCCCACAACTTACATTCATGATCTAACATACAAACACAATTTTTACAGCAGATAACATTCACACCGACAGAATCAAGAAAGTGGAGCAAGACCAATTAAACACCCATAAAATCAAGATTATCATTAACAGAAGAAACCCACCAAGATTTGAGGCCTAAAACTGAAAAAGATTGTACCTTCTTCACTCAAAGCAAGAACCTCGCAGAAATCGGTGTGTGTTGATTACTTGATTTCTGATGTGAAATGAATAGCTGGTGACGTATTCAATGAGTCATATATATTATTTATTGCCGAGAACTGTAAACTAGCAGCGGTAACAAGTTGAAGAAGAAGTAGAAGAGAGAGACAGTAGACCAGTCTCGACGTTTTAGGCAAAGCACAAGACAACAAAACTTGCATTCAATTCAATCAGTAATAACTCAACTCAGACACACACACACACAAAGAACATATTATGGAGAAAGAAAAAGAAAAGCATCCCATTAATGCATTTCCATATGTACTAGCAGTATGTATGTGTGTATGGGAAATTTAAATTCTTGTTATGGAGGTTGGTTACTTACTTACAACGATCAACTCAATTAGAATCAATACTTTACTTTAGTGATGAAGTGTGATAGAATATTAGTTTCTTGACTTTGCATTATACTTACCCATTTTTGGATCATGTGATGATGATGAACATTTATTAATTTTTTATCATCAGGGCCCAAAAGTCGTAGTAGTCAATAAGACTCATAACTCATACTAAGACTAACTCAATTTCATTAATAATAATAAGTTACTAATTGGACTATTTTTCGCCAACTTTGATCACATATAACTTTTAAATTAAGTTGTATCAATATAAATTAAAAGTTGATTATGAAAATATAATCCCTTTAATTTCATAATATAATTTTACTATACTTTTCTCTAATGTAATTTATGAGTTATACGTGGTCAAAGGTCGCGATAAATAGTTCCCTTAGAAACTTATTAATAAAACGGAATAAGTATGATTCATACATGCATTTATCTCTATTTCAATTTCAAAGTAATTTCTACCATTCAGATTCGATTTCACATTTGATTTTAGACACGTAAAGTAAATTTTGAGATAGATGTAAATTGAATATATGCTAAAAATGAGAACGTGATACTTTATGATAAAATAAATGTAATTATGTGACATTTGATTTTTTACGGATAAAATTTTATGTATTTAAATATGACGTAGTTATAAGGTTAGTATAGGTATGGAGAAATAAGTTGATTTAGTATATTTATATAATATTGTATTAGTGTAGGAGAGTAATCGTAATATTTGCCGTTTCAAAACAAATATAAATAAATGTATGTAAATATGGATTCAAACCTGGGGAATCTAATTGAGATGAATGGTTGTAATAGCAACTTGGTAGTTTTAAATAATAAATAAGAATATTTTTGGGGTGCATTTATATCTTTTCAAATAATGTGAGACACCTAAGAATGAGAAGGAAAGATTCTAACGTGATTTGTATTATTAATTATTTGCCGGGTGTCATTTGTCGTTTGTTTACTTTTTTGTTTTTCTTTTGTGTACTCAAAGGCGTGTATGATTAGCTTCCATGGTGTAATATGTTCCACTTTCCAATTGTGTTGATGTTAATGGAAAATTTCTACATGTAAACCTTTTTGCCTATATAGTACTTTGCAGTTTGCATTATTCTTCATAATTGTTACTTTTGAAATTTGAATGAAATCTTTGTGCCAATAAAGCGTCATTATTATGATTTTGAACATAATTGTCATTAAGAACTTAATTCCTTCCCACTAAAATATACTCCATGTAACTTGGATTTTAACTATCAAAAGTTTACTTATAATAATTTTCTAAATTCGTCTTTTTTGCAAAATTCATTCGTTTATACGAACTGAAGAGTTAAAAAGGAATACAAATAGAGATAAATAAATTAATTCTGTCTTTTATTCCATTTCGACAAAATAAATTTTAAAACCTCAGACATACATACGACAGTTTCGCAACCCCCTAGCAATTACGAAGAAGAAGAAAATCACAATGGGGGTCATCAAGCTTGTGGATAGCCTCCATTAGGGAGATGGTTTCGGAGACCCTCTTCGAAACCAAGTCACGAAAAAAAAACCATGTCAGCATGACTGATCCCTCTAGAAGTTGACACCGTTAAGCAGATGAGAGATATTTAAGGGGAAGACACCATCCACCTTTCCCCTAGGATCCTCCATAGGCCAAAAAAGTTCATTCTTATTAGTATTCAGAAACAAACCACGAGTTGACCCATCAGCCCAGATGATATCGAGCGCTTTGACCACCATAAGGGTATCATCAATAGTCTCATCATCCAGATACCAAGTATGAAGGGAAAGCTCACAAGACTGACTAATAGCGTGAACCAACGGGTGGAGAGTCAGGGCAAACAACAAAGGACCCAACAGATCCCTTGTTGAACCCCTTGGCAAGACCAAAGAGCAGAGTCACCATAATAAAGTTGAGCCGATCGAGAATAACAAAACTCCACCCAAGAAGAAATATAGAGTCTCGTAAAGAAGGACACTCCTGTCAATGAAGTTAAACGCATTATTGTAATGCACCAAGAGCATAGAAAGCCCCATCTCGACTCCAAGAGCCATTTGACCGAATGTCGAACATCCTGACAACCACCAGGAATACCGACACCAAATAGAAATTCATGCAAATAAGTAGTCATATAATTTCCAACAAAATAATAGGCGACCTTAGAAACAAGCCTTCTCCACACAGTACCAACAATAATGGGGCGAATACCACCCCAGGCTTGGCTAGAGGATTCAAAGGAGCGCTAGCAATAAACTCCCCAAGTTGGCCAGGGAACCTACCACTAAGGAACAAGTTGACAACCCAGTGATAGAGCCTAACAGATCATTGGCAATCGCGGAAGCAGCCCCTTCCAAAACATCGAACAGATTTTGGGCTCTGAGGCCATCATGGCCACACAAGGTCCCTTTGGGAAAGCTCTAAATCCTATTCAACACCAAATCTTTGTGAACAAAAAGGGCATCCACTCCGGTCATAAAAGACTAATATCTCATATTTTTTTGGACATACCTAGTCATACAAGACACTTTTAGTAATAGATTATTTTATTTTATTTTCAATTTTGGGTACCGCGTCCAATTTGGGTGAATAATGTTTAGTGGGGTCAAAGTTGTATCACATTACATTTAGGTCATTTGATTGTATAAGCAAACGTAATATACAACCGACCATCTATATATTACATTTGGATATATATTGAGAGAATATAAACGTAGTATTTTGCAATTTTGGGTACCGGCTCGTAAAGTGCCCATGATACTCATCCTTTAAACGATTTTAGGCCCAATTAAACCCGGGATACATAAGCCCACAGCCTTCTTGATTTAGGCACTCGTCAATCGTCATCAAGATTGCTTGACATCATTTACGAGCCGTAGGCAGATACCATATTACACTTTGAAGGCTTCAATTTTTGTGGTTGGTGGTGAAAGTAAAAAATGTGGAAAGATAAAAGTCCAGGGGTGAAGATTCTATGGATATGGACCTTTGGTACAGCAGCTATTATGGTCACAAATGCTATGAGGACAATGGTCAGAGACCTGGAGTACCAGCAGCAGCAACCCAACAACGCCGACCAAGATCATCCTCCTCGTAATGATGATAACAGCAGCACCATTGTCTTGTCTGATGACCCGATCAGTTCAGAAGACAAGTCAACTTAATTATTTCATTTATCTGTTTGCCGACCAACTGTTTGATAAAATGCTTGAACGAGCAACTGAGCTGACTCTGTCACATTTCATTTACTTTGCTCCCTTCCCTTGTGTACTGTGATCCGATTGATGCATTGTTTTGTGTTTGATTATGTTGTGTTCATTTTAAGGCTTCCATCAAATGTTTATTACTGCATGTTTTAGACCAGGATGCTCATCTCATGCATTCGAAAATTAAAATTGGGTATAGTTATGTGTGACGGAAGGGGTATATTCTAGATACAGAGATATAAAGCTGAACTTCGGTTTTTCTTTCCATCTCTTCTTCCAATAATATCCTCCACTCCAGGACCCGGGTTTGCATGTACATTTCATTAGTTGATGTTAAGAAAAACATTACGTCTTGATGTGCTTATTAGTTGGAATTCGACATACTTGATGTTGTTGTTTGTTTCATTTGAAGTTCCCAGCTTAGACCATTCAGGCTCCAATATGTTCCAAACACTACATCTTATATATAGTCTAGGATTACATTTTGGGCTGTGATAAGATGAAATGGCTACGAGCAAACTTCAACACTCTTGTATTGGTGTTCATTGTCATCCGAGCTCCAACTTTTAAGCTATTACGTGAACGAAAATTCTGTTCTGCAATCAAGAGTTCTCATCGTTTTACATCTAGGTCTGAGATCCTATAACCAATCAGCTAGTGCCGGAGCCGGATCATAGGTGGTTCTAAGATTTGAACAAGCATACTCAATTCTGCTGGCACACGAAGACCAGTTCTCGGTCTTGCCCAATGCACACTTCTAACTGACATTGTGTTACCATTCAGATTTGAATGTGTGCATGCATGTGCATTCATCTGCAATGACCCTGCAGGTCCAGTACTGGATTCATACGGCAGAACTTTATAAAGATGGAGTTCTTAGGATTTGAATGTGTACATCGAGCATGCATTGAGTTTTAATGGTGAAAGCTTAAACTTTAGAACTTAGGCCAATATATTTCAGTATCATAATAGACTTTCAGTCGTCAATGTACAAGCAAATGAATAAAGTTTAATGAAACATAGTACATGATTCAGCAGAATCTATTTCAAAAAATCTTTATTTCAAGTTCTGTATACTATAGAGAGCAGTACAGCACAGAACGATATGTTATACTACAACATACATAATCATGCAATAAGTTGATAAAACTTGGACTTAATTTATGCCAACGCCAAGAAGAAGATAGAACCTCTGTCAATGCTATATTCTTGCATGTGTAAACCTCTGTCAGTCAGAAATCACGCGCCTATTAAGAGCCGCTTCAAAGCGGCTACACGAATCAGATCTCATCTCAGTGCTCATATCATTCTCAGGTGCAGGATAATAGTCTTCCCTTAACTGAACATCCCTTATATTGGGAATTTTAAGAAAGAACATCATGAAATGCTCGTGTGCAGTTCCATGGATGATGAGTTTCCTTATCGAGACACATCCTTGCAACAACCCAGCTGCCGGAAGTGACAAACTCCTCTGATTTACATCACGATCTTGTGGAGGCCAGTAGTCGAGCTCCTTTAGATTCAGATGCCCAATACCTAATAAAGTAAACCTTTCCCAAGTGCTCAAATCCATCTGCCCAAAAGGAGCTGTGTGAGCATATCCAATTGTTTCAGCACAATCCAAGTGCATCTTTGTTAGCCGAGGGTACTTTGCAAGAACGCTCAACCCAAATTCACATTTTGAGGGCTTGGGGAGCTCTCTACAATCTCCTTCAACCTTGATCCGTATCTCCTCCAAATTGGGACAACTTTCAAGCCCCGAAGTTTCAAGAGGCGTAAGATGCTGCCCCACCGCTATCCAGAGCGAAAGATACTGCAACCTTTCCCATGTCCTCTCATCAAATCCAAATCCATTTTCATACCCACTGCCATTCAAATCAAATCCATTTCCATTTTCGTACCCACTGCCATTCAAATCAAAGCCATTTCCATTTTCGTGCCCATCGCCATTCAAATCAAAGCCATTTCCATTTTCGTGCCCATTGCCATTCAAATCAAAGCCATTTCCATTTTCGTGCCCATTACCATTCAAATCAAATCCATTGCAACCAGAATTAAGATCAATGCCATTGTAACCGGAATTAAGATCATATGAATACTTACATCTCTTGTTTGCATTATTCATCTCATCATAATCATAACTAGTAGAGTTCAAGGATACCTCACTTTGATTCGAGCAGTTAAGGTCAAAACTACCACCAACCCCATCAAGATCCTCGAGCTCTTCAGGGGACTCCCAGACACAATCAATATGAAGCCTCTCTATCCGATTCTGTAGCGGCTCCAATGCTCTCAACGACGAAGAAGTGCCAAGATTCTTGCAACACGAAATCTTCACATCAATCAACGTCTTATGAAGCAAAGAAGCAAATGTCCTCATCCCTCTCATGGTTACATCCTTGCAACCAATAATCTCAAACTTGTTCAACCTACAACACCCTCTCCCAATCCCAATCAATCCCATATCAGTCAGATCACCGACATTCCTAATCGACAACGATTCCAGCCGTTGGCATACCGCAACTCCATCCAACTTGGACTCAACCGGTAAGGAAACACCATGGAACTGACCCAACTTGAGACTCCTCAGCCTCGGACACCTCAAATGCAGCACCTCCAAAGCAGGACCACTGTCTCTGACATTGTTACACAGATCCAGAACCAAATCCTCCAACAAAGGGAGCCCCGAAAACACCTCGATCAGCGTGGCCACGTTAATCCTCGCATCCTCCTGCGTAAAACCCTGATCCTCAGCATCACCTCTCACATTCAACAAAGCCGCAGTGTCGGCCAAGTGAAGAACCTCAATCCTGGGACAATTGGTGGATATAGATAACAAGGCTTCATCACCTACAAACCCAATATACCTCGGATCAAACATACAGGCGGCTCGGAAGTCGATCAAGTTCGGGCAGGCCCTGGTGATCACCCTAATCTCCTCCGATTTAAAGCCCTCGGAGAAGGAGGGGTTTAACATGTTGATCCGTGTCAAATTCAAGGCGACTGCAGAATTGGACTGAAGTGCAGGTGGAACATCTTCCGTCCAGCAGTAAAAGGAAGAGAGATCGAGTGAATTGAGCTTCTGGCAAGCTGCGAACACAATCTGGAGCTCATCGCCTGGATTATTCTCCACGTGTGGCCGCTGATGCCATCTCACGAGCTTGAGGTGGTTGATGTTTTCCCACTGAGAGAGAATGAGCTGAATTGTGGATATGTTCCTGGCGTAGAAGGTGAGAGAAGTTACGGATGGGAACGCGAGACGGAGCAAATGGGCGGTGAGTTCAGGGTCGGAGGCGGAGGTGAGAGCGTGGCCCCACGGGGAGAGGAGCGAGATGTCGAGATCGGAGATGGAGGAGAAGGAGGTCGGCATCATGAAGAGGTCACGGAGGTTGCCGCGGACGGCGATGGAGGAGCGAGTGGAGCGCTCGAGGTGGCACCATTTCTGGCAGACTAGGGAGGCGGAATTGCGGCTGCGAGGGGATGATATGGCGGCGATTATGAGGGAGAGGATGACGTCGGGGAGGTCGTTGATGGTGGTGGGGGTGGGGAGAGTAGTGGGAGGTGACATGGTACGGTGTCGTTGTGGTTTGGATGGGGTTTTGGATGAGGATGATGATGGTGAAGAAGAAGAAGAAGAAGAAGAAGATGATGTAGATAAATACAGATGAATGAATGGATAGGTAGATTGATTGATTGGGAGAGAGATTTTAGTATCTTCTATATTTCCTTTTACTCCCTACATTTCCCTATTATTACATTCTAGTACCCCATCAGGCCATTTGGGCTGGGGGTGTTCAATCGATTTTCATGCATTTTTATATTTTGTGGTATTTTAACTATTTTGTGGTACATCTTACATTTTGATTAAAAACTGGTGCATTTATGGATATTTTTTGGTGCTCTAAGTAATTTAAGGGTTGAGCATTTATATCAGGTGTCAACGAAGAACAAAGAAGATGTTGAGAATAACTCATTCATATGGTGTCCGATTTATTTGAAACCAATTCCCACGCTTAGATAGGCGGTAGGTCATAAGCCTAAGGAATAATCCCGAAATTGTTGTTTTAGTGAAGACCAAAATTTCCAAACTCCTATGTCCAAGAAAGGCGCCCTGCCTATATACGATTTGCAGATTTCATATTTTTACTTAAAATGCCATTTCTCTTCCTTATACATCGGAATTCGCTTCCGTAAAAAACCCTATTCTCGCTTTTTAGTCCTCTTTTCAGTTTTCATACCTTGGAAGACTTGATTTTCATCAATAAAGACGTAATTCAATTCGTATTCATCATCTATGTATCTTGATTTGTGAGTTTTTTTACATTCTACTTGATATAACCAAATTGTATATATCTCAAGGGAATAGTACAAATGTAGGTACTATACTAAGACACCAATGATTTGGCCTATACTTCACCTATACTTCCATATATCTTCCAGTGAAGACCTGCGAGTACCTGCGTGATGGGGAGAAAGGGAGTTAAGCCCTTTTGACTGCCTTGCCTTGGGCAAACCGGTATGATGAGACTTTACTTGAGTTGTGGAATAGCTGTTTATAGAGTGGTATATTAGTGGATAAAGTGAGAGTTACCTTCAAATTAGACCCCAAGGCCTCTATATATAGAAGCAGTCATGTCGGGGCCCTTCTTCCGTGTATTCCGACTATTAGCTATGTTCTTCTGTACTTCTTGTCTGCGCGTCCACTATGCAGGTAGTTTCTTCTTATGCAGAGACGGTCTTCAGTGTTACTCCTTACGCGCAGGTCTATCGGGAGTACCATGCGGGGAGCCTTCTTCCCGCGTACTTGATTGCGTGATGAGCTCTTTCCTGCGGGTCTTCTTTCCACGTACTAGGCCACGTGGTGGATCCTTTCGACGGGTCTTCTTATTGCGCTTAGTGCCATGTCTATGGTCACAATCTTGATAGGTCTTCTTGGCGTAGCTCCTGGCCCTAGAGCAGGGCACAGGTGATGGGGGATGGATATTCTATATCATATCACTACTGATTAGTTACAGCTCAGTGGTAACTTGAATCAATTATCTTTCTTTTGATTCTGAACTTTGAATATATTTATCGATTGTTGTTTTTCATATATGATGTTTGTTCATGCAATATTCGTTATGAATAGCTAATTCGCGTGTGTTGGTGGCAGTATGTAGAATTTGATGTTTGAGTTCTTAACTATCTTAGTATGAGGTTTTGATTGGAATACGTTTGAATTAATCTCGTTTTATTTTAAGAAATTTAACGCAAATATCTTCGAATTAAGGTAGTAACAACCTTTGGTTGATTTACATCTTAAAACAAGGTTTCGAGCTGCAAAGCTCCGATATGGAGCTACAGCTCCAGATCGGAACTGTACAACTCTGACCAGAGCTCTAGCTCCCTTTATTTTTTTTGAAGTTTTCTTGTATTTTGGGATTTATTTTGAAATATAAAGTTTGTCAGGGTTTTGAAATAAAATTTGAGATTATGTAGCAAGGTAGTTAGATGGAACATTTGATCTAGGAAGAACCGAAATCTAATAAGTGACTTTAATAAGAGGTCCAAATGAAAAAGAATCAATAATAAAAATGATACATCGGGTTTGAATTACCAAAAAATGGGTGTGAAACGTTTTTTTTTCTTTTTGAAATGACAAATATTACAACTATTCCTAAAGTACTGATCCACAACATCTTATACCACCTTATATCTTCACATATAAACCACCTTATATCTCCGTTAGGAATCGAACCATGCACCTCTCATTCACCATCCTAACTCTCTTTCACTGGACCAACTTATAACTCCCAAAAATGAAACTTTACATTAAATGGGACACTGTACAAGGAAAGTGTTTCATTTAATGTGGACATAGAAATTACACAAACTTTTTTAAATGTTAGGGGTAACCACCGCGCCACTCTCAATTATACATCTTCTATAGAGTTATAGAGTGTGTCATGATGGTTACGCTCCTAATATATAATAAACGCTTCAAACGATGAAGTTAAAGAACATTTGAGAATTTTAAACCCTCATGGAACATGGAACGTATTGTTACGACGTCGGGGCCCGGTTTTGGTGATTGCAGTGGCAGCTTGCTACTTTGCCCTTTTATGTGGGGGGCTTGGTGTTTATAATGCTATGGATGTTCACCATTATGCCTTCCTTGCTTCTCGCCTTCAGTCTACTGGTTTGCAGGCTAAGCTCTTGTGTCCTTCTGGTATCAATTCCCATGGACCTGCTTTTGATGGTGCTCTGTCTTTGTTTGTTGAGACCACATGTTATGACCTTTTGAGTAACCCTAGTGAGATCATTGCCCCTAGACTTATGAAGAGACCGACAGATATATATTTCACGAAGGTTGCTGCTTCTGCAAAATATGCCTTCTCTTTATCTCCTCATCAGGTAGCTCTCTAGAAGTCTCAACAAGGTGCCCATTCTTCTGATTGGTTGCGTGTGGTTCCTATTTATGGTTTGGGGCAGACTATATATGAACAGGAGCTATCGGATCGGTGTTGCTTTGTTTCCGGTGTCCAAGCCTTGGTCTACTTGCTCTCGAGTTTTTGATGGGGATTTGTTTGGTGATCATGCGGTGCCGTGTGTTGGGATGGTGGGTATCAAGCACAAACATAACTGGTTCGTGACACTCTTTTGGATGTCTATTTCAGATTTGGTATTTCGATTAGCAAGAAAGTGGATATTGATTTGAGTGGTGGGAGTGATAGGTCCCTTCGTCCTGCAGACGTGCTCCTTTGTGTTTGGGATAGGGGCGAGATGTTTGTGTTGATCTGACCGGGTCTTCCCCTTCACACGGTCTGGGATGATGGACTTTGTGCCTGGACAGATGGTGGCTCAGGTTGCCAAGCGCAACTGTGCGATGTATCGGGACTTGTGTGCAACTAAGGGATATGGTTCTTCCTTGACACTCGGGAAGTTGGATGCTGATATTGTTACTTTGCTTGTTAGCTTTCGGGGTTTCTCTTTGGCTCAGAATGCTGGGGTGCGTGCTGCTCATTTTATTTTTTCTAGAATTTGTTTTGCTTGGAAGCACAACATCTTTCTTGGCGGACACTAATTTTGTGTAAACATTCGTTATTTTCTATTTAATAAGAAAAATAAATAAATAAATAATAATAATAATAATAATAATAATAATAATAATAATAATAAAGAAAAAGAAAAGGGCAGTAGTAATTTATATTGATATCATAGCACCAAGCGGCAAGCGGGACCAGTAGAGTATTTTCTCCGGGTACAATGTTGCCGGTGCCGATGTCCTACAAAGCACTCAAATCAAATAATCTCCCACCGCCACCGCTTCCGACCGCCACCACCATGCAATCATCATCATCATCAACATCATCAAACCCTTCACCACCCGCCTCCGATGACAAAGACACCACTCCCATAACCGACTGCCAGTGGTCCGAGGAGGCCACCCGGACACTCATCTCCGCCTGGGGCTCCCACTACATCGAGCACCATAACGGAATCCTCCGTCCCACCCACTGGCAGTCCGTCGCCGACACCGTCAACTCCACCCACCACCTCCGCCGCACCCCCGTCCAGTGCAAAAACCGCATCGACACCATCAAGAAAAAGTTCAAGATCGAAAAGTCCAAGTCCATCTCCCACTGGCCCCACTTCCGAACCCTCGACTCCCTCATCGGCACCTCTTACCCCAAAACCCTACGCCGGAAAACCTCCCCTTCTCCGTCGCCGTCGCCGTCTCCTCCCGCATTGTTGCAATGGTCTGTTCCGGTGGCCCCACGGTCGAAGCGGTGCCGGTTGGTGGAAGAGGAGAATGGTGAAGGTGGGTATGGGCAGTTGGCAGAGGCAATAGTGAAGTTAGGGAATATATATGAGAGAGTGGAGTTGGAGAAGCAAAGGCAGATGGTGGAGCTTGAGAAACAGAGGATGCACTTTTTCAAGGATGTTGAGATTCACAGGATGAAGGTCTTCATGGAATCTCAGGTCCTGCTTCGCAAACTTAAGCGTCCTAGGCGAGACTTCCGGTTTGATAATAGCAGTAAGTTTTCTTGCTCATTTCATATTTGCATTCTTCTCTTCTCTTCTCTTCTCTTCTTGTTATGTCAAGTTGCTTATGCTTTTTACTCTTTAATGTTGTTGCATGATATTGATACTTTGTTCTTCTTTGATCTGATCATTACATTAGCCCATACTTTTGCATAACTATCACCTTAGCTTGATAATTTCTTGGAAACAAACTGGAATGATTAAGTTGGAGTGTAGAAATATGATACACTTAACTATACACTATGGGCATTTGAATGAAGATGTGCTACAAATATTAATTTCTTGGTATTTATTTAGTCACTAAAAAATACTTACTCCAGATCGGAGCTTCTAGATTGATCGTATAAGTTTTTTCTATTGTTAAATACAGTATGAGGATAAAAATGAAGATGTGTTTTCTTGCTGAGTTCTGACTTGGTCATAATGTTTTGAGAACCAGTGTATAAGATCAACTTCAAAGCAATTTTTGGTTTATGTAAACCGAGGAGAAGCATTAGGAAACAATTGTATTTGTGCTAGAGCCCATCTAACTTCAACGTGTAAGTACATTATCTAGTTTTGTGGCTTCCACTACTGTCTAACTCTAGTAAAACAACAGCAGCTCATAGAGTTGTACAGCTCTGCACTAGAAGAAAGAATAATACCACAATGTAGACTAATTTAAAATACATTTCCAACGCCTACGTCGATATGTTTTTCCTGAGGAAGTTAAAATACATTATCTAGGTTTTTTTTTTTTTAACACTGGCTCTGAGCCTCTGACACTGTCGAATGGTAGTCGATGTATATATCATTTACTTGAGCTCCATATGCTGTGTTTTTCAGCTTTGCAGGCATCATAAGCTATAATCTTACATTTAACTCTTTTAGTAGGACAAGTTTCTTCTCTTTCTTGAGTCTCTGTGCAAGATTTACATGCTATGATCGTCTCTAAGAAACCACAGTAATTCATAGCCAATCATTAAATTGTTCGTTTACTCTGGGCCTATGAACTTGATGTGCTTCAGACTTGTAGACTACACTGTGTTAATCTATCTGCCTGAATATAGATGTATCGACTATTGAAAACTCTTGAGACGGGCATTTCACCTCTTCTATTTGCGTTCTGTTTAAAGTTTGTTATCTCTTTATTCCAATTGTATGAACCAATCCATGACCGCTCCAGATGGAATGTTTTGTTATATATATATATCTAAAATTTATGATACCGAGTAGTCAAAACACTTTGCTCGTTTCCAGGGGTCAATAGTAATCCACTCTAATGTCTATTTAGCTCCCTTACATGTTACACCTTGTTCTTTTCTGCCTGTGAAGCAACACCTGTAATATCTGGCATTTTCATTCCAGTAAAGTTGTCTTGAACAAATGTACGATAAGGTACTTTGAGCACGTAACTTGTAAGATCTTAGATCATTCTGCTATATGTATATCCTGCTTTTGTGTTTGAGTATGCACAATTTATGGTTGTTTGCAATCAAATAACATTCCATTTTCTCCATGTAACAGACAGCTGCGTCTAGAAGTGACCTCAACCTTTTTGCAAGGCGATCGTCGATATGGAAATACGGGTAGTTCAGTTAGCTCTGCATATAAGTACAGGTGTGACTAATGTAGGTAATACCGTAGATAACTTAGCATGAAGCATCACGTTGGTCTAGTACTATGTTCTCCTATCAGTATATTTTGTCTAGTGGTTGTCCTTTTTGGTTATCTTGAAGCAACCCGATGAAGGATCCGTTATAATGTACTTGTATATATGAATGCCCCGTTCTTGTTTTTGAATTATCCCTGCTTAAATTACTTGATAAAGGTAATCCTAAAAAATCATCAGCCTAAATTGATGTTTGGCAATATAATTGTTATGTTAGAAACTATATGGCTTTTGTTCGGAACTGATTGCAATACAGTGTACTATGCGAGTACTGGAATTGGTTTATGATCTTATATTCTTATAGAGGTGGGACGTGAATCGGATCATGAGCCTAGTTTACGTAATTCGTGAATCATCTCTGTTGAATCGTCCATTCAATCTTGAATTCTCAATGGGAAAGTGGATATGATGAAGCATTAGGTTTTCATAATTCAGAAACGAGGAGGCTAGAACTGGCATGGGAAGTAAGCCAGGCAGTTGAATCATGAATGCGAAGAAGAGCGGTGCGGCTTGCCAGAGTACAAGATCAGCACCATTATTTGTCAAAAAGTTTTCAACAATTCAAATATGAGGGTTTTTTTTTTTCCTCACTCAATCCAAAATCAACACAAAAGTTCGGCCCACGTTACTTAGAAATTATACAAGATCTATGAAATTAAATTTCAATTAAATAAATTTGAATTGGCGAAATTGTGTTTTTTGAATCGAGTTAAGTTTAATTTCTTTATTTCTGCTCGGGTTAATTTGAGAAAAATATGAGTAAATATTTCTCCAAATAAAAATTTGCATCATGGATGAAACATAAATAAATCAAAGGAAGCGCTAATAATTTACGATGAGGATAAATATTGGATAAAAGGAGAGGTCGAAGGTTCGAACCTCGAAGGAGGTATAAGGTGGTTTAGGTTATTTGGAGTTATAAAGTGGTTAAGAAATAATGTAGGAATAGAGAAAGTTAGATTGTCCGTCTAAAAAAATAATGTATCAATACGTTTGGCTTTAATTAATTCAAAAAATATTTATACAAAGGGACATAATTTATATAAATTACAAATAGATCTTAAAAGTACTAATATTTTATAAAATTACAATTTAAACATACACATCTTCAAACGCATACACACTTCAAACACTAATTGAAACATTTCAAGCATACCAATTCAAACTCGAAGAATCTGACAAATTCAGTCGATTAAGGTTAGTTTTTTCATTTAAACAATCATAATTCCGTTAAAAATCACTGAAAATTCACCCCGAACAATCATCAGGAACATCATCATTTCAATCTTGAAAAATTATAGTAACATGTATTATGTTCTATAGTATAGTATACCTATTAAAAAATTAATTATTATAGCATTTTTTAAATAATATATTTTATCAGCTTTTAAATGACTAGAATTACCCAAAATTAAATATGAATTAATCAAATATGGATGTTTAAGGTGGTGTCCATATTTTCATGAGCACATCTTAGACCAATAATATCCGTGACCACCCACCACCCACCCCACTATCTAACTTTTTAATAAAAATTAATTTATCTCTCATCCACATACCCATCCTTCAACTAACCCACCACAACACCTAAATCAACATTTATCCATGACCACCCACCATCCAACCAATTCAATTAATTTAATTTCTTATTATTATTTAATAATTATAATATAATAATTAAATATAATTATAAAATTACTAAATTAATTTAGAAAATTTCTCCACCGTACCGAAATAACAAATTAAGCATTATATTAATAAAATGAGGATTTTTTAAAATATGTAAAATGTAAGAAAGTTAGGTTTTATTTATAGAGGAGAAAAAATTATAAATTTTAATATAATTCTTTTTTTTTAATTTAAAATAATACACAAATAAAATTTAAAGATAAAGAAAAAAAAGAAAAAAAAAAGATAAGCAATAGGAGGGGGACAAGTCCCCTCCACAGTTGCCACCAGCCGGTGGCTGGTGGCATGTTGAGCGACCAAAATTGGTCGCTCAACATTATTTTTTTTTAAAAAAAATTGTAAGGTGGTGGGCCCCACCCACCAAAAGGAGGCCACCACCTTACCGTTATTAGTGGTCTTATAGGAGCTGACATGACACCAATCTTGTTTTACTATTCATACATATTTTACTATTGATATGTACAAGTGAGATTGTATTTTTATACTTTGGTCCTCAATGGTTTGGAATGTGGTTTGTTTTGGTCAATGGGTTAAAATAAGCATTTCGTTGCCCGGATCCAACCATCTTCCATTTGTGTGTAGTTTCATAGTTGAACGAATTCGGACACGTGTTCAAAAAATGCACCGCTTGAATTATATTGTAAACCGCATGAATTGAGTTATTTAAGGAACATATTTTTCTAGTTTGGTTCCGTTTGTAAAAGTGTATAGTAAATGCGTTTTGAAGTCTCATATTATAATTTACTATTATACCCCTGTTTGTAAAAAACGCCACCTCGAAGGATATAAGTAGAAACACACCTTTGTCCAAAGAAACTAATTGGTTGTTTGGGTTTCCACTTATTTGATTGTGTTAGACCACCCGCATCAGTGGTTTAAGGCTAAAGTCAGTTTAAGGGCTTAAACTGGTCTTAGCCGCGTTTAAGCAGTTTTCGCCCGCATCAGTCACTGCTTAAACGAGGTTAAGGCCAGTTTAAGGCCTGCCACGTCATTTATTTTTCAATTTTTTTAATTTTTTTTCAGTTAATGTAAAGAAGAAGGAAGATTTGTTGTAAAGAATTTCATACGAAATCAAGTTAATAGATGGAAATCACAAATATATTACAACAAATATATTACATTAAGTTGTACCAAATTTGGAGTGTTGAAATTGTTTTGATTTTAATTAAGAAGGGAAAAATGAGTTGGATAAGGTGTGAGCAAACATATCCAAGAGTGGTGTCTATTTATAGATCTCGAAAAGTTCTATCCGTTGGTAATTTTTATTTATTTTTAGCATTTGTATTTTAAAAGTTATGACCGTTTGAAATTTAAACGGAAAAAAAAATTAAAAAACAGAAAAAAAAATTAAAAAAGGGTGAGTGGACTCCACGTGGCGTCAGCCTAGTGGCTGACGCCACTAAACGGGTCCGCGGTTAGTATAACCGCGTACCGCGTAAAATGCGGCTTAACCGCTTTTTTGGGCCACGTTTAAGCCGCGGTTTAACCGCGCTTACCTCCTACTGATGCAGGAGGTCTTACTTTGACTTTGGTTGGCTTTGGGCCTCATTTTGCATTGTCGTATATACCACAATACCACAACATTTCTTCATTTTTGTTTTCATTTTCTTTTTTAGTTTTTCAATCATTTTATTATTTAATTGGTTCATTCACCAACAATATACTCATTCCTAAAGAATCTCACAATTTACAATACACTAACAACCTTAAAAATAATATTATCTAATTTCTATTAGGCGTCGTTTTCAAAAATGATCTCTCTAACAAATCGATAAGTGTCGTTCTAAACTCCTAATAATTATTTATTACCTATTATCTCCTATATTCACTAGGGGGCCTTATTCACTATTATAAATATACTTTTATACTATTAATAATTTTTAAAACATTTTATAGGTAATAATTATGATTTTTTAAGTTTTTTATAGGTAATATTTACGCTTGTTTGTATGATATTATCCGCTTTAGATCGAATTTTATTAGATTTTTTTTATTTTATAATCACCCAAAAGTTTTCATACCATGTGAGGAATTATTACATCTACCCCTCCCCCACACATCTTAAATTTGACGTCAAACTTGTTGGATGTGAAGTTAAGCTACAACATATGCTAGTTTTTAAGTTTTTATGTGAACCATTTATAACGAAGGACTACTTATGTATCAAGATCAATCCTTATGACCTGCATAGTTACTAATGACTGGACCGCGCACATAATGGTTGTTGTTAAACATGACTAAAATAATCTAATCATTGGTAGTAAAGTAAAAGTGTAACACAACGAGGTTCAAAATATTGTATATATCTTATTCAATTATGATGAGTATATATATTTTTTCTACTAATTGATTTTTTATCTTAATTAATTAGCCACTTTTTTTTTAGAAAATTAATTAGCCACTTTAATCTTATAAAAAAAGATAGCCATGTACTATTCGCTCATGGAAAAAAAAAATCAATTTAATTACCAAACTACACTATTTTTTTTTTATTTTTTTTTATCTATTTTGTATCTGGTGAATTAACAAAATAGTACTAGTCGGATATTAATTACCAAACTATACTATTTTTTTATTTTTTTTAATGTAGGATAGACAAATCAATTCATTATCAAGTCCAGATTGTTCTAAATCAACAGATCCATCATCTATTACTAATAATTTAATTCATCTCTTTTCACTCAATTTTTTAGATTCCAATTACATATCTCCTTGATTTCATCGGGGTATTTGACGGAGCATGCCTTGTTGTTGACCCATGATAGTTTGTCAGGAAGTTAATAACATATTTGTTGATTTTTCATTTGAACATGAAGCTGATCTGAACAGATACTGATCTGATTCGGTAAAAATCAGATGAAGTCCCATGTTCGGATCATCAGCACGTTCAAACTCTCCATTATACAACTTAATCTCTGTGATTGTTTTTTTTTTTTTTTTTTTTTTTTTTTTTTTTATTGTTACAAATTAGAGGAATCCCATATACGACCGTAATTTTTAGAGCTAGAAGTCGAGAGTCAGACTTCGACCAGAATCCCATTAGTAGGTCAGGGGCTTCCACGACTAAAGTAAGAAAGAAAACTAGAGGTTCCCGTGAGTGAGAGAAAGCGAACCTCCTTGGTTCTGGACAGTGCCAAAGGGGCTGTATATCCTGCTTTTGTGTTCGAGTATGCACAATTTATGGTTGTTTGCAATCAAATAACATTCCATTTATGCACAATCCCACGACATGCCAATGTCGTGAGTCAGACTTCGACCAGAATCCCATTAGTAGGTCACCCGTGCCTCACCATATTGTTATAGGCTATGACAAATCCCACGACATCCAAAGGATCATAATCTGCCGCATTATGCACAATATTGTTACGGTTTCCCCATATACTCCAACAACTAACAATAACAATGTCAATAACCTCACAGTTTACTTTATGCAAATATCCTACCACCTTATATCTCCACCCCTAAACCGCCCTATGTCTCCGTCAGGGATCGAATCCTGCACCTCTCCCTCACTAGACCAAGCTCCTTCCACTACACCACATTATAACTCCCTAATAGTAGCTTAGTGCTAGAGACGGACTTCTTGTGCATTTGAGATTTTTGTCGCCTAGTTAATCTGATTAGGTGAACCGATTGTACTAAATGTAGTTTGATTGAGGTATATCCTTCTTACCATGTACATAATTTAGGTTTTAATGAATTTAATTTGCTTTAAAGAAAAGAATTAAATTGAACAAATTCAAACTGAATTAAGTGTATTTTTGTAAAATTTGAATTAAACATAGCTTTACTATCGTAATATGGTGTCTTGTTTTTGAAGAGAATGAAAGCACTTAAGAATAAGGAATAATGCTCAGTTCAAATGAGATATTCTCTCGTTTAGGTTGAAAAACCCTCTGTAAAATCATCAACAATAGAACCAAACAAGAAATTTCTCACAAACTTACAGAAAATATCGATCGATCTCAACTTGATATTCATATTGTACCCGCGAAAGTAGAAAATATACAAGTAAGATTGTGAGGTTTTGCAGCTCAATCGATCTAGAAGGTATTGGTTTCGACAACTGAGATCAAATATGACCTGCGCAGAGAATGGAATGCCGAGATTAATTAGAATCTGGCAAATACACGGGGAAATGCAGTAGAGCTTATTTGCCAATTTAATCTACTAACTGAATTCACAGTTCTCTCATAATTTGCATCACCAACTCACTTCCAGTTCCGGCCGGTCACATTATATTCTAGAGATATGGAACAAGAAGCTCTCTGCGAATACAATCTAATTCACTTGTAAATATTGTTGATTAGTGGATTTAGGGTTCTAGCAGTTAGAATAATTAAGCAAATCATCGATAAGAGGGGTATACGTACCCCAATCAAGCTCGTGACCTGCTCTTCGATTTTACTTAAAAACGTAGCTTGATTGTGCAACTTCATGCAAGTAATTATCTGCTCGTGATCAATATAGCAATTAGAAAGCTCATAATTTCTCGGGTTACTCCATTCAGTACGTAGGATTATTATATGATTTGTTCGTACTTGTTCTCTTCGCATTTATAGTTCGGTGATTTATTGGTTGATTGTGTTGCTTGGATTGTGTTGGATGAGATTCTTTGTTTAATCCACTTTTCCAAATGAGGTAAGGTTAATTGTGTGAAAGTGAAATTAGCTATAAGACCAGCTGTGAGCACATTTTGCACACTATAAAAATTATGGAAGAAACGTAGAAAAATGGGGTAACCGTCCAACACTCCAGCATATATATTCGATCTACGTGTAATATTATATAATAATTTATATAGGATATAAATAATAAATTGTGGTTGAACTTCCAATTCAATCTTTTGAATGAAGACCATTAATATTGTTTTTTTTCTTTTTTCTTTTTTTTCAGTCAAGCAGAAATTGTCAAGAGAATATATACTTGCGACAGTTTACACATTAAGCTAGCTAGCTCTAACACAGAAATGAAGAGCATATAATGCATGTTTCTTGATTAACTTACAGACAATAATAATATTATTATAGATAATAATAATAATAATAATAATAATAATAATAACAATATCCATCCGATGAGAGCTGAAAAATGTTGCATGAAAATGAGTTATTTTGGCTAAACCTTTTTTTTTTTTTTTTTTGATAAAATCAAGAATTTAACCTTGACCTCTGCTTCAACCTCATGCATACCGATCTAACGTTGTTCCTTGTACCACCTCTGTTGTTCCTGGACAATCACAATGAACATATATATATATATATATATAAGAACTCACGAATAAAATCGATTTATTCAATCAGGATAGGTTCTCTTAATTTATGACGACGTCCAAATACTGGAATTATAACAAAATGTTAAAAGAACTTGTGATATCATTTATTCAAAAAACATGTGAAAGAACTTGAGCTAGTCACCATTGAATAGCCATTAGTAATTGCTGGTACGATCGATATATAGTATGTCTGCAAAAAGTTTAAGTCATGACTACCATTGAATGACTGACCACTGATCAGATGAAACGAACAGTGTTATATATTCGATCAATCCCATCTTCAAGCAAAAACTAGGTCCCTCCCATGTACGGACTAGTTACACTTGGTATGATTTGTAATGAATCCTATGTCAGAAAGTAGAAATATGTTGTCTTGTTTCTTAAACACCTAAATTATACTCGTATAAGCTTGCCCTCTTAAGGACCAAATGTATTGGCTCCAAGTCCTTAATTTACGGTAGGCCTTTTTATACCCACTTAACTAGTCTCGACTCTCAATCATCATAATTTCATACTGTATAACGTTAACATCACCATATATAGGACTCCTGCAACTATATAGTATGAAATAGAGTAAATATATATAGTACATGCATGATGCCTATATATAAACCCTAACTAAAGAAAACCTACCCCTACCAAGGTTGTAATTAGGAGACGACATGTATAGGTGGGATAGGTTTTTTTAGGTTTTTTTTTACTCACAAGTTCACAAATTATTGTTACAAATTCAATAATACAAGTGAAATCAGATCAAGAGATCTCAATCTGTTTGCAAAGATTATGCATGTTAGGTTTTTTCTATAGCGTAGCATGCTCGCTTCGAGTATTGTTACTGTAAAACAATTGGTATAAGTGATGTACAATAATACACTAAAGCACCATTTTATACAACAACATACCCAAAAAATTAACATATTAGAAACACAACAAAGGTTTTTGAAAATTCACATAATTAATAACCTTTAGTCTTTGGTTTATATATTAGTAAAAGCAGAAGCTATACATGTTATATTTTTTCGCCAAGAGTTCTGAAAATTAAAATCACAAGGATGGTCTACTCGCTAAACAAGAGAACCAATCTCGTATTGGTCACAAGTTTAAATTCCATGAGAATTCAATTCGTGCTTATGCCATAGGCTTTGTAATTGTCGCACTTGATGTATTTTTGTAAGCTATATATTAGCACTAGACTTGGTTGACCTTGCAATTTATTTAGACTAGAGCTGGTGCATCTTCGCCTACATGGTTTTATGTACTACCATGACTTCTAGAAGATTTACATGCTATTGCATGAACAAGAATACGCATGAGCAACTGCAGGTTCCCAACATCACAAGAATATACCGTTTACAATGAAGTAATCTATACTCATGAAGGTAATGAATTGAAGGTTGTACATTGTTTTAATTTAGAATCAAACCAAAAACATCTTTTATTATCAAATAAAAATAATGTTAAGACACTCAAGCATATATGCCAACTAATATCAAGAAAATTTTTAATTAACTCAACAGCCTGAAAATTAACAAACTATCTAAATTTTTGCTATAAAACAGAATTTCTACTACAAATGCTTCATCCTCTCACAATTAGTGGAAAGTTAATGCTTATAATGGGCCTGTTAAATTGATTGCACAATAGTTAAAAGTATTATTTAAATAACCATTTTCGATTTCTCGTACACAATTAGATTTCATAATGATGCCATTTGAAGATTATTATATACTATTGAATTATAAAAAATATTGGTAGTGAAAGGCCAACAAAAAAGATATGGCCTATATGGATGGGACTGAGAAGATCACTCATAATTTGATTGGTTCCTTTTGTTATATTAAATCGATTAATTCCTAATTGTTTACAAATATTATTATTCATTGGCCCCAATTCAGATCAAAACATGCAAATGTGTCTCCTCATTGTAACTCAACAATGTAAATAAGAAAGATATCCCATGTTAATCCCAAAAGATGGATAATTAAAAAAGAGAATATCGGTATGAAATCAAATTAATATTTTTAATTCTCCATAACTTTTAAAAAAGACAAAATATTTAGTAGCAAAACAAAACAAACTATAGAGACCATAATAAATGCTCACAGTCGGTTTATTAATATCAATGTAATTAATCATTAACAATTTTTTTATGTAATGTTAATTTTAAGTTTTACCCATTAATTCTTTTAGTTCTTGGTAGAAATATCTAGAGAAATAGAGAAAGCCCGAGAAAAATCTTGCAAGTTGATCTTGATATCTTAATTAATGCAGGGGGGAAATATGATGCAACAATTTCTAGGGCAAAGTACAGTTCCCGATTTGGTGTGGACAATAATTTTACAAATATAGATATGTTTGCTTCATTTGAATTGACACTCCATTTTGTCACAGATCTCATAGTACAAAATTTATTTTGTTCCATATAGTAGAACTTTTGTATACAACTCGCCAAGTATTTCATGTTATTACCTATGGCATGATCAAATTTATCTCAGATCTAATCAACTAGGGTTTTCAAAGCAACTTTAGTCTTTAACCATTGGGACTTCTGTGACCAGCTCAAGATCTAGCTAGTAGCACTATATATATGTCCATGCAATAATCACATTCACAGACACAAATAATTATAAAGCAAATAATAGAGTGGATTAATTAAATAAAAATAAAATAAAGTATACCCATACTTACTTGTCTTTCTTGATTAATCAATCATATAGAAATATAATTAATCAATCAAGAAAATGGCATGGAAGAAGAGGAATTGGAGCTGGACTGATCATCAGGCTTCTTCTTTTTCTTCTTGTAAGGGATCCCTCTAGCCTTAGCTTGGCTCTCCTTCACCTCCCTGAGGTAAATCCTAATCGCCCCGCTCGCGAACGGATTCATCTCGGGTGACCCACCGTTCTCCTCATAGGCAGCCCTGAGGCGCCCTATGAGGGCGTCCAGGCTGCCCCAGGCCTGCCTGAGTGGGCATGTGCAGGGCGCGGGTGGCTCAGGCTGCCCGTAAAAGATGCAACCCTGCAAGTGGACTTTTGTCTTACCGAACTGGTCCAAGTACCGGAGGAAATCAAGAACATGGTTGCTGTTGCACTGGCTGAGGCCAACAGGCGGGCGCTGGTTGCGCAAGAACTGGCCAAACGTGTTCCAGTCACGACGCTTCTGGGACTCGTAGCGGCTGGGGATCGGAGCGTTTGAACCTTGATCCGGAGAGGAGCCTTCGGCTAAGTCTTTGCCCCTGTCCATTAGAGTAGTAGTGGTAGTAGTAGTAATATGATGGTGATCATGAAATGATAATATGTAGTGTAGTATATATAGTGATGATTGTTGTTGATAATTGTCTGGAGTAAGTAGTACTAGATGGGGTGGTGCTAAATAAGGGAAAGGGTTAAAGGAATAGGGAATGAGAGGAAAGAGAGACTAATGGAAGGGAAGATTATGAATATTGATGATCATGATCTCACATCAGAAAGCAATTGAGTTGACATGCAATGGGCCATATTAGCAGCACCAGTTGCTTTCTCTTTCTTTTCTTTTCTTTTTTCTTACACACTATTTCTTCAATTATTCTTCTTCCTTTGCTTCCTAACTTGTTTTCTTTCACATTTTTGTTTCTGAGTCACTTTTACTTGGTCTTTCTAAAAGACTAAAACTGTGGACTCTCTATCCCATTTTCACATGTCAATGATCAACACTACGATGTACAGTATCTTCTAGTTTCTACTTCCTCCATTTTTTTTTTAATCAAAATTTTAGTTGGGATTTGAAGTTAAGGTTATAGTTGGGATTTTCAACTGTGAAGTTAAGGTTATAGTTAAATTTCTAAAACTGTGAAGTTAAGGTTATAGTTGAGACTATCTATCCCAGTTTCATTTGAAGTTAAGGTTATAGTTGGGATTTTCACTATATATTAATGATATAAGTTAGTGATACTTTTAATTTTTTATGTCAAATTAGTATGATCTAATTTATTTATTACAAATTAGTGAAAATTTATTTATAAATTAGTGATTGTACTAATTTTAGGATACTAATTAACTTCACTTCTAAATTTCCTCCCATATTAGTTATTGTTAGTCATCCCATTTGAACTTTTAGGCTTTTCTCTGATTTCATGTCGAATTAATCAGTATCAATATCAAGCATTTGATTGCCATTCTTAAACTCATTCTACAACTACAAGTACCAATGTTTTATCATCATGATCAATAATCTGCTACTTGTCGAAAATCACAAACACAAGAATTACAGGCACCATTACAATGAAAGCACCATGATAAAAGAACCTTACTGCTTGAGTCATGATCCAAGCAACGTGCAACCTCAAGTACCTAAATCTATACATGCAATTATTCTCAAGCATTGCAAACTATTCGGCATAGCATAAGCATCAAGAATCACAAGCACCATTACTATGTAAATTCACAATTTCTCTAATACTTGATTCAAGAACCCTTTTCAAGACCACCTTGAGACTGATGCATGCCGAAAATTAAGGGTTCAACTAAACCATAAACCAGAATTTAAAACACGATTAAACATATGAATCATCCAGAGAGATGTTTCCCTACACCACCGTGTTCTTTGACGAGTGAGATGCTTGTGAATATAAAATCCTTCCCAAAACAAACAACCGTTTAATGGATGATGGATAGAAGTAATCAAGAATCACAATTCAAGGATCACGATTCCTTTAAGAAGTTGCTTGAGAAATTTTCGGAAGATGAGAGAAGCCATCTATTATCAACAGATGAGAGAAGCCGTCTAGCTATTTCCTAAATATGGAGTATAAAATTAAGGATTTGATGCTTGTTTAATGAACAAATTAATAGAGTATTAAATTTATATTATTAATTATTAGATTAGTTGTTAAAATCAAGGTTAATTTAGTCTATAACTATTTAGACACTAATCTATAATAAAGTTATCATATATCACTAATATAATATGTAAGAAATTATTAGTAACATCACTAATTTATAATTAACCCATATAACCTATATTAATTCTCCCCCCTCTCTCTCTCTTTTTTCCCTTCAATTTGGCTTCATCTTTTTTTATTATTTATTAAGTTAATATAGGCTAATCATTGCAATTATTAATTTGTGTGCCATATGGTAAAACTTTAAATAAATAAAAATGGAGGAAATATTATTTACTACTTTCTCCATTTTTATTTTAATAAAATGTTAACTATCTTTAACCATTTCATTTTACTTCATGTTTTAGGTTGTTGACCCTATTTGAGTAAAAATTATAGGTGAGATTTCCAATGTACTTCAATTTAAACTCATTTTGTTCGATTCTTTCTTTTTCTCAATACTCAAGATTTTACTCATAATTTGAATATTCCGATTTTATAAAGTATAATCATTGCTTTTCTTAATTTATGTGACATTAGCCAAAATTTCAATAAAAATGAAGGAAGTAGTTTGTTTTTTTTTTTTTTAGAAACCAACCCTAATGAGGGAGGAAGTAGTTCATTTCTCGTTCTATCTTTTAAAAATTTATTTTCTCCATTTCTTTTATAACTTCATAAGTGGTAAAAATTATCAATTTTAATAAATAATATTAAAAAAACTGATTTGTATGAGTATGTAATTTTTTAAATGGGTGATAAAGTATGAGAGAAAATAATTTTTATTTTTTTTAAACGACAAATATTTCAACTACTCCGACACTACTATTACATAACATCCTAAACCACCTTATATCTCTACACCAAAACCGCCTTATGTCTCTGCCGAGGATTGAACCTGCACCTCTCCTTTCATCATCTCAACTCCCTTCCGCTGGACCACCTTATAACTCCCAGATTGATAAAATAATTATAAAGAAAGGAGATATAAATAATAAAAAATTAGTAATTGGGTTTAAAAACTTTTCATATTTGGGTTAGAAAGTTTGTAAGAAAACGTCCAAAATGAAAATTTAGAAAGTTATTAATGAAATGGTGGAATTACTTTATTTTTATTTTGTAAGGCAAACTTTCATATCACACTTTTATAATGGATTCTATCAAGTCTAAGTTAAACACCACCCGCATCATATGAACCATTTTTAACAAAACATCAAACGTAAATTTTTAAAAAATGGGGAAGTAATTTATTGTGGGTACTTCGCTAAAATGTGAAATAGGTTTATAGGTGTAAAGCATCAAAATTTTAAAGGGTTTAAATGTATTGAAAAAACACTCAAGGTGCATCTTCTTCTCTAGACTTCATCCATAAGATGTCGCTAAATTTTACTTTCTTAGTTATTTATTTTTAAACAGTTGAGTTATGTAGCGACCAATAGCTTATTGGTCTAAATTAGCGATCAATAGTGATTGGAAAGTCGTCACTAAATACTATTTTTCATGTAATGATGATAATAATAGCATTCACCGAACATGTAAAACTCAAACACGAACTAAACACTGAAAACACTTTTGCGAATTTTTAACATGTAACGAATTTTTCCTCCAAGGCTTAGATAATATTCCGTTTAAATTCATTAAATCCAGTTCATAAAAGATCTTTTCAAACAAAAAGAGCAGATCCTTATATAGAACAACATGCAACGAACTTTCCCTCCAAGACTCATTTGTTACATTTTAATCACCAGATCATTTTTCTAATCTTGTTTAAATTCATATTCATTAAATTAAGATTAGTTTAGATTTCCTTACTTGTTTTTTAATACTACAAGTAATCTAGTCCAACTAAGATTCATGTAACAAAATTTCCGTCCAAAATTCTATTGTAACAACAATATGTCGTGGGCGTTAATCATCACCAGATCATTTCTCTACCATATTGATCGACCCCTGTGGTAGATGATGATCAAATCATGCTACAATTGAAAGTAGTATTAATTCTCTTATATGCTTGATCCACGTGTGTTAATAATTTATACAATAAAATTACAAGAAAACAACTACTACAAGTTAGAAAATACTTCGTAAGTTACTAGCGAGAAATCACCAGTGACAGCAAACTGATTTCCTGTGATATCATTTCCGTCCAATTTTAGAGCAACAATCGGATACTTCCTCCATTTTACATTTTATTAGTTACTTTAAGTTTCAATTTTGATAAATCTTAACTACAAATTACTATTAAATTATACGAGATAAATATAAAATGAAACTAAATTATGAAATTATAATTCATTTACTTTCATAATATAATATTATTAATTAATATCTTGTATAATTTGGAAGAAATTTGTGGTCAAAGTTAGTCAAAAAACTGATTGTACCTTTTATTAAAACTTATTTCGCTTGTATTATTTAATCGACCAACTAGGTCACTTAACCACCCAACTAACCAATTTCACACTCATATGAATAAAAAAATATATATATATTTATTTATTTTTAAGTTTCTCTTGACAACATTTGTTTTGAGTAACACACATAATCCTCACAATCCTGATTCTCTTCTAACCAATTCGCATGTTTCTCCCAATTTACTACCACTAATAAAAATTAAAAAATTGCACGAAATATTCTTAGTCTCTCCCTTCGACAAATTTTATTAATTTCTATCATTGTTTGGACTTATTAATTATTATAAAATACATGTTTTTATTACTATATCAAAAACAAGTTTGGTATATTATTTTTGTTTATTAATGATGTGAACTAGAGAACTCATAATATAAATGAACTATGTTACAAATTAAATTTGTTGGTATTTTACTGCTATTTTGCAATATTTTTTACTGTGCTAATTTTTGTTGGTAGTTTGTATAAATTATTTATGTTGGAGTGTTATGAAGGTGTTGACGGCTCGCTCTAATATTTTTAACAGTCTTCCCACAAAAAGTTATTATAATATAAACAGTATTGACAATTTGTTGGTATCTTCTATTATCTTATTTTAGGATAAGTTTTACCATTGGTACTTTGCTGCAATTATGTTGCGAGTGGCAATGAAATTTGTTCCGTTGAAACTTTCACATTGGTATTATCAGTTTTTTTCAATGAGTTTCATTAGTTTTAGTATCACCGGTATTAGTTACAGCACCAACTGTAATAAATAACAACGCGTGCATTCTGTAAACTAACACGAATATTTTAATCTATAGGTAAAACAAATAGAGCTCTACAAGAATACATTGCATTTTAAAAAGCTTTCGGTATGAAATTGCCCCTACAGAACATTATGTATATATAAGTAAATTACAAATTTTATGGTCGAAAATCATTCTGATTTCATGCTAGTCTTTTATTTTCTGATTTAGGAGTAGACATTAAAGTCTTTTCTTCTATTAGTTTTGATTCGTTGAGCTTTAATTTTACACCCCGTACTTATAATGAAGTTGCACACCATCTTGCACGATAATAGTCATGAGACTCATGGCACCATACAATTAATATACGTACTATAATGAAAAGAATTTCACCTTTGTTTGAACTAGAATTAACTCTAAATTGTATTTGAAAAGTAATTTTAAACATATATATTATGAAAATATAAATTTTTTACTTTATTGATATGTGTTCAAAGACGATTTAAAATTAATATGTGGTCAAACAAAATTTCAAAAAATTCCACAAATGATAAGATTGATTCATGAAATGAAGTGTAGATGCATGTCTATATCTTTATGCCGAAGCAGGTTTGTTTTTCAGTCTTTCCCCTCTAATAATGCTTTGTTTGATTTAATTGAGAAAATGTAACTCCCAAATTTCAAATAGATAAACTGAAAAGAAAATTATATACATTTTTTAAAGATAGAATCGAACCTGAGTAAGATTGTAACTAACAGAAACCACCGAAACAGGGTAATAGGCTAGGCGCCTCCTTGTGCCCAAATTATTGTACGATACCTAGCTAGCTCGTACTATATTATCTTAATTATTGGTATATATTCTCGTGAAAAGAAGAGAAAGAGATGTAGTGTAGCATAATTGACATATCCATACATGAATGAGTACATACTTGTTTTGTTCAATAAAATAATTCATTTTTAGTAGTAGCTAACAACAAAGAATGTCGTAATAAGACAAAAGGGTGTAAAAACTAATCCACAAGAATGCTTAATTTGAGGTAACCTCCGAGATACGTGATGCGGCCCCTTAACAAGAAAACCTTGCTTAATGAAGCTCGTTAGTTTAAAATTTTTTGTTTCTTGCACAAAGAAAGAAACTGCGTGTGCCAGCTCTCATTTAAACAATTTCAACAGAATCACATTTTTATCCAAATCAGTTGAGCCAAAAGTAGCCAAATTAATCAATCATCAATAAGTAAGACGATGCTTCGTGCAGCTGTAAATATCCCTGTAATTTTCATTCTTGATGGTGATCTCTCTCTACAATCCGCTGACGTATTAGAAGAGGGACTAAAATTCATTTAAGGCCTTCTTTCAAGATGAACTTCATTCATTCCAATATGCATAAGCTCAAGTCTTCTCTGCCCTCTCAAGTCTCAAGTAGTGATATGTTTTAAAAAACGGAGGCGGAGGTTGAGCCGGACACCCCCCAAAAAAGGTTTAACCGAGGTCGGACCTGTTGAGCCGGTGTACCATTATAATATTATTAATATATAATATACTAATATTAATATATTTATACTAAGTTATTATTCATATTTCCATCCAAAATCACACTAAACAAGATTAAATAATCACCAATCAAGTAAAATGATTTGGTGAAGATCCATATTCAATCAAGATGTTGATGGAAAAAAGGCTTCTTTTTTTTTTGATTTTTTTTTTTTTTGCAATTTTACCCAAAAACGGCTCAACCTCCGGCCCAACCGCTTTCCGATTCACCAATTTTGCCATTTTTCGCCCGTTTTTTCCGGTTTTAGGGCCTCCAATTTTTTAACGGTTTAATAGCGGCTTTAGGCCGGCGAGCTTCGATTTCCACGGTTCGACCGGTCAGCTCAACCCGTTTTTTAAAACATAGAAGTAGTGTACGAGTTTCACCTTAAGTAGCGCTCATGGTCCACCTTGCCCATTGGTGTCATACGATTTCATATAACAGTGCAAACTCCATGTGTACAAGTAAAGTATTCAAACAAAACTAATTCAAACTTCATAAGTACAAGTAACACAATCTATAAACAAGGAAGGTACTACATAGGTACTGGTCAAACCGGTGTAAAGAGACTCTCGAAGGAGGTTGTATGTCTTTCTTGTGTACTGCACCCTCAGTTCCATAATAAACTTTCTAAGCAGCTATTTTATGTCAGATTAAGAAATACTAACAAAGTATTAGTTTGTGTGGTGCATTATATTGGTGAAGTTGTTAATGTGTAATAAAGTACTCATCCGTTTTTTTAGATTGTTTACGTTTGCTTTTGGAACGGTTTTTTAGGAGGTTGGTATGATGAGTGTAGTGTTTGGTTTAGTGACAGGAACCACAATAAAGTTGTGAGATAGAAATTTGCCAAAAAATGAAATGTAAACAATCTAAAAAAACGGACGAAAAAGGAATACGTAAACAATCTAAAATAATAGATGAGTATGAGATAAAATGTATAAAGTGATGATTAAGTAGGAAAGAGAAACAATGAAGTATTGGTGAGTGGGGTAAAGTTTTTAATTCTTGGGTTAGTAAGATTGTAATTGAACTTAAAAAAGAAGAGTTAGGAAGTTTAAAATGGAACAGAGGGAGTAGTTAAGTAGTGTATTGATTGTGTGCTCCAAACATAGAAGGAGATTCAAGCTATTTATAGGTCCGAAACATATAGACATGAGCCACGGAGAGTACGCCTCTGAACCTTGCTCATGCTATTTCATACTCATCCGTTTTTTTAGATTGTTTACGTTTACTTTTGGAACGGTTTTTAAGGAGGTTGGTATAATGTGTGTGGTGTTTGAGTTAGTGGCAGGACCCACAATAAAGTTGTGATATAAAAGTTTGCCAAAAAAGGAAACGTAAACAATCTAAAGAAACGTATTTAAATGGAATACGTAAACAATCTAAAAAAACATATGAGTAATATAGTAGCTTGGAGATGAAGGTTGAGCAGTATAGTTCAGAGCCTGAGCCTCTGAGGGTTAATTACCTTACAAGGTATGCCTCGGATCTTGTTCATGCCATTTTATAATATTGTAGTTTGAAGATGAAGGTCGGACAAGAACCTCAAAGGTAGTGCCTCGGGGCAAGAGCCTCAGAGGTTGGATTCGTCTTCTTAGTTCGTTTTAGGTCATTTTTATGGGATTGGATATATTTTATTATCATGAATACTCGATCTTAATTTTACCATTTTAGAATATTCAAACATAGAAGTGCTAATATAACCGCTACCGATTCAAGTCGATGAATGAGTTTTAAATCTGAGTTGAGTGGTAAAAGAGCTATAGTCTTAAATATGGAATATATGTTGACTGTTGAGATATATGTCTGTTGTTGGTAAATAGATCCAATTTCTCCCTTGATATGGACTTTTAAAGCGAAGGTGTTGTAGTTATGGTATATGAACTGTTATTTCCGATTGAAATTATATGCCTGAAACAGAACGAATTATAGAAAACAAAAACCAAGAGATAACGATGATTGAACAAAATAATACGACTGAACAAGAAGCAGAAGAAACACCATGGAACAACGAACGCAGAAAGTAAGATCAATTCCTGGACAAGTCGGTCGTTTAATCACTTGTCTTTAAGCCACCTTCGTAACCTTCCTTCCTCCCGAGTACAACCACTTGACCTTAAGTTCAATTTGTCAGCCTTCATAACTTTCAAGCCTCCTGGAACAACAAACTCCATATAACGTAACTCTCTTCACTAGTTGTAGGCGTTGTGTCAAGTTGTGTGCACATGCTTGCACACAAGTTCCACTTGAACGTTCTCAAGTTCCGTCCAATATTTGCAACACCCCTCAGCGCACGCACATGCGTAGAAGTTTCTCTAGCATCTAGCATAGTAGCCACACAACTTGTGGGACATAAAGTCCCAACTATACCCTTTTGAAACATTTATCATTCACACCGAACCGAAGATCAGTTTACTCGAATGACTTGTAACGTATTGCAAAGCGTCCACCCCCTCAAAGTTTTGATTTTTTTTTAATAATTCTTCAATTTTTTTATAGGTAAGTTGTACGATTTTTCAAGTAAATTGAGAAGTTTACAATTTCAATTTCTGGCTCCATCCCTCTACAAGAATATAATTAAACAGAGAAGTTCACAATTTATTGCTAGATAATGTAAACTAGAAGGAAAGTCGAGTTGTTATTCTTGAATGCGACAATAATTGAAATGGAATGAATATAGGGGGGAAAGAATGACTAAAGTTATAAAATTACTACCAGTACTAGTACATGCATGGGCACATGGGTTTTGTACCCCGGTCATATTGGTCATATTTGGCCATCTTGTCTTGTTTAGGGATTGACGTGATTATTCGATGGAAATGGAATATGAAAAAATTACAACTCTTGTGGATGGAAACTGAGACACTCGAAACAAATTGTGAGCTACATGTCACATTCAGAGAAACAAGATGGAAAAAATTCCAAATGTACACTTGAATCTTTCACGACCCAGCAGTTACCGCAGATGCCGGCTTTTTATTGGCTACTACTACCTTTCTTCACTTCTCTCAAATTCAGCTACCCAAACTTTTAATTGTTATATGGATGTATACTATCTCCACATTTTAAATTATGCTTTTAATCTTTAGAACGTGATTACTTACCCAAATAATTAAATATTGACCTTAAGTATGTCTGGTCTGATAATGATTAATAAAGGTTTAGAACTGACAACTTGAATTAACTGTGATCCAAGTTTAGTTGATCAATTTAAGACCCAAATTCAGTCATCATGAGTCATGACCCAAATACATATAAAGAAGAAGAGAGAGTCTTGGATTCTGTAGAAGGATTTTAGAAATTGTCAACATATGTTGGTTCACTATTTTATGTCCTAACTCCAATCATTATATCTCCGTTAAAGTTCGAATCCACCACCTCTCCTATGCGACTAAGTATTTGAATGTGAATTAAGATCTGGGTTTTGGAATATTATAGGCTAGGACGTGAGTAGACATGACATGACGTTAGATGAGACCGTATAACTCAAAATAAGATCATGATGTATTCGAATTCCCCATATTGGCCTAATATGCGATGTCTATTTGAATTCAATTCGTAAATAAACGGATCACTAACTTTCAGCCTCGGCTACCCAAATACCTTTACCAATTACTATTTACAATTTAACATTACTCCTGATGCAAAAAATTGTAACTGACAAGTGGAAGGTACTTTTACCTATAAAATTCGATTAATCAAACTAATCGAACAGAGTGAACGTTATTACAACCGCGAATACAAATTGCTCGGAATGAATGTTAAATAAAACAAAGAAATAAAACAAAATTCCGCTCTATAGTTACATCATATTCATCCCTCTGTGAGATTCATAATCAAAAAAATCCCCGCCACCTGGCCCGAATGGTGTGTTATATGCAGCAGCGTACATATCAAACCTTTCGTCACCAGGCATATGGATGCCGTCTCTTACCATAGGTGAAGAGGCCCAAGGAGCCGGAGATGGCATGCTAGAGCTCGAACCCTCTTGATTCATAGGCCCCATGTGATGCTGCGGTGAATTCCCTGTTGGTCTTTTGTTGCCAGAAGTTGGTGTTGTCAAGGAGATAGCTACTGATGGCTGTTGTGCGAGCTGCTGTTGGTTTTTCATTGGTGACTTGGGCCGAAGGGACTCTATTTCAGGGGTCGTAAGGGCAAGGTGTGGAGCCTCAGGTGGAGGGTTTCTACCTCCTCCTCCAAGCCAAACTTTTCCATCCTTATCAGCGAAATTCCTGACATATTGCTGAAAAATTGCCATAGATCGGTTAGAAATAGTCAGATTCATGGGTGAGTGGTTCAACACATAACTTGCGTAACTCAGGTATTTAGGATTTTGTTTGTAAAGTGTTTTTTTTGGAACTTTGCACTAAAATAGGAAAAGAGATTCACGAAAGCACAAGGGATTCTACTGAACAAAATAACACAACCGGGTTTGGCACCTCAGCAAGAGACTTTCCCTGCAATTATCCCGATTTAGATGGAAGAATACACATCCATATCTCACTTAACCCAAACTTCATTCATAGAACATTGTAAAATTGGAAAACAAATGCTACACTATGCCTAGAAGCACACGTTTGAATATGTAGACTGACAGAATATGGCAGCACATTCCAGCTCTGACAAAATAAATCTATTTAAAATAACAAGTAATAGAGTGTCTAAGCCGAGTCTCACAAACTAAGTAATCAAACACTTCAGACGTGGAAACATTGATAAAACTGTGATAATTCTTAATTTGAGTTGCAGAACCTACACACATTTTAACCACATGCATGTCATTATTGCAATTTGCAAGAGATAATCACCCTAACATGGAAATCCATTATAAAGGAACTTTGAAAACAAAATATTACTTACAATAATTACATGTAGTCACTAGTCGGTGACAGTTCTGAACAAGAGTGGTCGAACAAACAAACTACGTTGATACTTGATGTACCCTACACCTCTGATATGCATGAATGACCCAAATTAATTCCTTTTTCGCCAAAGGGTAGTAGATTTTTAATAAAAAATACAAATGGTAAGTAGACTCGAGTAAAGTTTCCAGTTGCCACTAGTAATTTTGGAATAAAAACATACTAACATGTATATAGTATTAATAAACAAAGAGGATATCTAACAGGAAATGCTGTAAACAGAAAAACAAAGGCACTCAACACCCACGTATACAGAGTAGAAACATGCATAATTCAAACACATAAATGCAGAAGTACAAGACTCTTTAGATGTCAGCACGTAGTACTTCATGCATTAGGATTGACTGGAAATCATGAAAAAAATTGAAAAAAAACAAAAAGAAAAATGCAGAAGCAAAAGCCACTTTATCATGTCGACATCAAGAAGGATAACCTATGGGAAGCAAAAGCTGCAGAAATATGCTAACATAATAAATACCTCTGAGTTAAAATTTGAAGAGGTCAATCCATTACCAACTGTCAACCAGCCAGAACGGATATTATGATCTTCGCCAAAGAGCTCAAGCCTTCTTCGACCAAGAGCAAAATGCTCAATTATTCGGTACATATCCTCAGGCTTTGCTGTGGAACCTACATTTTCATTTGAAGAAATGCCTACTAGTAAGAACGACCATACATGCTTTCCAAAAGAGACACCAACTTAAAGACATCTGTGAATGCTCTATATATTTCATCAGCAGAATAAAAAAATGGGAGTTTTAAATAAAAAAGAATGAAAATATAATGTCCCAGGAACCCATCGATGAAGACCAGTGTTCCAGTTTTATATAAGCTAATTAGTTTTGTAGAACTTTGTTTATAAACCTCAATATCAAGTTTAGTGCTCACAACTGAAGCAACAAGAATACTTTTTCTCGAAACATAAAAGAAAGGCAGAATGCAGCTACGCAACACTTTCAGTGTAATCTTTGCCGTTTCCAAAAATTAAAAAATAAATAAATAAAAAAGGGAGGAAACGTAGACAAGAGGACAACTTCAAGAATAAAACTAAACGAAACTTGGGAATATAAAAATTGTGGTTCAAGGTCATACATACCATAAGGAGGCTCCTCAGCAATTATTACATCAGTGTCAATGTTGGCATGGATTATATGGCCATCTGTACTGCGACGTACAGTACCTTTTATACCCATCAAGCAATGTTCCTTCATTATGAGTAAAACAAATATTCAGTAAACAAACGTACATATATAGAAAGCATCTATTAACATACACCTATAGAAACAGAACAGCTTGGACATCAGTAAAAAAAAGACCATTTCCATCAGAGGACAACAATTGGACATATTCCTTGCACCTTACAATGCAACTAAACTTCATCAAGATTGCTTAGATGATTTGATTAAGTAATGAATATTCCGCACATCAACATTTGAAACTACCTTTACCAAGAGACATTTATTTAACAATATATCATACACAATCAGTGGGGTGCAGAGAACACATAGTCCAGATCCTAACTCAAAAGTATAACTGCAAAACTTTATGTAATCTAGTGTAGGACCCTCTTCAGTTTTGGGTATGAGAAATTATAACTTTCATCAACACTAATGAGCATATAAGTATATAACTTCATAAAATAGTAAGTACTACGACAACTGTTGCAACCAGTCAGAGTCATTATTGATCAAGCAAATGAAATATGTTGATTCAAATTTACAGGAGGTTTGCATTGGACTTAAAAGAAATTTAAGGCAAAAAAATAGCAGATATACAAGCTCCTTCAGCTGTCGGGAGTTGTTCCAAAATCCTAATTAAATTAATTTTATTATGGGTGCCATCAATTAGTTGTGTGCAGGAGTAAGTGTGATCTTTATTTTATGCTCATGCTATTTAAACAACTAACTTCTCTACACATGCTCCCTCCGTCCCAAAACAGTTGCATCATACTATTAACACTTGCATTAAAAATAGATATGAATCTCCAAAAAAATTGTGAGTGTCAATTTAAGGAAAAATGAATAAAAATATTGAGAGTATTTAAATTGATTGTATTAAAAAAACTTGTTATATTCTGAACAATAAAAAAAATTAATGGACCACCCTAAGAGTGAAATGGCACAACTGTTTTGGAACAAAGTGACACAATGCACCACAAAAGTAAAACATTAGATTATCTACTTCCGGCAGAAACCAGCACAATTTTTTTAGTATGTACAGAGTGAGAACCTTTGTGCGCTGGTAAAGGGTATGAGAATCATGGCGCAATCCAGGGGTCGCATTCGTTTTATTTGTCTTCACCCAGCATATATCTTCACATCTACGAAATCCCCACTAGGCATTACCAGAAGAAAGAGAAGAGTATTGTTAATAAAACAGGAGTTTTAAACTTAAGCCTCAGAGTAAAAGGATATATTCAACTAAGACTTTTCCCAACAACAGCCACTAACCTTCTTTAGGCATTGTCGACCTTGCTCCAGCCCAACACCATCACCAACCCAAAGGAATATAAAAGATGGGGTGTCAGCAATTGCCTAAGAACCAAAAAAATGATGATATTAGAAAGGAGATTTAAATAAATACTCAAATGGAAAGTAAAAACATACTACAGGAACAATAGGCTAGAAATTGTAACACCAGTAATACGTGCAGCAGCTAATCTATTTCACTGTACAAGGCGAACAATTTTCATGTCATAATAACAATAAGAAAATTCCAAAAAACATTAAAAGCCAAAGCTAAACAGAAACTACCTCAATCTTTAAATTCATTATTTCTTCAAAACTCCAGTGCTCCATATGGTCGGTAACACCTGGAGCTCGATGGACATATTCCTCCCAAGGTGGATCTACGAGAATGACATCGAACTTGGTCCCAAAGAGCTCAGGAGAAAGTCCCTGTTCCCGAAGGTCACACTTATAGTACATCGGTGCAGAAGCAGATTTCGCAACAATTTCATCCTTTCTCTGAATAAGTTCCCTAAGCTTTGGATAATCCTCCACAACACTAGTGAGTTCCAGCTCTCTAATATAATTCTGCGGTCTCATACCAGTATCAACAAAATTTTGAGAGTAATCATTCTGCTCTCCTCTGGAGGGAGCTTTGCCAGGCGGTACGTTAGTTCTAGGTGGTATCCATCCCCCCGATGGTTTATCGTGTGACGGGCCACGAATCGCTGGGACCGTAGTGTTAAAGTTTGAACCAGAAATATTAGGAGGCATTCCTCTTCCAGGCCCCGATGGACTGAAAACTGAACCATTTGGTTGATTTCCCATGTTAGGTGGAAACCTGGGTCCTAGTGGCCCAGGGGGGACAGGTGGAAGACCTTGTGGAACAGCAAGCATATTCATTTCCATGCCTCTACCTCCAGGCCAGACAATGGGATGCTGGAAAGGTGGAAGAAAGACTCCAGGAGAAATTGGAGGACCTGGAGCAGGAGACATGTTGGGAGCTAAAGACTGTATTGGTCCAGGAGGCAGCATTCCAAGGGGCCCAAAAGGTGATCCCACTATGGGCATTTGGATGGCAGATTGTTGACCGTCTCTTCCGGTAGGTCTACCCCTTCCTCCTCTCCCCATCCTATTTCCTTGGGAAGGAACTCTAGTATAGGAACCAGCCTCCTGGTTTCCATACGGAGGTTGCGATCCACTGGTAGAACTTTGGCCACCAACATCACGATTTCCATCAACACCTTTCAGACCTTTCGATTTCTCTGCTTGAAAATCACTATCATCCCTCCATTGATTCTGATCCTGCTTTGAAGGACCACCATCCATCAGTCTATCATTTGCATCTTCAGCAGATTGTATAGATCCGTGTCTGCTTCTAGACCTTGGATCCCTTGAATAAGCAAGATCATCAACTTCAGGAGTCAGTTTTGTGTCAGGTTGTTGAACAGGCTCACTGTTTTTCACAACAACTGATCTAGAATCCTCTCTTCCATAATCAAAAGATTTTGTATTGATTTCAATAACATCGTAATTATCATTAGATATTCCGTACTTTGATGAGGTTTTCACAGCTTCCGTCCTGTTTCCATCTTTTCTTCCAGCAAGTCGCCCATGATACCTGCTGTCACCTTCAGGCCAATCACGGCGCCTGCGTGACTCCCAGTCCCTTCCACTCTCATAGGTTGACTCACCATCTCTCATCTCCTTGTCTTGCCTCGATTTCCAAGTATCTTTTAAGTTATCCTTGTCTCTGTTCCTGTCACTCCAACTATCATCCCTTCCCTTTGATCTATCATCCGATGCAACATCTTTTGATAGTTCCTTCCTCCTAAAATTTGTGCTTCTTTCATGGTCCATCTCATTTGATTCATACTGACGTTTTCCAGTCTTCTCGGGAGTCCTAGTACTACTTGATAACTCTACATCTCTCCTACTTCTGTCTCTGATCCATAGACTGTCATCTTCGTCTACATTCCTATCAGAGTTGTCAACAATATCTTGGGTAGAATTTCTTGGCTGCTTAGACTCTTTGTCGTCAAGTATTAAACTTCTAGTAGTGTCCAATTCAGGAGGTTCATGCCTTCCTCTCTTGCTCCTTTCTGTATCAATTCTTCTGTCCTCTCTGTCATGAGACTTGGTGCCTTTTTCAGGCATCGATTCCAGACCCCTACTTTTAGTTTCGGTAGGTTGGATTTCCACATTGTCAATTCTTTCTCTCGCAGTTTCACGTTTAGGATCAGAAGAATTTCCGGCCCTTGTATCAGATTTTTCTGCGTATTCATCAGCTTTATCACTGTTGACAGTTTCGTCCCATTTCTTCCTAGAACTTCTTCCTTGCTCCACAGACCCATGCCTCCTTTCTCTACCACTATCCCTTCTCTCTGTATATCTCAACTCCCTAGCTGATTTCTTTTCCACATCACCACCGTGTTCTAAATACTTAGAAGTAGATTTCTTTTTCTCACTGTCTTCAGTTCGACTATATCCTCTGCTCCCAGATCTCTCAGCACCATCATACTTATTTTGCTCTTCTCCATCTTGATACCAATTGCTGAGTTTGTCAAGCATATTCTCTTCAGATTTCTTCTTCACCTGCTTACGTGACTCTTTTCTGGCTTCGTAGTCATCCTGATCAGCAACAGCCTTGCTTGAACTACTCGCCCTCTTTCGACTTTCATGCCTGTCAAAATCACTTGTATTTCTCCCACTACCATCCAGTCCATCAATTTCTTCAACATTCCCCGATTTCCTCGACTTGTTTGACCTGGACTTGCTCTTGTCATACCCATTCCCCTCATCGTCATCATCATCTCTTACTATATCAATGTCCACCTCAACATCCTCCTCAAAGTCCCGTTGCAAACGACTCCTAACACGATCAGGTGAACCCATAACTGAAAGGTTTGATCTCTTCAGGTTATAACCACAAAGTTACAACAAAAACGATTTCTCACAACAGCATCCTAAATTTCAATGGTACGAAATAACATGAGTGTAAGTATATACAGTTAACATGCATCATAGAAGCAGAACATACAAGGTACAAAACTGAAGCCCAACAGTTTCTCGCAACTGCACATAAATCGTAAGAACAATCAATTCTACAAATGATTAACTACATACAAACTTCAGGCTCCAGACTGTATCAAACTGCCTCGCAAACCACAAAATAATAATTTTAAAAAAAAAAAAAAAACTGCTACAGGAAGCTCGAATCAAAAAGCTTGTACTACACCAAAACTTGCAGTAAATGACAAGAAGGCAACATAAATCTAATGGAACAAACCTAGAAGAAACTAAGTAGTTAAGAAACTTGAAACAAATTGTGAAATATTTGTTCATACCTTTGAGATTTTGGGATTTTGTTGGTTTAAGTGAAATTAGGAGAAAATGTGGAATGATCGACAAATTGAACGATATCTATTGGCGGATTGAGTTGAGGGATGATTTGGGCGGCGGAGGGAGTGGGTGGCGGGAGGTTCCGGCGAGGTATTAGGGGCCGGGGAGAGGATCGTCAATCAGTCTCTTACGAAAAGGGTACCCCGTTTCGATGATGCAAAAGCTCAGTCCCAGTCCAAATTATGTGATATCTCTAATATGCCCCTCTTAGCCAAAATATAAAAACTCGCTAAAATTTTTTTTAGGGGGTAGTGATCTCTGCCGCTAATTACTCAATTTATTAAACTTGATTAATATTTACCTTTATCTACTATGCTATTTCAAATGTTCATTATGATATCTAATTTGATTTGTTTCACACAAACAGCTAGTGTAATTATCTTATTCCACTGTCTGTGTGACACCTATGTCCAGTTAAAAATGCAATTGACCTAAATTGTGTATAACACATCTAACAAATATTTTTAAGGTGTTGTCCCACCTAATTGTTGAGATACTCACGTTTATTAGCACCTGTTGGTATCAACATTTCACATATAATATAATACTATTAAGGATTAAATATTAGAGTTTAATACGATACTATATAATATGGGAGTAGTCTTGTGAGTTCATAATTCTTGTACAACAAAACAAAAAGGAAAGGAAAAAAAAGTGTCTCATGATATTCTTTTAGAAGGACTTTTTCAGTGGAAGGCAAGGCTCGAAACATGACAATTTCGTGGTATGAGGTTTTGTTAATTTTATTTCACTGATGCACATACAACTTGTTTAGTCCCAAGTACAAAATTGCATTGGACACTATGCCTAAAATCAACATTGTTTACGTCAAAATGGCTTTTAATTACAATTAGACCTAAATATGCTTCCATATCGACCCAATTCATCTGCTAAGGTGCCATAGGGGCCTTTCAGGCAGCCATATCGGTCCAATTTCATCTGGCTTTGTTTGTAGATCGGGCATTAGTACTCCATCTAGTAACCATATCGGCATAGTACTCCATCTGCTAGATTAATTGATTGAGGTTACCCACCAGTATTCCGCCTAGATTGATGGGGCAGCTGTGGTGCGATGGTGGTGGTCGAAGTGCAGTGGTGGTGGGTGGATTTCATTGGTGGTGGTGCGGTGGGGCAGTGGTACTCTTTTGGGCCCGAAACATATTACTCATTATAAATCCTTCATACGTCGTCTGATTGACCTGAAATCAACACCCATATGTAGCTAATTCAAAGAGATATCCAATGGTAGTTCATACACCCTGATTCGGCCATTGACGCACTCTCAAGTCTGATTTGAAATTTCTGTGAATAATACACATTTAAAAAATATTGTAAAATCTGGGTCAACCGACCCGGGAATACGGGTCAAAATCTCGGATTTGATAGACTCATCTCGTTTAAGCATTTGAAACCTGGTTAACCCGATTTGATCCGACGAGATTCAAAACATACGTTCTAAAGGGAGTAGGGCAGTTAGTTAAATTTTCAGTTTAAAATAAATATACGAGAGTCATCAACTCTATTTAACGTCACATTTCATATTGTTGAACACGGCCGTATCCCTAGATTCGGTTTTTTGCTATCAACTCATCACGATCACATACGGAATTGTACTTTGTTTGAATTGGAATTGGCTACAGTGAAGTTTTGAGCACCACATCTTTTTGTATGGAGTTGATGGAATGCCACATGCAAATCTTGTTTGTTGTCTCTTCACGTATCACAGGGCCTTCCAAATTTCCATGCACACCCATACATGTAATGTTGACTTCTCAAGACCTTCTAAAGTCATTCTGTTCTACTTCTCTTCATCCTCCACGCCTCTTGCAACTTGCAAGGTACCAAAACAAATTGAAGCAAAGAACACAAAACACCCTACCTATATATATAAATGGAAATTTCCCTGAATTTACATTTCCTTGTCTCATTAAAACCAATCAATTCCAAAACAATTAATGAATGGCTCACGTACAAATTATTTGTCTCATCCTTTGCTTAAAAAGAAAAAGAGAAAAAAAAATTCTCATCCTTGACGTAAATGATACATGCAAATGCAATCTTTAGTTTTCTATGTGGTTTTACCTTTACACATACAAAGGCATTTTGAAGACATAAAGTCTCTAGCATATTCCCGTTCTAACCGAATCATTTGAGAAATTAAGCGATATCATTATCATTATCATATCTTCCAAATTTCAAAGCAAACGAGATACGATTAATGTCATATGTCTATTTGTTTTCCTGACTCATTTTTTCTCCAGTAAGTTTTATTGTCTGATCTCAATATTTCTTCCTCTGTGAATTCTGAGTAATAACATTTGTTTATGTAATTGTAGGTTGGGGGTCCTCATTAGGCATTATTATAAGTATTACTAGTATACCTAATTGGGATTTGAATTTTTGGTGACATTAATTAAAGTAATATAATAAGCCGGTTGATTTACCAAATTGATTGACCTACCAATCAATTTTAATCCGTTGATCTTGCTTATCCAATTTCAATCTGGTGCGTACATGTGTCATTAGTTAATTAAAAGATGTAGGGTTCGAATCCTGTTGGCGTGATTTTTCTTCATTATTTTTATTATTATTTTTATTGAAGGTGTTTGGTTCGAATCTTGTTGGCGTGATTTTTCTCTATTATTTGTATCATTATTTTAATTGAAGGTGTTGGGTTCGAATCTTATTGACGTAATTTTTTTCTTTTTTAACATAAAGTTTTATGACGTATTATACTTAATTTTAAAAATAACCATGATATGTTCTTATAAAAAAAGACATACTTCCTCCGTCCAATAATAAATGTAACACTTGATTTTGTTGACTTTTTCGATGGTCATTTTGACCTTAAATTATTCTTAAATCATACGATAAAAATAACTAAAAACATCATATTATGAAACTAGAATGTTTATATGAATTACTTGACAATATATTCAACTGATGAAGAATACCAATTAACATGCGAAAAAAATGCATTGCAAATTTTGAAGTTGAATGTTTCCAAAGTCTAGAGATGTATCTGATGGTTTTTAACTCATCGGAAGAATACTTTTCGTATGTCTAATTATAATATAGTTGAATTCAAAACTATTAATTGCATAACTACAAAAAATATATACATTTATAGCACACCATTTATATTGAGTTTAATTACTCAATTAGTTATTTTTTTATTACGTTTGAAGTCATTATGTGAAGATTATATATTCACTCCATTTATTTCAATATATTATTTAATAAAATAATAATATTTTACAAGATTACGCTTCACACGCGTAGCGTGTGATGCGGTTCCTAGTTAATAAATAATGGGTTGAGTTATCCAGTAGTCGTTATTGTTCGGTAAATAGTTATAAACTTAGTTGGGGTTGGTGTTTAACATTTTTGATAATGTGTCATATATAGCAACTCGATTCAAGCCCATACACTTAGGGGTATCTCAACTCTCTTAACCGGTCTAAATAAAGCTTAAATTGGGCAAGTCCACAATAAACCCTAAATTAAAGACTAAGTCAAGCTCATCTCAGTGACTTATGACTCCCGTGTATCTTTCGAAGTTTGAGTAAGGACCGTATAGTTTGAGTTCCAAACGGATACTACGTACTCAACAAACTAACAAATGATGAATCTCCTCAACAACTCATGACTGAGAGATGAGATAATAGAGGAGTGGCATAATCTTCTCCAACATATCATTCACTCAACACTATAAAAGAGGCCAAACCCTTAATTTTATGATCATCCAACATTCGGTACTCAAATACTATCTAAATCTACTAATTAACTACATAGACTTATCTACAATCTCAAGCTCGATCATCATTGGAGTCTAATGCTCTCGTGTGCTCTTGTGTTGCCTTGCAGGTCGTCGATGCTCTCGCGACTCAACAAAATTCAATTGTAGATTTTATTTTATTTTGCATTTACAATATCTGGAGCAATGTTCTAACAACATTTTCTTATTTATTTATTTATTAGGTAGTATGTAGTTCTATTTATTTTTCTTTGAAAAGAAAAATCTAATTGCTCTACTCTATTCGTACTCTACTTTTTTATCACCTTATAATTCTAAATCTGTCTATATCAACCTATCATGTGCTACTACAACTCTCTTACCAACGGACCAACTTATGACTCTATATAGTTCTAGTTATAAGGGGCAAATAAAGAAAATACATGCATATTACTCATTTTAATGAAAACTTTAACTTCTTATAGCTATAATACTCAACCAGACAAGAGGATAAGATTTAAATACAAAATTTAATCATGCCTACTTTGTTAGCTTATATATATACTACTCCCTTCCATTTTAAATATATGTCATTTTAGACATTTAAGCAACATTATGAAAAAAAGGAGGCCTAGTGATATAGCCAGAGCTAAAATTACTAATGCCAGAGCAATTTATCTTTTATAAACACTAATCATTCCTAAAAGTGCACAAATTGCTCTGACATTAGTAATTTTAGCTCTGGCTATATCACTAGCCAAAAATGAGTATCCCTTATTTTTAAGCAACTAAAACGTGTAATAATTGTGAAGTAAAATAATCTAAGAATTAGTGACAGTGTCACACGCATTAATAGTAAAATACCTATTAATAATATAGAAAAAATACCTACTCCCACGGTCTTACAAAACATTACCCACTACGGTTAGCATGCAATTTAAGAAGAACCAATAAAGTAGTACGAAGTATAATATTAGTGGAGTATGTTAAACTTTTAATTGAAATGGAGTTGTTAAAGTATAAAATAATGACAAAGTTGTAATATAGTGTGCAAAATAATATTTTTAATGTGTGGGGAAGCTTCCATTTTATAAATGGGTAAAGTTTTGTGGGACACCTACAAATGAAATGTGTATAAAGTTTTGTGAGAGAGATAGAGTATTAATAGTGTAGACAATCATAATAACATGTTAAAACAACAACTTCACAATAACTAAAAATCTAAAACAATAAAGTTATAGAAAATAGAAGGGACTACTTAATTAGGCTCTGTTCTCTTCGTCTGAGGTGGCATTGCACAATGTCATAGAGAAGAAAAAGAGGAATTATTCGTCTAAATATGCAGAAAACATTACTTGTTCATCCTTTTTGCTTTTTTTTTTTACGTTTGGAGAACTTGACAAGTAGGTTTTGGATACACTTTCGCGCCCCAAGCATCTTACTATTAGTCACTGCAATAATGCTAAGAGTATTATTTTTGTTTTTATAGATTAAGTTTCTCTATTCTGCAGAAAGGGGTGGGAGCACAACTTGTTGCTAAACTCCCAATTAACTTTACGTGATAATAAAATTAGCATATTATTATAAAAAAATAAATAAGTAACAATAACAATAATAATAAGAATAATGTATTGGTTATTACTATCAACATTTTTTAAAAAACTATACTCCCTTCATTTTTAATGTAATAATTTCACTTTCAACTATGTATCGATATATTTATTGCTTTCATCTTGCAAAAAATTGGTTCGAGTGGAAATTAACATGGATGAATGCGTAAAAATATGATATAATAATAATAATAATAATGATAATAATAATAATAATAGCGGTGTTTTTCTTTTCCATAGGTTAAGTTTCTGTATTTAAAAAGGAATGAGAGCACAACTTGTATCAAAACTCCTATCTAATTTATGTGATGATAGTAATATTTTTTAAATTAATAAAAAATGTGATAATAATAACAATAATATATAATAATTAAAAAAATATTACTAATAAATAAATGAATTTAATTAACATAATCTAAACACATTTGAATTGAACTAAACAAAATCGTATTGAATCGAATGCATATTAACTGAACTTTAGTGAACTAAAAGTAACTAAATTTTTAAAGGAAAATAACAAACTCTTATTTTACTTATATAAATGAAAAAAATAAATACATCAAACTCAAAAGCATGGGAATATTTTCCATACATATTCCATCCGTTACAAAAACAAAATGCTCCAACTCCAAATATATCGGAAAATTAGTGATTAGTAATTAAAAAGAAATAAAAAAGTAAAAAAAAAGGAGATTCTGATAATCATTGAGTACTTTAATAGTAATTAATTAGTTTAAAAGAGAATATTCCCGGATAAACTAATGAGAATATTGTTATCCTGGGCTCTCCTGGCCAATAGAATCCCAAATTGTTACACAGTTTCACTGACACAACGAGTCCTCTTCTCTTAAATACTCTATATACTACACTAGTATAGGGGAAAAGGAAAATGAAATAAATTTGATTTCACTGAGCATTCTAGAAAATTCATCATCTATAAAACAAACACAGCCAGCACACAAACTACTCTCTCTGCTACTCACAAATCATCTATCTCCTCTCGTTTCCTCTCCCGTGATCGATACCATATCTCTTTCTCTCTGTAAAAAAAAAAAAAAGGGAGACACTCCCGGGTATCCCGTGTGTGCTTCTTCTCTTTGAACACCTTTTCTTGATTTATATACACAAGGGTTTAGTTTAGACACAAATAAAATGAGCAAGCACTTGGAGAAGATGGCGTCGATTGATGCGCAATTGAGGCTTTTGGCACCTGGGAAAGTCTCTGAGGATGACAAGCTGGTTGAGTATGACGCTTTGCTTCTTGATCGGTTTCTTGACATTCTCCAGGATTTGCATGGAGAAGACATTAGAGAAACGGTATTAACATAATCTCTGCTTTTTTATGATATTATATATATATTTTTTGGTTTGTGGATGGTGCTATTCTTTGTTTTGGATAATGGGGTTGGGCTAATTTTGATTTTTAATTGGGAAAGTTGTTAACTTTATTGTTTTTGTTCTTTTGTGAGTATGTGTAATTGTAGTTTATGTGTTGGATATGTTTGAAGTGTGTGCTTGTGAGATTCTGAACTGGACTTGCTATGGCTTTTATGAATTCAACATTATTGTAGTCTAACATTGTTGATTGGAGTTTGAGAATTGATACCCTATTATTTGTTGAGTTTCCACTTTATGATTATTGCAAAGACTGAATTTTGCAGTAATAGTTAACGCATTGTAATGGTGGCCTAATGGGGTGTAGATTCCATAAAGAGAGAGTGTGTATAAGGGATACTTGGTATCTACTCTTCTTGTTTATGATGATAAGTTAGTAGTAATAAGTAATTTCGTTTTGTGCATCTTAGGAAGAAATAGCATCTTCATTGGACATTCATCAGGCTGAAACTTGTTTGGTTTAGTATCTTCATGCTTATTGTTTGTCACAACAACGTTTGTTTCTTTGTTCAAATTAATGGCTTCAATCTTTTTAAACGAAAGTACATTCTAGTGAATGTTAACCTTGTTCATGTGGGCTTATATATATTTTTGTTTCGAATGTGTCAGGTTCAAGATTGCTATGAGATCTCTGCAGAGTATGAAGGGAAACGTGACCCACAAAAGCTGGAGGAGCTTGGTAGAGTCCTCACCAGTTTGGATGCTGGGGACTCCATTGTCGTTGCCAAATCTTTCTCCCACATGCTTAACTTAGCAAACCTTGCTGAAGAAGTTCAGATTGCATACCGCCGAAGGTCTAAGTTAAAAAAGCGTGATTTTTCTGATGAGGCTTCAGCCACAACCGAATCTGACATTGAGGAGACTCTAAAGAGGCTTGTAGGACAATTGAACAAGTCGCCTCAAGAGGTTTTTGATGCTCTGAAGAATCAAACTGTTGATTTGGTATTGACGGCTCATCCCACTCAATCTGTTCGTAGATCTTTGCTTCAGAAACATGCAAGGTTTGTTATGTAACATATTTTGGTGTTTTAATGTTGCCGTTAGAATGAAAAAAGTAAAACATGCTGCACGCTTGTACTATTTTTTTACTTATCCAAGTTGTTTATGTATTCTTTCCCAGGATTCGTGACTGTTTGACTCAGTTCAACGCCAAGGACATCACTCCTGATGACAAGCAGGAACTTGATGAGGCTTTACAGAGAGAGGTATGCATTTGGGGATATAATACTGTTTCATTACTTTTTAAGTTTTAAGTAATGTTGCATGCTTACATGAGATATTGTAATATGAATTAAGTTTCACTGTTGTTTTTGGATTGGGCAGATTCAAGCTGCATTCCGCACTGATGAAATCAGGAGAAATCCTCCTACTCCCCAAGATGAAATGAGAGCAGGAATGAGCTACTTTCATGAGACCATTTGGAAAGGAGTGCCGAAATTCCTACGCCGTGTTGACACTGCTTTGAAAAACATTGGAATAAATGAGCGTGTTCCGTACAATGCCCCTCTTATTCAATTCTCTTCCTGGATGGGTGGAGATCGTGATGGTACTGTCATTCTCAGTGACTTAACTTTTAACTGTATCAATTACTAGATTCAATTTTACACGTATGTTGTCAAACTGGCTGCTAAGAGAAATTTCATGTTGTTGCAGGGAATCCAAGGGTAACTCCAGAAGTTACAAGAGATGTATGCTTGCTGGCTAGGATGATGGCCGCTAACTTGTACTTTTCACAAATTGAAAATCTTATGTTTGAGCTTTCAATGTGGCGCTGCACTGATGAACTTCGCGAACGTGCTATTAAGCTTCACAGTTCCTCCAAGAGAGATTCTAAGCATTACATTGAGTTCTGGAAGCAAATTCCACCAAATGAGCCTTATCGTGTTATTCTTGGAGATGTGAGGGACAAGCTTTATCACACGCGTGAACATGCTCGTCAATTGCTTGCAGATGGAATTTCTACTGTTCCCCAGGAGTCAACTTTTACAAATATTGAACAGTTTCTGGAGCCTCTTGAGCTGTGTTACAGATCACTCTGTGCTTGCGGCGATCGTGCTATTGCTGATGGAACCCTTCTTGACTTTCTAAGACAAGTTTCCACATTTGGTCTCTCACTTGTGAGACTTGACATCCGGCAAGAATCTGAGCGACACACTGATGTTCTAGATGCTATAACTCGACACCTGGAAATTGGGTCCTACCGGGACTGGTCAGAGGAGAAGCGACAGGAGTGGCTTTTAAGTGAACTTAATAGCAAGCGTCCACTAATTGGTCACGATCTTCCCAAGACTGAGGAAATAGCTGATGTACTGGACACTTTTAAAGTTATAGCTGAACTTCCTTCAGATAATTTTGGGGCGTATGTTATTTCAATGGCTACTTCTCCATCTGATGTTCTAGCTGTGGAGCTTTTACAACGGGAGTGCAAAGTCAAAACCCCGTTGAGAGTCGTTCCATTGTTCGAAAAGCTTGCTGATCTCGAGGCTGCACCTGCAGCTATGGTTCGGCTATTTTCAATAGATTGGTACCGTAACAGAATTGCAGGGAAACAAGAAGTCATGATTGGGTACTCAGACTCTGGTAAGGATGCAGGCCGGCTTTCCGCAGCGTGGCAGATGTACAAGTCCCAAGAGGAGCTTGTAAAGGTTGCAAAAGAATATGGAGTGAAGCTAACAATGTTTCATGGCCGAGGTGGAACAGTCGGTAGAGGAGGTGGCCCCACACATCTTGCCATATTGTCTCAGCCACCTGATACAATTAATGGATCTCTCCGTGTCACTGTTCAAGGGGAAGTTATTGAGCAGTCATTTGGAGAGGAGCATTTGTGCTTTAGGACATTGCAGCGTTTTACAGCTGCTACACTGGAGCATGGAATGCACCCCCCTGTTGCACCGAAGCCAGAGTGGCGTGCACTTTTGGATGAGATGGCCGTTGTTGCTACTGAAGAGTATCGTTCTGTTGTTTTCAAGGAACCCCGGTTCGTTGAGTACTTCCGCCTTGTAAGTACCCGTACTCATTTTCTTTTTCATTTGAATTTGGGATTCTTCACATCCTGTTGTTTATTCTACCTGCTTACTGATGTAGAATTTTTCCCCTTACAGGCCACCCCTGAACTCGAATATGGTCGGATGAACATTGGAAGTCGCCCATCGAAAAGAAAGCCAAGTGGTGGAATAGAATCACTCCGTGCGATTCCATGGATATTTGCATGGACTCAGACAAGGTTCCATCTCCCGGTCTGGCTTGGCTTTGGGGAAGCAATCAGACACGTCACTGAAAAGGATATCAGGAATCTTAATATGCTCAAAGACATGTACAAGGGATGGCCTTTCTTTAGAGTCACAATGGACCTGATCGAAATGGTGTTGGCCAAAGGAGACCCGGGAATTGCCGCTTTGTACGACAAACTTTTGGTCTCCGAAGATCTATTGCCATTTGGGGAGCAGTTGCGAACAAACTACCAAGTGACCAGGGATCTCATCCTTCAGGTACTTATTTACTAGAAAATCAATGTCGACGATATGATCTTGATTATGATGATTCTTGTGTATCTTGCTGGACTGTTTTAGCTGCTTTTCTGTAACATTGTTTTGTTGGTTGTGCTTAGGTTGCTGGGCATAAGGATCTCCTAGAAGGCGACCCCTATTTGAGGCAGAGACTTACACTGCGTGATCCGTACATTACCGTGCTGAACGTGTGCCAAGTCTATACGCTGAAGCGTATCCGTGACCCGAGTTACAGCGTGAAGGTTGGGCCTCACCTTTCGAAGGAGATCATGGAGATGGTGACAACCAAACCAGCTGCAGAACTTGTAAAGCTTAACCCGACAAGCGAATATGCTCCAGGGTTGGAGGACACCCTTATCTTGACAATGAAGGGCATTGCTGCTGGACTGCAGAACACTGGCTAGGCGTGGTGGTACATGTCAGCGGCTAAGTTTGAGAGAACTTTCTCTTTTGCTGGAGTTTCTTAATAAAACTGTAATTTAATTTGTGCTTTTACTTTTCTTTTTCTTTTTCCCTTGTTTTGTTGAGATTTCGTGTGTAATTGTCAAGGACCTATGGAAGTGAGAACCATTTGGCCTAAGTGCCTCCACATGAAATAAAGCTTTATGTTTATAGAGAAAAGATGTTACTTCAATACTTGAACTGTTTATTTATAGACCAGGCAAAGATTTGGCCTCAAATGAGAGAACACTGCAGGTTATGGACAACGATCTTTCCATAATTTAGCCGTTTAGAAGTCCACTCCGTATCATACATTCATAATTTGCTGATTACACATTTATACTTTTAAAGGGAGATCTAAGTTAAAACATCGATCTCTACTGTTTTACAAGAATTTCAATTTTGTATCATGTACAATTGTACGATCTGCATCCAGATACATAGGTAGGTAATGTCTACAATCAAGATTGTGTGTCTCCTCCACCAACAATAGTGATAGCCTCCTCAATAGCTTGCATAAAAGTTGCAATCTTGTATGTGAAGAACCCAACCAGCATAGGAATTAGTTCAAGTGGAATGAACCCATAATCCGGTACCAAAATCCTGTAGAAACGACATTTTAAGTTAGCCGATAATTCAAGAAGCCAGTGTCGTAAAAACTATGGCCAACAAAAGCTTTACCCATTCCATCGATTATATAGCATCACAAGGACAACAGGGACCAGCAGCCTCGGCTGCCCAATAGCTCCCCTGCAAATGCAAAATTTTTATGAGCCATGACGAAGCCAATATTCAGTTGTGGTCAGAACTGCTACTAATGTATTGTTTCAGAAGCAGAGTTGAGGGAATGTTAATGCCTTCCTGTAAACTTCAGCATGCAACAAATAAACTGGCTCAACACATCGTTCAGTACCAGAGGCTTTTCATTCAAATGGTACTCTATAAGACTGGGATGAAATGCCGCCAAATCTCACTATTCAGTACTAAAACATTAAGCCCAACTATGGCTTGGTGTATCATAAACTTTTATGTCAAATGAAGCATTTTGGGTGGGTGCTTGGACGTCTTTTTCACTTTGACATTTTTGCTTCATGTGGTTAAATACTGATGGTTAAGCAAGCAACAGTTGCAGTTTCACCAAGTTTATAAACAGCTTCAAGACACATAATTGGGGCATCAACTATATACATGTACTATACTAATAAGTAATAATTACACAACCTATTGCGTCTTTGGTGCATCCCTAAAAAAAATGGAAAGAGTATGGTCATACAGATGACGAGGAATAGTCACCCGCAATCTATCTTTGATTAACATATGTGCAACACAAATTTTCACCACAGCCTTATTAGACAAATATAATGATATAATGCACGAAAGTAGTGTTTCTCTTGATACTGACAACCCATATGCTAAGATCACATCATGGTGTTAGATGGAGTATATTCCTATATGAAGAGAATGAATCTATTTCTCAAATGATCGGAAAAAAGTTGTCCAGATATCCTGTGGTAACAACTTGGAAGATCCAAAACCAAATTACGAAAGAGAATGGTATGGCACTGTTCGACCGACATCCGATGGTTTATAATGATTGACTGGAGTAGTCAATAACTATGAAAGTTACTATAAAAAAATGACTAGATGAAAGCAGCAAAGAAGTCACGCCTATGAAAGTTCAATGCATGTGCTGAAAGGGAATCTGCCAAATCTGCCCAAAAGAATGTCATATCTGAAAGAGATTCAAGAGAAAAGATAACATACTTGATAACTCCTCTTGCTCCGTCTGCCATAGAATCCACGCTGTTACCAAGCATACGCATGTACGCCAAAGATCCAAGCAAACCAGCACCGTAGCTGAACAATATCGTTTTGAAGGCGTTATATACTATAGTAGGGACACATAGATGTAAGACATACACAAATGGTGCACAACTTGCTTAATGAAGATTACTATTATGTAGTAATGCGTTCACTGGGAGGGGGAACTCAGTAACCAAAAAGAAAAAAAAAAATCCTTTATTTATTTATTATTTTTCTTTTTGTGTGGTATATAGTAGTATATGTGATTTTGGTCGAGGGAGATTTTCCATTTGCAAGGATGGCAGCCTCTACAGCATTAATTTATCACTAAAACACGTCAAGAATGTACAAGTGGTCGAATAAGCAGCTAAAGTACCTTGCAGCAATTACAGGAGTATAAGACAAATAGGTTGAAACGAGTCCAAAACCACCAAGCCCCAATGTGTACAATTGCATTTTGTTCTTCAACTGAAAATATTATAAATTGAAGCGTGAGAGTTCCCAAAGTGACGAGCCTGATATAGAAAGCCACAAATGACTACCTTAAAATACTGCTCCCTGGACTGAGCTGCCAAAACTTCTGGATCCCCTCTGGGACGCCTTGCTTCCCGAAACATAACATCCTGTAGGACACAGAGATTTTAAGTTAGGTCACAACAAAGGAGGAAACAAAATTAACAGTAAAAGAATGCAAACTGAAATGAGTATCAGATAACATACACTGCCTCCTGTTGCAGCCTTAGTAGCTCTATCCCACTTATCTTGCTCACGTCGAGTAGGGGCTGGTCTCCATTTAACTGTACTAGAGGAGCCAACCTTCAATATACCCATTTTACAAATTAGAGAAAGTACACAAAAGTAGTACTAATATAGAACATATCAACAAAGGGAATCAGAATATTTACTTGTACTTGTTCCTCAACATCTTGTTCTGCTACTACTTTCTTAGTTGCGGTAAGCTGTTTGCTCAGGTCAAGTTCCATACTGCAACAACTCAAATACTGAACAATTAGCACAAGTCACATTTGCAGCAGGACAACTGTAGATGTTAATGAAGGTTTGATATACATACCTATCCAGGCTCATAACTCTATTCAAGCTAAGAAATCCAGAAGACTCCTCCTCCTATTTCACAAAGTCACAAAATTTCACATAAATAATAACCACAGCATAAAAATAAGGCTAGCGCTAGGACTGCACGAAAATACACCAATAAAATGGTACAGTAATTTGAAAATGTAGAAAAGAGAATGAACCTTGGCAGAATTAGGGGAACAAGTATCGGTGGAATCAACATCATCTGGGTCCTTAATGAGCAATTTCATACGGTCCATGAAATCTTTGTTCCACATATAATCATCAGTGGCAAGTGGGTCTTTGTCACCACCCCAGTACTTCCTCAGCTTGGTGGTGGTGGGAGGGCCGCCGTAGTCACCAGGGGCAACACCGGTGGACCATTTCTGTGGCTTCTTGTTTGGTAGAATGATCTTGGTCGGTAGCAGTGGCCGTGTGATTGGTGGTGTCGTCTGTGAGGAAGGAGCTGGATTGTTTTGGGAATCTGGTGATGTCGATGCGGCCGCACAGCTGATGGACAGGCAGCAATTAACCGATACTGCCATTGTTGTTGTTGTTGTTTCTTTGTGTCTCTCGGCTCTGTTTGTTTTTTCAAGGAAGGAAATGGAAAATATCTCTCCGGTAGTAGTCCAGTTTATGGATAGGTAGGTGTTTCCGTGTTTGATTTTCTTTTTTAAAAAATATGTCATTTTTTAAATATCTTTTGGCAAAAAATGCCTGGTGAATATAATTATTGAAAAAACAGATTTTTTTTATTAAATGCACTTAAATTTTTATTTTATATAATCATCGAATGAATTAATGAAAAAGACGATATTTTTGATATAAGAGTAAGATAAGATTTTCACGACAAAAAAATTAATAGTAACTAAAATTAGTACGTTTAGGACGGTTGAGTTTAATCCGTGACGATTGACGTATTTCCGAGACGTGACCCAAGCTATTACCGAAATTTCATGGCCGGCCCTAACCTTCAGTCCTATTCAATTTATGAAATCAACATTTATTAAGTTCTTTGAGCCCAAGTCTTTTCGAAAATCAAGCCCATCATCTTCGTACCAAAATAAAGGAAGAACCGAAGAACGATGGTTCGGCTGTTTTTTATCACATCGCATGGTCACTGTCCAGGCTTTGTTTATGTTATTGTATACATGATCGTCGGTGTGTGTGTATATATATTAAACAAATATTATAAATATCAACTTGGTGGGGTGGTAGGTAATGTTTTCAGTGCCACTTTAAATTTACTTTAGGCGTTTCAAAACTCTTCAAAAGTGTACGTTCAGATAACAACTCTCAGGAAACTCTTGGTTGCACCACTTCGTTAAATCACTTAAATACCGAAACTTTTATGGTTACGATCTACTTCATCTCTGTTACGATGTTACCGAATCGTTTTATTCTTTAATGCCTCTTCAATATTACGTCAGTTTCTTCAAGGTAAATTCTTTCTCAAGCGTCACTTTCAATTTATCTCTTCTGCCGTCGGCCATATGATTCCAGTACTTTCTACCCTCTGCTTCAATCAGGATTAGATGCTCTACAGATTTCTTATTCTTAGTAATGTTAGTTTCAAAATTCATCTCTTCCACCGTCCTATACGAATCTTCAATCAGGTACTCTCTGAAGTCTCTGATTCAACCAGGACCAGATGCCCTATCGAGTACCGAGTTTGGTTTTTTTCTACGAATTTCATTCAATTTACTTAATGATTTCCCCCCCTATTTTACATAATTTGCTCAACATTCCTCCACCCCTGCCATTGAACGCTTGAAGTTACAAAGTGTTTTCGACCATAAACACTCCAAAAGGATGTTGGTAAATTTTGCCTCACTTTGTTGTTTAATATTTTTTTTATTTTCCAAATTCAGATCAATTAAGTTATGCTTCTTCCTGTAGAAGATGCTCGGTCATGAAAATATATGAAAAAAGGAGGCAGGCTAGGGCTCTTATGTTACATCTTTTATGAATTTAGTTGGTAGATATATATAGGATTAAAGGTGATGAGATGTAGAAAAAGTCGGGTTTCATCTGGTATGGTTTGAACTTCCAAGGCTACGTAGTACATGTAAAATATCATCAATTATCATACAGGTGTATTTTTTGATGAAATTAGATAGGTAGGCGTAACTTTTAATTCTGGTACTTCTGCTTATTATAACTCTACAAACTATAGATATAAATTCTGTTCCACATAAGATATTCCGAAGGTTGCGCGTAGTCAAAAGTTTTTTGTAAATTTGAAGTTCGCGGTGTTTCTCTGGATTTAATTGAAGAGGCGCATCGCTGGATTTCTTTGAATTTGATTTTGAGCTCTCAACTCCTGTAGCCTTGTTGCTATTTGGTTTGATTTTTGGTAGTATTTTGGTGAAGGTTGCACTTTTAAGTGTAAGCTGACTTTCGAGTTGCAATCCCCTTTGAGCATTTATGTAACGGTACTGGTTTTCAAAAACAAAATAATTTCTTGAAAAGAGAAAATCCGAAATAATTTTTTAAAACAATGGTCGGCAATAAATGTCATAACAATATTTGACGCGCACAGCGCTAACAGAATCGAGTAAAAATCCAACGGTAACTTAGAAATCAAAAGAATAACAACTAATAAAGACAGTGAAAAGTTTCTATCTTCTTATTTTGAAAACAAAACCCCAGAGACATCCCAGACCCTTCTCTCAGTCGCTGGCATCCTACTCGGGCATCCTCAGTAGTATCTGGAAGGAAGGAATTTTGAAACAACAAAGAGAGCGTGAGATAAAGGATCTCAGTAAGGTTCTAAGTGAACAAACAGAAAGTAAACAGTTTTTGAAATCAAAATCCTTTGCAGCAAAAAGATAACAAACAGGACAGACCACATAACAGAAAGACAGAACAGATAAGTCGAAGTCCGTTGGTGCAGCCCGCCTTATTGCTCCTACTCCCAATAGCCCTTATAGCTCCCTCCAGAGGGTATACAACTCCGGACAGAAACAGAAACCCCCGTGTACTTTGGGGAAACAGAACCTACGACCCTAATAGACCTCAGCGACTTCTGCCTCGCGTCTAAAAGGGATTAGACTAGGCAATAACCAAGCAAACCCGATAGTCCTCTACTACCCAAGTCTACCTAGTTACGACATAATCGACCGGTCACACAGAAACAGACAGAACAGATACAGATCAAACAGATACGAACAATCAAACCCCGAGAAGTGTTCCTGCAGAAAGGTTAATCTAGAACAGAGTAGCCATAAACAAAGAAAGTAAATAGTCATACTTAGGACTTAGTTACTTTTACGCGAAAGCATACGGTTTAACAGAATATAGTAATAAATACAGATAATCACATAGCCTTCCAGTTTTTCGCAAATAAATAAGTTTAGGGGTGTACACTCACCTTGAGCCTTGCAAGCAATGCTCCACCAAAAACACAACGATCTAAGATCTAACGGACGGAGCACCTAAACAGAAAGTATCTAGTTACTAACTAGAAGTTGAACGAAAGCTAAACGGATGGAAATAAAAATGTCGGTAAAGAAGTGGCAAAGGAGGGCTCGAACTCGGGACCTCTAAGTTAGTCACACACCCTTAACCAACTAAGCTAGAAGGTCATTAGATTAAAAGATCAAAGATAGAAATTACTTATGTACTGTTTTCGGAAAACACCCTTTAACTCAACTCTGAAATTACCAAAACACCCTCAGTAGTAAAATTACCATTTTGCCCTTCGTAAAACAAATGCAGAAACTTCTTTAAGTTTAAGAAATTACTCAACAACTCACAAGTTTCCGAATCAACAAAACAATTCACCAAAAACTCCAACTATCTCCAAAACAGAGGTCAAGAGAAAAGACCAATTTACCCTCAAATCAGAATTTGCAGAAAAGTCCTCTTTTAATTTTAGAAACAACAACCAAGTCCCACAACCTTCATAACATGCAAAAAAAAACCTCCAGAAACCAACAAAACACTTAATCTAGTCCAAGGTCAGTCAACACTGGTCAAACATAAAGGTCCTCAAGGTTTCCAAAAATTTACAAAACAACCCACAGATCCTAAAAGTATCACAAATCAGTCCACATTAAATCTATAAAACCACACATCGGTCCTTCGTCGTCAAAATTAGGTCCACACAGTCCTAAACCGAGATTCGAACAGTCCAAAATTGGTCAAAGTCCAGGTCCAAGATTCGTTTTTAGGACGGTTTCACAGCAGGGGCAAAAGGGTCAATTCTAGAATCTGACAAGGGTAAAACGGGCAAACTAGAACGAAAGTTAAAACATAGTCGAGATATACCTTCCAAGATGCTTACAATACGGATCGGAGCAACCAAGCCGGAGAGACGGACCGGAGTATTGTAGCTAACGAACGAGGCAGAGCCGGAACAGAGCACGCGAACAAAACGGGGCAAGCCAGAACTTTAACGGGGCAGTACGGATTGAATCGGAGCCGGGACGAATTTGGATGGAGCGGTACGGGCGCGATCGGAGTCGGCGGCGCGGGCGCTGTGGATCGGCACGGGCGAAACCTGATCGGAGCAACGGAACGGAAGGAATCGAATCGGCGGCGGCGGCCCGGTGGTGGTGGTACGGCGGCGATGTTGATGATGGTGAGGTGATGAGGAAAAGATGAAAGAAGATGGAGATCGGAGATGATGATGGTGATGCGGGTGAGAGAGAGAGATTATTTCTTTTCTTTCTTGTACTGCCGGCTGGGAGAGAAGAGAATGAGAGAAGAGATTGGGTTAGGGTTGGGGTTGATATATGGGCCAGCAGATGGCCATGACTTGGGCCACGAAAATGGGCCAGTAATCACGAGTAAAAAAAGGCCAGAACATTATTAGGTTGCTAGCTAGCCCAAATCGGAACGAGACGAATTAAACTACGCGAACTATTAGATGACGGATTCGATTACGCGGGGAAGAAATTAAATAACTACCAAATAAATTAATTTATTCAGGTAATTAATTAATTAAAATAAATAAATAAGTAAATAAATAAATAAGAAAAAACGGGGCGTTACAATTTATTATGCTCTTCTTTGGTTAATAAAACATTACCCGTTAAAAAAAGTTCAAACTTCACATACAACTAGGGCTGTATTTAGAACAGAACGAACCGAACCGGGACCTTATCGAACGTTCGTTCGTTAAGGATATATCGTGTTCGTGTTCGATCGAACATCATATTCTGTGCTCGGTTCGTGTTCGTTAATTTTCTATAATGTTCGTGTTCGTTAGGTGTTCGTTTGGCTTTTTTGTTCGTTCTTGTTCATCTTGTTCATGTTCATTATGTTCGTTCGTGTTCGTTTATGTAAAAATGTTGGAAAAACCGGAATGACCAACAATAATCATTCAAAAATCAAATTTTTCATGCTAAAATATCTAAAAACAATTCTATAAGACTAAGAACACCCATAATTCAAAAAATACCATAATTTGAGGTGTGGAAAATAAATTAGACATCAAGTTCGACGAAAAGAAGTTTTTTAACAACTATTCAATCTGCTTAATTCACACTGCAAAAATCAAATCTATCTTCAATCTTCTTCTGCTCCTATAATTCCTAAAAAAAAAATTAAACAAAAATCATATTTTACATTAGTTCCAATACAATATCACAAAAAATAAGAAATAAGATGAGCAGCAAAGAGATGATACCATACAAAAGAGCAAGCCCCTAACAAAGGCTAATGATATACACGGGCAGACACACCATATAGATCAACTACAAAATCATTCAAATGCAACATGATACTAAAAAATCAGATCTAGGGTTTGGGTCTTGGGGACTTGGGGCGATGGGGAGTGGTGTCCTGTGAGAAGAGTGCCAAGGGCGATGAGCGAGTGGTGGATGAGAAGATTAGTTTTCGTTCTTACATACATTAGCATTGCAGTCTTCGTTGCTCTAGAAACAATATTCCTTTTACGGTGACCAGTGAACACATTGTCATGTCTACTGGTTGATGCCTATGTCCGAAACATTATAATCATATTTTGAGTTGCAAGTAACTTGTACCTCACTATATATGAAAAGGTTGTATAGGAAATGTGGTTGTGCCAAAAATTTGCAATTATAGAATTGTCCAGAATTAATACAGTAATATAGCCATTTGGGTAGTAGGTTACAGTATTATGACCTGTTTTCATGACCCGAAGGATTTGGCAGTCTAAATCTCTGTAAGACTACCTCCAATATTTTCACTATTAATGCCGTATATATATAAGCTACTTAAACATAATCTACAATAGTGTCAACTTATTTTAAACGGATTAATTTAATTAAGAACGTTTTTTTTGGGGTTTACAAAATTCTACCTTAATAGTTAGAGAAGCTTTAAATATAATGTTTGCATACTCAACTTACTGTTTTTTTTTACACATCGGTTTGCTACTTTCCCAATCCAACCGGGTTCTTGTAGACACCTGTTCGCTCCGTTGCTTTCTCTCGTTCATCGATTGTGTGTGTCCGTTCATCACTTCTCTAAAACACCTCTCTTCTTCACTGGTTGTGTGTGTATATATATATATATATATATATATATATATATATATATATATATATATATATATATATATATATATATATATATATATATATATATATATATATATATATATATATATATATGTTGGTATCAAACCTTATGGTTCATGTTGCTGTCGTACCTAGTTTATTGAAGTTTATGTGAATTATACATTCTCACTATATATGTACGTCTTTATGTTAGGTTGTACTTCGCACTGTGGAGTATATAATCCTATGTCCCTACCATCTTAACTTGTTAATATTTTGTAAGAAAAAAAACCATATAATTCATTAACCACATCTGCTGAGGAAATTAAACATCGAACTAAGAAATTGATCACACTGTCACAATTCACAAGTCAAAATTGTATGCGAAGTGATAAAGACCAAATCAAGTGACCATCTAGAGCATGCAGTCAATTTTCAATCCTTTACTCCCCAAGAATAACCTCCTACTACTTTTTAGCATTAGAAAGAAACCATCTCCCATTCATCCAATCCTGGTGCATTCTAAGTGTAGAACCATCATGAAAGAGTCCACCCTTTAGATAATCAAAATACACATAATACTGCCCTTGATTCACATTCGTCCCAGCTATTGTTCCCGTCCACCACCCATCTATGTTGAACGCATCCACCCGATCTCCAAACCGGTACCTCTCGACTGCAACATATGGAGGCATCGGTCGTATTTGGTACTCTCGGACGATCTCAAGTAGTGGCCCGGTTGAGTCTTCTTCCAGTAGAGTCTTGTATTCTACGATGTACTCATTCTCCAAAGCGTGTTTGGCGACGATGGAGGCTTCCCAGTATGATCCAAGAAAATCGATTTCTTTGCTCCATACTTCTACCATATCTCCAATGTGAAAGTTTTCCATTGTACCAAATTTGTGATTGTTGTGATTCATGAGTAACGTTGCAGATTATTGTTCTCTTTTTGATTAGTAATTAAGACACGGCAGCAAGATTTACAAGAGTTACAAAGAGTATATAGTGCGGGATGTGTATTCACTGTATTATATGCATATATATCGGACTTGTTTAGGACAAGGATTGTAGTGCTACAAGGATTCGGATTATATAATTCATATGTGAGGTGCAGGACACTAATCCTTGTCATGTAAGGAGATGGATTATATTCTTTATTAATTAGGGCATGTGTGTGTAGTATTTATTTCTTGTACGTTTTCTTTGTTGTTTTCCTTATTTTACTTTTGTTGCATCATATATGTGCTTTTAATACATACCTAATTGGTTTTTTTTTTTAGTCATTTACGTTATAATTTTGTTAACAAAAGAGGAAAGGAAACCAATATACTTTTTCTCAATTAAGAGTACAATATATATGTACTTCTTATTGAGTTTGAGATATTGTTTTTTATGAATTCTACATAAGAAGGTTATTGAAAGTGGTGAATCCGTGACAGCCTACCAGCACAGTAGGAATATGCATCAGCTTGATTATAAAGGCAAGGCAGACCATTTTAAGCGAGTGCCGCGGAAACACCCACACCTTATTAGGGAAAAACAAACTCCATAAGGATTCAACTAATCTTAAGCGCATGGTTACTGGATGGAGCACTATCAGCATAAACTTTAGCTCTGTTCATTCCCCAATTATATAATTCCTTGCTCCAAACTCTAACCAATAATAAAACCCCTCCCATTTAGCCTCTACTTCATGTACGTAGATTCAAATTCGTCAATCTATTTTATCATTTACCTCTGAACTCGCTACCTCACTCTGTCAACTTTACCTAGCTTTACCTAACTGATAACCAAAAAGTGAGGAAATAACTTCTACCAGCAACACAGATGAATATATAAGAAGACAACAATATTTTTCTCCTTTAACTAAAAATATGAATAACTAACTTCTAAGTAAATGAAGAAATTCAACTTGAAAAGGCATATTTCCGAAATCTTGTATGTAACACAATTCAACATCATCACCCATCCACAAACCCTTCTCGATCCTAAAATATTTGAACACAAAATCCAGCAAAATATAAACACACATATAGACCATATGAAATTAGGAGATACATCCAGAAACAATTACTTGTAAGGAGGAAGTTAAAACCTCAAGTGATTTTGCAAAGAACAGAAAAATACAGATACATGAAGTAATACAACATTTGGAAATCCTCAAGTGATAGAGTTAACCGTGATCGCAAAAGCCTATCGAGAGAGAGTGCGGTCTTGTTACTTGGCCACCTTTTGTTCCTTGCTGTGATATATGCTGACTATTCATTTTGGTCTTGCTCGCCTATGCCATGGTCTTGCTCGCCTATGCCATCTCTTACTGGGATACTGCTGTTGATCTCTCTCACCTTCTATCGCTTGATCCATGTTGGGTTGCTGTTTGTTTTCAACTGGAGTAGAGTGGAAGCTTAGTTCTAGACTTTTGGCCTTCTTTTTCTTGTGATGTTCTGACGCTAGACTAGAGTCTTTGTTGTTGCCTGGGCTTTTTACCTTTGGCTTTGTTTACTCCCCTGTTTTACGGCTGGGAGCTTTTAGTATTTGGTATTGTTTGTATTCGGACGAGTATTTCTTATACTCGGTTGGTTGGAATAAAATTTTTAGCCGATTAAAAAAAAGAAAATTACAGGACATATTGACTGAGATTTCCCAGACATCATATGCCTTAGCACATAGCGGCATACGCATCATAGCTATTCGAGGAGGTCAACAGTTAGTGTTTGAGAAATGAATAGGAATTTTCGATATGAGGTTGAAAACAGGGGAGAACCATTGCATGAAACGATTTTATAACATGTAGAGTATGTATATAGTGTAGGTGCTTTGAAGAGCAGCTAAATCCTAAGCGGTTAGGAAAGAAGGTGTCGTTTCGTGGTGGGGGAATAAGACGGGGCTATTGGCGTGAAAGTCCTCGGAGTAGCATCTTGTGAGAGCTAACAGTTATTGATATAACATGATTATAGTGAATAAACAAACAAAGCAATGGACAGAGAACGCCTACGTGTTTGCGCATCTTTAATCAAAGAGCAGACTTCCTGTTGGATTGATTTTGCCTTATCAATGCATGTTCAGCATGCTACATTGTGCAACCTGCATTTGAGCTTTATTCCAGATATCAAACTATCAAGAAAAAAAAAAAGAATTAAATTGTAACAATTGAAACATACTAAAACATTAATTAATTTCTTCTTTGTTGTTTCAAGGCGCTCACAAAAAATTGAAATTTTCACTCTCGGAGCGGGACTTCTTTCTTCTTTTTTCTCTTTCTTTTTCTGACCAATGGAAATGGATTGGAAGGCTATGTCGATCTTCTTGGCACTGCTAAATAGCATCCCCGGACGTCCCCTTCCTTTCCTCCGCTTTCGATCCGACAAGGATTTTAGGGGGACTGGTAGAGTCACCGTCGCTCGGCTATTGAAAGAAACTGCATCTGCTCCCTCTAGAACCGGTCCCATCTCTCTCATGACTAAATTTATTTTCAGGTTTTCCTTGAACATTTTCAGATTACACAACATCTTCGTTAGGAAGACATGTCAATATTATCCACATATTCAATTTAAGAAAGGTACCAAAATATGCATAAGATGTAGAATACTAAAATCTAGAAGTGCTAATCTCATATGAACATGAACAAGAGCCCAGCTTCAGTTCATACCAAATCAATTATGTAATTGTTTATATACTTACATCTAATAGCCCAATACAAATAGAAGAGGAGGATACATTTTTGTTTCTACTTGTACAGGGCAACAGTATCTTTCTCCTGTCCATTCTAAATCTCCTTAACTTAACCAGTAAATTAGGGTGGGAGGAGAAATCATTAAAGAGAACTTGTTACACGCTACGCTCCAGCAGGCTAGTTGAATTTACGAAGCTTCGATCCGGATATAACAGCCCAGTGTTAACTCTATAAGATTTGTCGATCAAGACTTTGTATGTAATTTGAACACAAGGACAGAAGGTACTGTAATTTTTAAAAATTGATGTGAACAATTGGCAACAAAAGCGGAGGACGATTCCTATTGCAAGTCGAATTTAAACAGTAAATATCAAAATACCTGGATGACAGGATGTGATGAGGGAAGAGACGACAGACCTAGAATCTCGCATTCTCCAATTCAAATATTTGGCCATTTCCTCATAGTGAGGTCATTGTTGGTTCTTGGGTTCCATTCGTTGTTGATTCATTGTGAGGATATGAACTTGGATAGTCCACTGTCCGGCGAAATGAGAAACGAGGAGATGTCATTGCTGGTTCTTGGGTTCCATTTGTTGTCGATTCATCGTGAGGATAATATGAACTTGGATAGGACGAAATGAGAAATGGGGAGATGTAATTGCTGGTTCTTGGGTTTTGTTGTCAATTCATCGTGAGAATATGAACTTGGATAATCCTACTGAAGAAATGCGCATCTGACCAATTGACGCTGAACCATTCATCGGAGGGAAGCGCAAAGCAGGGCCGAGTGATTTGAGAAACGAAATTCTGTCCTATGATGATGATAGAGAACTTGAACTTGGCCTTCTGGCAGTGCGCAATCGACACTACAGAGGTTCAAAATGAACGACTAATTTTGTAGTTTAAGTCTATTCTAGTCTTGCAGTTTAATTGTTTAGTTTAATTAGATGTCGAAGATCTAGTAGTGCCCGGTGAAGAGAGAATATGCACTTTAGGCATCAACATATCATCAATAAAATTGTTACTATTTTTATTCTGGTTTCAATGGCTTCTTGAGATTCTGATAGATTTTCTGTCTCAGTAATTGTAGATTGATTCTTATTAGGGGCGGAGCCACGGGGTGTTGGCGGGGGCGTCCACCCCCCAAAATTTTCTTAGCTAAAATTTAAGTTTTTTTTCATTTTTTTATAGGTAAGTTTTATGATTTTTCAATTTTTGCCCTCTCCCCTCGGAACTTAAAAAAAGTCATACATATGTAATTTCACCCTCTATAAACTCAATTCTTGGCTCCACCCCTGATTCTTATGTATAGTTAATTTTGGTGGTTTTTGTTATTTCAGTAAATTTTAACATTCTGATTTGTTGTTTGTGCTGTAGTCAATTTTGTTACTTGCATTACTGACTCAAGTAGCAGGTGAGCACTTTTGTTTGACTATCATCGCAATGTTTTTGACATCACATTATAGCTTATACACTAGTTTACTTGAGACTAGTAGTGAACCACAACTAATACAGTAGTTTACTTGAGTGCTTATATCAAATACAATGCCGACTTTGAGCCCATGTGATATGTTCAACCGGCTAGGGTCTTAAAAATTTTGAGCCTCAGAATTTGCATAAGAGTTCGAATATTGAATTAATAATTTGCAAGAAATTGACATTTGAAGTGTCCTGTTTTGACTTTTTTCGGTGAACAACTTTCAACTTTGACTCCCCATTACTATTAAACTATAATGATAAAGTATTGAACGAAATTATATTATGAAATTTTAGGTTATATATTTTCATAATATAATTTCGTTCAATACTTTATCATTATAGTTTAAGAGTAATCGTGAGTCAAAATTAAAAGTTGTTGACCGAAAAGAAGTCAAAACATGACACACTTCTGAGAGAACGGATGGAGTATTGTAAATCTCCGACCTCCCTTTTTGGTGTATCATACACTCTTTATCTTACATTATTCCAATTATTCTTTCGACATTGGAGTCATAAGGTGGTTTGGTGGTAAAGGTGTTGAAGTAGCATAGGAGATGTTGGAGGTTAGAAGTTAGAACTAACCTACTCCTACACCTGCATTACTCTTTACCACCTTATAACTCAAAATACACACCTATACCAACCTTATACCTCATTTGAGATTCAAACCCCAAACCTCTATTTGTTACTCCATCAACTTTACCAGCAGACCACCTTATTAATTCCAACTCTTCCTATCCCATAACAGTTGTTTCATTTTAATTTTTATAATTAATCAATGACAAATTTTCCATCACAAAGGTACTCATATTCATTTTGGCCAACAAAATAAAGTTTGTGTATTATTTAAATGAAGAAACGATAAATAATGATTAAATGATTCATAATGAGTAGTATTATTAAGGTAAATATTAAACGTCGGAACATAAATTTACTAAATGTTGGAAATTTATTGTAAATTACATAAAGTATCTATAAATTTATAATTTTACAAATTAACCCAATACTTTAAAATCATCACAATTCCACCTTAAATAAATCAAGCCCCTAAATTAATAAACTAATCAACATATTTCAATTCAATTTGAAGAACACACCAAGAGATATCATCAATTTAATTAATATATATATATATATATATATATATATATATATATATACATATATATATATATATATATATATATGTGTGTGTATATATATATATATGTATATATATATATATATATATATATATATATATAGATATATATATATATCTATATATATATATATATATATATCTATATATATATATATATATATATATATATATATATATATATATATACTGTGCATAATTAAATAAAATTTATATAAAAAGTTTTTTTTTAAAAAAAAAAAGAAGAAAAGAAGGTTGGAAAAAAAATTTTTTTTTTTTTTATTTAAGAAAAGAGTGTGATTAGAAGCAGCCCGCTCGGCTGATTCTAATCACCAGATTTTTTTTTTATTTTTTTTATTTTTGTTATTTTTTTGAGTTTGAATTTAAATGTTAATTTTTGGAACACTTGAATTTAGTATCAAATTTATCAATTTTTGGAAGTTCGGAAGTATCATTTGATCATTTTTTGTTAAAGTGATCATTTCATGTTAATAATTTATATTTATGAGTGTATTGTTTTAGGGAGTGTTTGTGGTAAAGTAGAATTGATGAATTTATTATACTTGCAATTGTTTATGATAATTTGTATGAATTTAGTAAGTTTGAGATTTATTTGTAATACTTGTAAAATAAGAGTCATTCTGTAAATTACAAATAAATTTCCAACGTTTAGTAAAATTGCTACTACGTTTAATAACCCCCATATTTAAATGTATAAAGAGTAAAGAATGAATAAATTAAAAATAGATAGTAGGTTGGTAAAATTGTAAATATGAGTGAATTATAATGGTATTTGTTAAGTTTAGTGGAGGTTCAACTTTCCATAAATGAAAATGGGAAACTTTCATTTGCACTACAAAATTAAATATTGGACCGGAGGGAGTATGTACAAATTAATTTTAAACCATTTTAATGAAATGTTTAAATAAACTACATATCAAAATTTTGAAATGAAATTTTTTGTTAATTATTCTAAAATTATCGTTGAAAACTAATTCGTAATTAAATTTGAAATAATTTCACTATAAACATTAAAACGACACAATTGTTATGAGACCGAAGGATGTTGCAAGTTGCAACGTAACTTATCTTATGCTGCACTTGCGTTCAAATTATCTTGCCACCAGCGCAAGAGAAGTAAAGAGTCGGTGCGGATCAACTAATACAAACATTTATTTGATTATTTTTTTCTTTTTTTAATGAATCATTGCTTGCTTACAT